>CARXXK010000002.1:51319455-51442577 GCA_949089665.1 Macrosiphum euphorbiae | reverse complement strand
CCCCTCCCGATAACCTGTAGGGACTTTTCGATGTCTCCCCCACCAATTAATATTTAATTTGTTCGTTTATGAACACAACTACACAACATAAATTCAGTCACTCTATACCGTTCCAAGTGTCTACTCCGCGCGTGTGCTTGTCTCATATTCAGTGTTAAAATCATAATTATTTCTCAGTGCGTAAAATAAATATGGCTGGTCCAATTGAAAATATGGAAAATATTTACAAGAAAACTTACAAATATACACCACCATCGCCGCCAGCTAATCTGATCGACTGCAGTAACTTGACTATTGATTTCACGGCTCGGAAGTTTTTAAACATTGGACTAGACCCTACCGATGAATTCAAAGCAGCGGTTCATATTATAACTGCTTCGCGGTATATATTCCCGTCGATTTTCTGGAACGCATATTCAGACTTATGGGAAACATTCTATCGTTCGTACTTGACCGTCCACACGAACACAAACGAATTTTATTTTTGGAGACAGAGTCAATTACAATGTCTAGTATGATATATAAATCGGAGAACACACTTGTTTTAGAATCGAAAACTCAAGACGGATGTCGCGTTTTGTTAAATCGTACAGATCTATTGGTCTTACAAGATTTAGAATGTGCTATTTTTGAAATTATTAAAAGAAAATCCGAAATAGTTAAACCAATCGTACTTCATCATGTCGAACTAATCGTCACATTCTTAAAAATAAACGTACCGATACAAAGCTCAGTACTCGAAATATTGAGAACTCATGTGAGAAACATCGATAATAGCTTTATCCAAAGTCATGTTATTGATAAGGCAATGCAATATGGTATTAGTCAGAGCAATTACATTTACACAAATCAAGTAAAATTATACGCAACTGATTATATCGTACAAAAATGGATGGACAAAGTGAAAAAAGATGAGGTATGAATATTTTTTTAATAACTTATATTATTATGTTATGTTAATAAACTGAATTTTTATAGGGATACAATAGCGAGCGTTCTATGACTTTTTCTCCACCATCGTTCATCAGTTTACATGGACAGGTAATAAACAGTTTTAAATTGTATTCACAAAACATATTTTAATTTTAAATATTTTCAGGAAAATCTATCATTAGTCTCGCCCTTGTCCCCGCCAGCACAAGAGAGCTACCTCGAGAACAACCAGGAAGGCTTTTCGGTAAACGATGGACCATTTGGACCACAATATAATTAATTATTTTTATACTAATTTAATTGTTTTTTGTCTAAAATAAAAACAAGCGTGATATTTAAAAACAAGTTTTTTTTTTTTTATTTAATAATAATAAGGTTATAATATATATATATAGCATAAGGTCACAATATTTTACAAAAAAAAAAAATATATAAACATTTTTACAATTTTCTAACTTCGCCACTAAACGGGCTATAAGTTATAATCTGGTCATGTAATATTAAGCAGTACGCTGTAGTTTTTGCTGGAATAATTGTATCCGTCTCAAATTCAATACGCAGGTCTACAGTTGACGACTTCACATTGTCGTTTTGACACGATAAATCGACGACGATGATTGGTGAATAGTTTTGAAAAATATGTTTTGATAATAATGGTTCGCTGTACTCTTTCTCATAATACGATTTTTGAAAGTCTGTATAGGCCTTATACAGTATACTAGTTGTATTATTTTTAAAATCAGCACGAAAGTCTTCATATGGATACACTTCAGAATTTAAGTGAACTTTGAGATTTTTTAACTGACAGTGATCAAAGCGCCCGGCGTCTGTCTCAATATTTCTTTTACGATCTGTTTGTAATCCAAACAACACAAACCTAGGTTTTTCTAACAAGTTGCTGGACTTTACTGTCCACGAATGTGAAGTATTCCTAGGAAGAATGGGATACTCGTTAAGATCCCACGTGCGGAATGCACACGATAGTGTTTTACAAGAATCTATCACTTTTATCAACTTTAATTTTTCTTTATCACTAACTTTGATAATAGGCATTTTCCAAGCTACCTTAGTAAGTTCACTTGTAATTTTTTTATTGTTTTCAACGGCTCCGCTTGCACCCTCGCCAACAACGTGTATCGCGTCCAGATCGGTAGACGCCCGATTTAAAATCAATTGTTGATTACAATTAAGTAATATTTTTTTATAGTCTTCACAAAATCCGAATAAATGTTTTAGAGGGATACACCCGGTAAATACATTGCTGCTCATAAAGTTTTTATTATCTTCGCCATCCATAGCCGAGTCCCAAGCAGCGCTCTCTAACGTATTCAAATCGTTTGGAGTATACGAACAGTATGCTTTTAAGCAAGATGAGACTCCAGGTGTTTTTAATTTCTGTATTACTACTCCATTTATTTCATATCGCATTTCGGAGAATAAAAACGCCAATCCATTATTTGAAAAACGTACTTCTCCAACAGCATCGGCAGGTTTATTTACTCTCCCCTCTATGTAAATATAGCTTTCACACGGTAAAGTGTACGCATCCATATTTAAAACACTTATCTTAATTTCGTCGTTATTCGATAAAGACAGGTTCGAGTACGGAGTGAACGAATGATAATGCTTTTGCGTTATTTTACACTCGTCGACATAATCGACCCCAACGTCTAAATACGAGTCGTCCATAATTATTTTTTTTATACTTGCAACGAACGTAGAAAATTTAAATTATTTTTCGTGAGCTTGATTTCGCTTTTTTTCGGTTTAGATGTTGACTTCTTAACAGCAGTCGGTAAACTGACTGGTTTTTTGATTGTAGATCTTTTTATATTAAACTTTAGTGCCATTTCCACACGTTATTTGTAATCGAATCATAATTGGTTCACCGCGCAGATTTATTAGACAATCGTTCTGATCTTTTAGCACGATATACACTCTAGATATCAAAGTCGTGTTGAGAGCATAAAAAACAGGATGTCTAGGTACCTCGACGATTTTATAGCCTGGCGGAACAGTTGGATAGAGCTCGTGTATGATCTGACTCGGTGCTCCGTCGCAAAATGAGCCAGTAATCAAGTTACACATGACTTTTATACTATTGATTTTCATTATCTTGACTGTACTTTCAGATTCGTAATTAATACCAGTAGTGTATAATTCATTTCTAAAACCCAATAATTTCGCTATACTATTTTCAACTGATAAGTCAACGTCATGACTACACGAGAGTATACACTTTAATGTGGTATTGTTTGCATTTAATTCAAACCACTCGATATATTCGGGCATATTTTTCTGTATAACACTCTCTAAATTATCAAACTCATACGATCCCGTAGGTATGATAACGTCCTCTCTTTGTCCGATCATATTACGAAAACCGATAGTATTACAGCCGGGTTCAATGTTTGGTATTGAATTATTTGTCTGTAGGCTCAAAAGGCATATTTGTGATGTGCTTTCTACTTCTAGCGGTGGAAAAATGTCGCATGACAATTCACTTGAGGTACCGTTTAATGTTAACGTGTACATGATAAAAATTTTAAACACAAGTGCCCGCAGTTGGTAGTATTATATTTCTGCTCTCTGCTGTAATTGAAATTGATGTCGCATCCGTGAAAATATTTTTGTACTTCTAATGGAGGTGGCAAATTTCCGAAACTGTCATAATATTCAATTTTATTCCCGATTTTTTTATACGCTACCCAGTGGGTCCCCACCCCGTTTTCCGTATCCAAGTTAACAATCGCTGATTCCACTCGTTTACAACGTACAGGCAACCTATCTCGGGTAAACACACCGACGAAGTGAGGTATTTTAATCAAACGAGCCATTTTTATAAGCTCGTAATCGTACAGGGCTCGACGAGCTATTAGTTTTTTTTATTTTTTCTAGTTTTTCTAGTCTTCTTCGTTTTTACACTCCCTCCACTTTTATATGGTGCGAGATTTAAACCTGATCCGATTTTATACGAGTTGCCCTTATACGGCGCGATGTATAATCCGCCGCCCAAATGAGATTGCGTATTTCTTTTTAAATTCGTTAGCAACCTTGACAACGTTGGCAACACCACCACTCAGTGCTCCTAGTGCTGACAAACCAGCAAAAATCGGAATGAGCGGTAACACCCCGCCCTTTTTCGGAATTGATATAATCCTTGGAACTTTAGTTTTTTTATTTTTGAATGTTTTTCGTGCGACGGCTACACATTTCTTACTTAATTTCATAAGATTTTTTTCGCCGATATTTTTCTTTATTGTGTTTTTAGCTGCTTTGATGGCTGCTTTAAACCCGCATCCAGCCCCGATTTTACGTTTTGCTTTCATGGCGGTAGTTACGCCCCAAGCCACAGCTTTTTCTTTTAAACTAGAATCTTTAGACTTGAACCTATCCCAGGCTCGCTGCTCTAATATATAGTCAGCCTGGTTTCGATCTGTTATAGAGTTACTACGGTCGTATGCAATATCGTGATCCCTACACGCAGCGTCTAAAGGATTTACACCTTTATCTCCTCGAGCTAAACGTTTTTTTAAATTTGTCCCAGGCCCGCAATATTGATAACCTATAAGAAATATTATTATTACTATTACTGCGTTAATATACGCGTATTTATTCTCACCAGGCACGTGAATCTCTAATGGTAATTTATTTATAAGCGTGTTTGTAAGACCAGAACCATTCGTAGTCCTTCTTCGTGCGAGCGACATCGTACACTGATCACGTTCTCAGTGTTACAGAGATATTTAAAAATGAAATTCGTTAAACAAGATATACAACTCACAGTTGAAAACGTGGATCCGCCTACTTCGTATAAAAAACAAAGACATGGTGTACTTCTACCTAATACGATTAGAGCACTTATCATGGGCCCTTCAGGTTGTGGGAAAACTAATTTAATATTCACATTATTAACACATATAAACGGTGTACATTTCACAACGTCTACATATATTCAAAAACATTGGATCAACCAAAATATAAATTATTGAGTGATATTTTATCAGACATTAACGGAATACAATTATTTACATTCTACGAAAACGAACAAGTTATTGAACCTGAAAAAGCTTTACCAAACTCTGTGTTTATTTTCGATGATATTATAACTGAAAACCAAAAGAACCTACTTTTCCAGAGGTCGACATAATTTAGTAGATGTGTTCTATTTAGCTCAGAGTTATTCAAAAGTACCTAAACAACTTCTACGTGATAACGCAAATTTTATTGTTTTATTTAAACAAGATGAGACAAACTTAAAACATGTTTACAACGAACACTGCTCCGGTGATATGTCATATCCCGAGTTTAAAGAATTTTGTACTTCATGTTGGCGTAAAGGGAGATTTGAATTTATCGTCATAAACAAAGACAGTGATCGCGATAACGGTCGATATCGCCACGGATTCGATACGTTTGTTGTTATATAAACTATGGTTTTTTTATAATGCACTTCATTCGCAAATATGTCGTCTAAAGGTGAGGTACTCGGAGAATTGATTAAAGCTAAAGAAAATATTAAACGCAAGTATACTGCATTAAAAAATGGAAAAGCTGATATTCAATCTTTTGTATCACAAGCATTTCAGCCAATAATCGAACCTCTAAACAAATTACAAACTGTCAAAGTTGACGAGGGTATGGTTTCCAACACGTCTGACGATCGGTTTACAAATTTTCGTAAATTAGAAGACCTGGAAAAAGATAAAGTATATGGCCCGAAAAAAAATTCTCAAGGCATTATCAAATTAGGTACAGAAGTAATACATTTTAGAAACGGTACAATAATTGTGAGAGAAAACTCTTATCCGATGACACAAGGGCTTGGCGAGTTATTGTGTTCCAGATATCCAATGCATTACACAGCTAATGATTTAATTACATATAAAGACATACTGATTCAAACTTCAGCACATTTAACACAGGACGGAACAAAAATTAGGAAAGGTGGTACAAAGTATGAACAAATTATTAGCAAGCTATTCACC
Organism: Macrosiphum euphorbiae; assembly: GCA_949089665.1. NCBI lineage: Eukaryota > Metazoa > Arthropoda > Insecta > Hemiptera > Aphididae > Macrosiphum > Macrosiphum euphorbiae. The sequence goes on along the minus strand of CARXXK010000002.1, from coordinate 51,436,656 downwards.
ACAGGCTCAGGTGTGAAATTACAAACGCATAATCTAGTATATTGGAATGATCCGAACGAGCTGGTCGATAGGTTACGACTTCTTTTAGCCTCGCAAGCTGCTGGTAATACAGGGCTTTCCAACGAAATACTTTCAATTTACGAAGAATTGTATGAAACGGGTTTAATAAAACGAATTCCAAATGTCTAAACGTGATATAGTGAACGAATTACACAAACCAGCGAGAAAAAATTATACAAGGCGAAGAGTTAATGTGTATGGTAAAAACGACTTGTGGCAAATCGATTTAGTGGAAATGATTCCTTATTCTAAAAAGAATAAAGGTTATAAATATATTTTAACTATCATAGATTGCTACACCAAATACTGTTTCGCTGTACCTTTAAAGTCAAAAACGGCTAAAGAAGTTTCAAATGCAATGTCAAAAATACTACTCAAGCGCTCGCCAAAACTATTGCAGGTCGATAACGGTAAAGAATTTTACAATGTAACATTCGATGCGCTGAAGAAGAAACACAATATACATAAATATTCCAAGTATAGTACAACAAAGGCTTGTATCATTGAGCGTCTAAACAGATCAATTAAGGAAAAAATGTATAGAGAATTCACTGCGCGAGGATCACATGAATGGGTTTCTATTCTACAATCTCTGATTAACGAATATAATAATTCAAAACATAGAACAATAGGTATGACTCCTATACAAGCTGATGCAAATCCTTCTTCAGTGAAATTAAAGCAACGTCGAATTAATAATGTAAAAATTAAATTTAACATCGGTGATTGTATTCGGATAAGCACGTATAAATCAGTATTTTCAAAGGGATATCTGTCGAGCTGGTCCACAGAAATATTTAAAATAACCAAAATAAATAAAACATCTCCCACTACTTATCAACTAGAAGATTATACAGGAAGCCCGATTTTAGGTTGTTTCTACTCTGAGGAAATTCAAAAAACTAGTTTCCCAAACGATTATTTAGTCGAAAAAATTATTCGTAGGAAGGGGAAGAAAATGTTTGTAAAATGGTTAGGGTTCGATAATACACACAATAGTTGGATAGATACGAGCGACATCAGAAAATAGTGTCAGTCGAACACTAGACATGAACGTGTTCGGAAGTTCACAGGCTGGTGAAACAAAAAAAATTGTGACAAATCTCGAACAAACCGTAAAATCATATTGTATAAAACTAAGTAAGTTAGAACATTTACTCGAGGAAAATCATAAATCCATTCAAACACAGGAATAGCAGACTGAAACACTTCAATTAACGTGTGATGATATACAAGAGCGCCTTATAAAAATCGAAGCATTGTTACAAAATATCAGAGAAAATACAGACAATTTGAAAAAAAATTCCTAAAGTACTATCATCATCATCATCATCATCATCATCATCCAAGCAATAATGTCTACTGGTATCATTGATTTTCATTACATTCTTGGGAGGGACAATAAATACATGATAAAAGAAATGTCTGTAGTAGATGTTGAAACATGGGCTACCCAACATTGGATTTTTAAAAATTCAAAATCAATACAGGATAACAAGAGTCGTAAGACTAACAAGTGGTTGGAACGTAATTATCATAAACTATCAATAGAATATGGCGATGTCGAGTATGAAGAACTAAGTAGAATATTGAATTCATTAAAGTTCAGAAACATTTATGTCAAAGGCGAGCAGAAAAAACAACTTCTAGTAGAATTTATACCACACGTTGTAGTTATTAACATTGAAGACATGGGATGCCCTCGATTAGATCAAATATGTGATGAAGAAACTCTACCATGTTGCATTTTTCATATGGAGATTAACCCTAAACAATGTACATTTTATAAAGTATTTAGTCTAAGAAAATGGTTTGTAAATAATATGTAAAAATAAACATTATATTTATTTTTTTATACCAGTGAGTTTTTTCTTTATCCTAACCTATTCAAACTTAATATCTACAGGAATACCTTACAAAAATAATAATAATATCACTGTACATATTTTACAAAAAATAAATATCTACAAAGGTGTTTTACAAAGGTGTTTTACAATTTAATATCTATTTTAGAATAAAAACTATCTGTCCGACTCGGGTTGATATCTTACTCAGCTATCGTATCGGGCTGCCTATAAAATTAAAAAATATTATAAGTAAAATATTACAAGTATGAAATTATTAACTTACTCTGTGGAGTAGTGACCGTGAGCCAGGGTATGTATTTTATCCTCAAGTACAATCCTCTTGTCATCGAAACTATTATAAGTCACTTTGTTTGACTTGATGGTCTTCAATTGATGTTTGAATGAACGTATAGATACATTTTCTGTCATAGTTTCCAAGGTTGCATCTCCAAACAGACAACGGTAATGATCGTTAAAGTTCATGTGGTTTTTCACTACATGGCCACGGATTCCTTTTGCCCTGATCTTCTCTTTCCCATTGATCTTATATGTATAAGACTTTGCACGGAGAGCACAAAAATGTGTCATTACCTCTGAGTTGGTTTCATCGGAAAAGAGTCCTGGTATCTTCTTTCGTTCGGCAATGTAGCAAGGGTGATCTGGTGGCAAGTCTGATGTATCCATTCGATCAAGTAAATTGGAATTATTCTTAAGGTCTTTATAAAAATCTTCGGTCTGGACATAGTATACCAGTGAATCTGGAAAACCGTATAATTTAATATATGAAAATTAGTATAGTTTGAAAACATTTACCTGTATCGGTACACATGAGCTCAATTTTATCTCCATAATGGGCTTGCATAACGTTGTAGTGATAATCATACATGACGGTCTTAGAAATTTCCAACACTGCAAAACCTGTTGAAAAAAATATATTAAAATTCAGCTACTATAAGAAGTATATTATATTTACCTATATAAATAGGCTTGCAAAAATCAATGATTTTATTTTCCAACGAAATGGCATTGATAGTTTCATCGTATGTAGTACAGTGTTTAAAGGTACACTTATTTATAAGCTTTTGCAAACGTTTTTCACTATAAACCAGCTCCATTTGAATTCTCTTCCTAACGGATTCCATCGTCTTCCCAAAAACAGCATTCTTTAAAAGTTTAAAAAAGTCCTTCTCAAACGCGTTCCTCGCCCTCTTTCTCATCTCAGTGTTTAATTCTATATATTTATTTCTTAAGCCAGTCTGACTGATTAAACTGAATAACTCTGTGAACCTACAATAAAACAAAATATGTTATAAATGAAATAAATGAGATAAAATATGTTACTTTTTCCACTACTAGTCCGTTTTTAATGGCCTGCTGCAGGTTGCGATAATGGATTACATATTTTTTTTTTTAATGGAGTGTCGCCATAAGTTTCTTAACTTTTGATCCAGGTGGGATATCATTTTTTGGTAGGAATGGTAAGTCATTGTGCTTGTCATGAAGTTCTTTCGGATATGATATATCAACCTCATATATCCGTCCTATTGGTGATGTGTCGTTCAAATCATTTAACCCATCTAGTTTGGGTTCAACCCACTTAAAACCTCCGTATGGCATATAATGTGACATTGCGAACCCGTACAAGTTGTTACCTGCAAGTTAAATAATATATTATATTAATGAAAATTAAATATTAAATTGATCTTACAATCCTGATAAACAAGCCATGATTTCAGTTGTGCTGGATCATAATCTGGTGTCTTTTCATTATTAGCCTTTGCATATCTCATGCTCGCCTGAGTCAAGCCACCACGAATTCCTATAATAAAATCAAGTATTATTTCACATAATATAACATTACATTTTTCAATCATTAACAACATATCATAATCTGTCAACAATTCCAGCTGCATTGAAGTGTATTTCAACATACAGTCAAATGAGAATCCAGGTGCCGTATAGTAAAATGATGGGTCCAGATGGTATGTGCTTAAACAGAGGTCTCGGAAATTTTCAAACACATCAGCCAACAGTAGTACATCAATTTTTAAATAAAGATCAGAGTATTCCCCTAGTGTTTTACAGTTGAAATGATTCCAAACCGTCTTCGCATGATCATAATGTTTATCTTTTATATGTGATTCGTACAGTGAACTGTAAAAATCTTCTTTCTGAGGCAAAACTGTTTCTTCCAACTTGTCCCCACTATCTGTATACTCATAAGGGTAGACTCCCTTACGGGTAACAAGTGGTAAATCTTGAGATGAAAAATATTTTTCTGTCTCTCTAAACTTTTCAAATCCGGGTGTAATTAAATTTTTTGAAAGTTTTGATAAGCTTGCGGGCATAAATCTTAATGTGTCTATAAATCTTATTGTGAAAGTGTTGCTAATATATTTTGAAAACGTTATAAACTTTTCCTCACTGTTTGGTATCACCGAAATTGAATGTGCGTCATAACCAAGACGAGTGACAATAAAATGTGAATCATAATTCGTTAAATTATGAAAAAATACCGGTACAAAGCTAGGTGTTTGGAGTTTAAGATTACACGTATTACATAGTGACTGTCTAAATTTCCCTGATAAATGGTAGTGATCTGCCACTTTATGATTTTCTAGGGAAAACTTGACCTTACATAAATTACAATTATTACATAATGCATGTGTTCTCCGTTGTTCGTCTGTGAAAATTATAGGAATGTTTGTTTTGAGTAACTCTTCAATTTTTTTTGGCTATTTCCACAATTTTATCCACAAAATGTCCAGCTACGTCCTTATTATTTTCATTTCCACGGTAAATTACAGGTGATGTTGGAATTTCAAATTTTTCGAGCAGTTCTACTGGTATGTCTTCATTTGCTTTAACCACAAGTCCATAGCTCATGGGCTCGTGTTGTTGAAAAGCTGCTGTTTTTTCTCCAATTTTCTCATCAGTTTTCTTGAGAATTGCTTCGAAATCTGCATAAATTACTATAGGATGACGTTGCGTTTTATTCCATGCAGTAAACTCGAGCATTGTACCAGGCTCAGGCATCTGAGCTAGTATAGGTTTATGTTCTCCACATATTAATTTATGTTGCTCTAGCCCGGCCTCACCGTTTAATTTATATTTGTACTGTTGTTGGTCGAATGATGTGAAGCACCGTTTGCAAAATATTGATTGTCCATCATGTTTGGTTTTTTGTGACCTGATGAGTCGTGAAAAATTAGATATGTAGCTATAATGACTGTTATCCTCGTCTGATGTTATAAGTAGATCAAAATGGTCTGGTTTTTCTTCATCTACTACTTTTAACGGAAATACTTTATATTCCGGAAATTTTGGCGGTTGAAATTGTTTGTCGATACCGTAAACATTGACAGAGACGTTTGGATTATTTTTCTCAAAAATTTTAACCTGATGTAGTGGTGTTGGAAACGATAGATTTGTAAAATTATATTTTTTTTCGTGTTTTAAATAATTATCGCCAACACGGTATTTATTTTCTCCTGTAACATGTTTTGCTAGGATTGCCCACTTGAAGCATTGCATATCTAAGTTTTGAGGGTTGATCACAGCTTTTTTTTTTTTTATTTGGTCTGGCTGTGGCATGTATGATGATCCGCCCAAAGGTGTATATTTATATACGCCTAACATTAAACCGTCAATACATTGTAATGTGAAACCACTACCCTTGCTTGCATACTCGTCTTGCTCTTTCATTAATTTAGTAAATGCCTCTTCAACAATTTCCTGTACTCCAGTATCACAGAAAACCGCCTTAGCCGAAGTTTTAAAAGCACGGTTTTCCGACGAATATTCAACATTTGGTATATTATATGTTGCTTCAAGCTTTAAATTAAACTTGATTGGATTTTTACTTGCAATTGATTTTAGTAAATTAACTAGTTCAGATTTGATCGAATCGAGGAAGTAAATATAGTTTTGAATATTATTGGTGTTTTTTACGTAGTACCAGGTGATAGTATTGTTTGATGATGTAGATATTTTTGTAAACCCTCGAGACTTTACGAGATTCAGACGTATTTTTTTTGCCCTAACAGCGGATTTAGTGTTGGCGCTGGAAACACGTTTACCATTATCGAGTGTAGTGTATGAATCTTTAGAAAAAAAAAAAAAATTAACCTATGACGCGTTTATAAAAAGAAATAGCTAACCTTGAAAATCATAAAGTCCAAGATTCTCAACGGTGTCCAAAACTTTCAAGCATAAATCATCATTCACATTACTCCAAAATTCATCCTTCGTGTTATCTCGCATGGGTGATAAGCGATCATTTTGCCCGAGAAGATCGGCGGTGTCGAGAACCTCCCAGCATTCATTCGCGTTACTCGTCAATGCATCCGCCGTGTTATCTCGCATGGGTGATAAGCGAACATTTTGTTTATCTCGTGTAGTTGATACGCGATCTTTATGAACGGGCGATGTACCAGGTTGCAAGTCTGGTACAAAAACGTGTGGCGCGATCTGTACTATACCTGATGACAAAGTTAAAATAAAATAAATATTTAAAGTGAATATAGAAAATAGGTACATACCATGAACATTTTTCAAATGTTTATTGAGGCTGGTCTTGTAACTGAACGTAATGCCGCACCTAATACACGGTATACGAATACCCTCGTGCGTTTTTTCGTGTCTTGTCAGATTACGTTTCGCTGTAAATTCCGAAGCACATTTGCTGCATTTGAACAATTTCGAATGTGTTTTTCGGTGAGCGATCAGATTTGACTCGTATACGAATCCCAAAGAACATTGCTCGCATTTAAACATTTTAAAATAAACGGATAAGAAAAAATTAATACGTTATATAATAATTACGTGCGTAGTATTAGCGCAGATCGAACGAGATGTAGGTTAATATAATAGAGCACTATATCACCAACTGCGGACAGTAATGAATAGTGACTATTCATTCATTCAAAAATCCCTACCGCCGCCGCCACTCGGCGGAGTACGATTGCGCGCGTTTTACCTTTTTAGGTATACGATTGCGCGCAGTGCCCGAATAACAAAAGACAACATTTTAATTACTCAAAGGCGTACGATTGCGCGTGAAATTGGGTGCGACGTTGCCAAATGTATTACGTAAATAATAAAATACAAAAAGTTAAAAAATTTTTGTGTTCATTTTTCAAATTTTCAATTTTCCTTGATTCTTCATTCGATTTTGGTTTTATTATACCTTTGGAAATGGTTAATAATTTGGTAACTGTTTCTGCCTGAGGTTCCATAAGGGTAGCTATAACGACAAATATTGGTGGATGAGCACTATTAAACTGTGCATTATATGTACTATGGAAACTTTCAGCCCCGTTTGTAGTCCTAAAAATAAATAATATATATTTATATATATATTTTTTTTTTAAGTAGTTTAAAAAACTATTATTAGAACCGAACACAACTGATAGTTAATTGATATAGTCACATCATGCACGATTATAGTATAGGTATATTCGTACATGTATGGACATTTACAATAAAGATAATATTTTTGATAATATAACCAATTCATTCTTTAGTGATGGGAAGTTTGTCTGATATCGGCAAAAATAAGTAATAAATAATCTACTATAATTTACTATGGTATCCTACGGATTTACCATGGACCTATATATTTGGCAACGTTGCTTAAAAGTTAAAATAATATAGCGCGCGCAATCGTACGCTTAAAAAGGTACCGCTGATAAGGACCGCGCGCAATCGTATCGCGCCCCCGCCACTGATCCCCGTCACGTGACAAAATACAGGGTCGTCGGATTGTCCTATATATCGGGTGTACTAATATCCGTATGGTATAGTGTTCAAACCATCTGTTAAAAAAAACTATGAAATCGGGCTCAAACGTATAACGGAAGACTGTATAGTTACCTTTTCTAGATGAGATATACTATTCGCATGGAGGGAAATATATTTACAAACTATACATAAAAATAAATATTCGTAAAATAATTAAATTATACAGTAGGCTAACACTAAAATTAAATAATAAAATCTTTAGTTTACAAACAATACATAAATATTTATAGAATAAAGCTAAGTAACATTTAACCAATATTCCAATTCTCCAATAAACCATACCCGAAAGTCCAATCCCTTAACAACATTAATCTATCTAAACTTAAATTACCTAATTCTACATTTAAATTATATACACTATTATTATTATAACTATGAATACGAGTACTACGATTATGATTATTATGTACAGTATCACTTAAGGCTAAATCTAAATATTCTAAATTATTAATAATATATATGCTAGGCCCCATTTTTTTTTGAAAAATTCTATACAATAAAAGATCCCAATAATTTTTCGCTATACCTGAACTCCTTAATTCTAAATTTCTAATATCATAATTTACAAATCGTCTTATTTTTAGAAATACCTCCTCCCAATAATCCCTACTTGTATCTTGTAACCACATCACACTCCCGGATAACAAATTATCATTCCAGATAATGTGACCATGGTTGTCTACTAATTGGTAGGTTTGCTGAAATATTTTCCGGAAAAAATATTCAAAGTCACGATGCGAATATATTTTTAACTCCGGCTTAATAAAACTTAAATTTGTAATTATTGTCGGGTTTATATTTAAATTAAATTTCGTGTATACAAATTCGCGCCATTCTACGCTCGTGGACATATGGTATTTTTTTATGAAAATTTTTTTTTTTCCCTGCATGCTTCACAATTCCATTCGAAATGACGGTGATTGTCTAATGACGCCTCGCAATGAGACGTCATTAGACCCTCTAGAGAGGTATGAAAATACCTCTCAATTACTTCTAAGACTTTAAAAAATAAAAATAAAAATAAAAATCCTGGATATAAATATTAGGCAATGATACTTACTCGATTCGGCGTCCATAGTATGCAAAGTATCGCGTTGATTATTGCGTGTTATGAGCTAGTGATACGACGTTTGGAGTACAACTAATTCTAGTTCGTAATATATGTTTTTGATGAGAAAAAGTATATTTCTATAACTATGAAGAGCATTGTCTATGAACTATCGTAATCAGGCAAATTTTTACATTATCACTATATATATAGTTATATGCGGAGGAAGATTTCCAGCCTCTGCTCAACAAACTTGTAGCATGTAGTATCAGTTGTGCGGTGTACATCATATGGTTTAACGAGATATAGTTAGCTATATGAAGGTGGTGTATAAAATATATATATATATATATATATACACCTGAATATATTATAAATAGGTGCAAATATTGTAGAAAGAAGAATGTTATACGTAAGGGAAAAAAAAAAATAACGCGGTGAATAGTTGTAAAGAAGCGTTTATTAGTACCTGTATATACATCGTTAATTTATCTACAAATTTTGTACTATATTAAATATTTTAACAGCTACTTCCCTACATTCTGCTGTACCTAATACATCTTCATAATATCTAGAACCATGGATTTTTACTAACTCGTCCATACTAGTCCATACCTGCAAGCGACGCCCACAAATGTCACATTTTTAAAATTGTCGTATATAACGTAGTAAGGTAGGATCATCATATACATGTTGTGTAAAGAAATGTTTTTTAGAACTTAACATAATTTTATGTCAACTGTTTTCTCTAGGCTCAATAAATTGCTATAATAGACCCGTCTCAGTGTATTTGATAGCTACAAAATGTATTATTTTTAATTATCAGTTTAGGGCAGAACTGCTCGCGGTAATGTACAAGTGTTAACGGTAATATGATAACGCATAGTAGCGCACGTACGCGCGTAACTTTATCTAATCACAAATGTTAACATTTGTTCTCTGTACAATAACACATGTATAGTTGTATATTCATATTGTCTTCAATAAAATATATATTTTAATTTGTTATTCATTTTCTTGTTTATTATTGTACACAACTTAATTTTGAAAGTTTGTGTATAATTTATTTAAATTATACCATGAAGTTATTTACCTCTGAAGAAAAAGTCGACATGATTTTTGTATACCGTGAGTGTAACAATAATAGTCGAAAATCACTGGAGTTATATAGAAAAAGATTTCCTACTAGAAATCAACCTTCCCGAATGATTTTCTCACATTTAGTAAATTGCTTAAAGAAAACTGGTCATTTTCCCGACGGAAAACATCAGTCGCACATGAGAAATGTGACCCATATTGCGGCAGAAGAAAATGTAATTACATATTTTATAGCATTTCCGAATACATCTTTATTAAAAGCATCTGAAGATCTTGGTATACCAAAAAAATCAGTACACAGAATTCTAAAAAGGCAAAATATGTTTCCTTATAAAATTCATATAGTTCAACATCTTCGTGCTACTGATTATGATAAACGTATGAATTTCATTGCTTGGTTTAAGGTAAGCAATCATGTGTAATAAACTATAACTTATAATTATTAGAGACCAGATTTAAATTATCTTAAAACACCTAATATATGATGCAAATATTCTCTAAAAAACCTTCAAAGAATAATATGTCCAGTGTTAAAACTTTGTATTTTTTGATGAATGGTTTATATTAAAATGATAAAAAAAATTGTAAATGTTCAAATAAGAAATATTCTTATAACTTTTTTCTACTAACTCAGAATTGAACAAACCGTCTACATTTTTTACTCTCATAAGACTGCATTGAACCAGTAACGATATGTAAAAACATATAAATCCGGTCTTTACTTATAATAAAAAAAAAAAAAAAAATTTCACTAAATTTTTATTGTAAAACAACATTCATAAAATTTAGTTTTGTTTTTATACATTGTTACATTGATAGTTAATTATTGAACAATAATAATGTATTTTAACAGGTTATAATGGAAGATGATCCTTCACTTATAAATAAAATATTATGGACCGATGAATATAAGTTCCAAAATAATGGCATATTGAACCGTCAAAATTCTCGGTATTGGAGTGAAAAAAATCCTTGTTGGATGAGAGAAAGTAAATTTCAAGTCATGTGGAGTATAAATGTGTGGTGTGGAATTATAGGTGATACTAGGTGATATGAATTATAGGATTATATTGGTAGGCCCATATTTTTTTGAAGGTATGATTTTTCTATACATATAGAACATTTATTAAACAGCCACAACTTTAAAAAAATAATACACATAACATTTATATTATTTATTTAGGTATATTAACCGGGGAAAAATATTTACACTTTTTACAAAATATTTTGCTCATATTATTGGAAGATGTGCCTCTTGACATACGGACTGATATGTACTTCTAACAAGATGGTTGCCCAGCTCTGAGCTCATAATGCTAAGATTGTAAAAGCATTCTTAAACGACACATTTGGTAAAAAATGGATTGGAACAGTTGGCCCAATTCCATGGCCTCCAAGGTCTCCAGATTTAACATGTCCAGACTTTTTCTTATAGGGTTATCTTAAAGATAAAGTGTATGCAACTGAATGTTTAGACATCAATGTTTGAATTGTCGAAAGAAACATTAAAAAATTCCACTGGAAGGAAGTTAATGGAACGTTTCGAAAACTGTATGCAAGAAGCTGGGCATAAATTTGAACACGTAATGCAATAATATACAAGAAATTATTTGGTTTAGTACACAATAAATAATTTAATGAGTACATTTTATTTAATTAATCATACATAGTATTAACTTCATACATACTTCTATAATCATAATTGGAATAAAATGTTGTTGCGGTTGTAACTGTTTGGAATTTATTGTAATATGTAAACCAATATAATTGGACTGAATATAACAGCGATATTCCTTTATTCCAACAATTTCTTCAATATCCTATTTAAATTATTGAAACATAATATACGTTTTTACAACTTTTGTAAAAAAAAAGCATTTAAATTACTATAAATTTGTTTTTAATTTATAAATAAAGATTAGATTCTTGTGCAAATTACAATTTGTTATTGTGTAATTCCAAATTTAAAATTGTATAGAAATAATTTATACCTTTGTAAATTAATTTTAAGTTTTATTTTGAACAATGAAGATGTGACGACTGACGACCATGATATACAAATACTACAATGACGGGTTTTTTTTATTAATCATTATAGTACAGTTCACTCCCATGATGGTTAATTTTAACAAAATATTGTAAATTAGATTATATTTTATAGGTATGGATTTGTAGGTTAGGTTAGGTTAGGTTAGTTAGTTAGGTTGTCCGAGACCAGTAGATTTTGAAATTTCGACGATCGTTTGTCTGAAGGTCAACCGGGGGTTGTTTGGATTTTCAAGCTCTCTTTTAACTAAAGCGTTGTACAGATTAACGACCACTTTCATTTGACCAGAGCCAATATATTAAAGAAAAAATTGATATTTTAAAATTAAAATTTTGCATTAGAAAAATAATAATATAAAAGCTCACTTTTCCACTTGGATATTTTATGATAGGCGACTCATCTGCGACGTCCATGTTGTATTTTAAAAAAAAAAAAACGTAAAAATTGAAAAAATTGAAAAAATAACTGTTAGTTAAGACACGCAAAAAGTATGTAAACAAACTTAGCGCGCAAAAAAACATAAATGCTGTGTGTGTATTCAAGAACGTAAAAAAATATCAGAACACTTTAGTACGCGCTGTATACAAACACTGTCACCGGTCGGCGGTTGCGTAGGTGAGTGGGAGCAACGACGGCGACGGTGTCGGCGGATCGCGTTAACGGCGGCTAGTGTTTTGAAAAGTTCAGTGGTGGGAGTGCGCGAGAACGGACGAATTTTGGTTGCCGCCCAGAAGCGCTCTTAGAGTGGCCTGAGTATAGTGAAGCTAATACATTTTTAGTAAATCTCGAACAAATTGTTAAATCGTATTTGAATAAACTCGATAAAAATGAGCATTTACTCGAACAAAACCATAAATCCGTACAAATTCAAGAGGAACAAACAGAAAAATTAGAATTAACGTGCATAGAGATTACAGAGCATATTATGACAAGAGGCGAAGTATCATTACAATATATCAAAGAAACTAAAGATGTGATTAAAAAAATAATACCAGCTATAGGTTAGGTTATACTATAGATCCATCGGCCGATCAGGTATAATGTGTCGTCGTTCGTCGCCAATCTCGTTGAACCACTAAATCGTGATGAAGCGATAGCTGGCCCACAGAAAAACGAGTGGGAGCACGCTATGAGTGATGAAATTAAATCACTACACAAAAATAACACTTGGTCACTAGTTAATTTGCCTCAGGGCAAGGTTGCGTTACGTAATGCATGGGTGTTCAAAACCAAATATAAAAGTGACGGTAATATCGATAAGTTTAAGGCCAGATGGGTCATTAAAGGTTGTTCACAGAAATACGGTATAGATTACCATGAAACATTTTCGCCAGTGGTCAGATACGAATCAATTAGGGCGATATTCGCAGTAGCAGCGGTGGAAAAATTAATACTACGACAATTCGACATCAAGACAGCATTTCTGTACGGAGAACTACAGGAAGAAATTTACATGGTACAACCACCAGGATACGAAGATGGATCGAATAAAGTATGTAAGCTTCAGCGTAGTTTATATGGCTTAAAACAAAGTCCAAGATGTTGGAATATACGCTTTAAGAACTTTTTGAATGCATTTGGTTTACAATGTACCGAAGCGGATGCATGTGTATTCAAAGCTGATAACAGCCAAATTATTCTTGCAATATTTGTTGACGATGGTTTAATCGCGGCAGATAATGAAGAGATAATAGAGAAACTTTTAACGAACTTGGAGAAAGAGTTTGAGGTTAAAAAAGGAAACTTAGATTATTTCCTAGGTATGCAGGTAAATATATTGAAAAATGGTTCATTATTTGTGCATCAGACAAATTATGCATGTAGCATAATTAATAAATTTAATATGCTGGACGCCAAGGAACTTTCAATACCAATAGACAAATCACATACACTTGAACAAAAAGAGGATACGGAAATATTGAATGAAGATATTCCTTATAGGCAGGCAGTAGGTAGCTTACTGTTCTTATCACAGGTAACAAGACCAGATATAGCATATGCAGTAAACTTTGCTAGTCGTTACTTAGCAAAACCAACTAAAGCTCATTGGAACTTGGTAAAACGGATTATACGATATATCAAGCGAACATTTAATTATGGCTTGTATTTTAATCATAATACACAATTGTCATTAGAAATATTTAGCGATTCAGATTACGCAGGTGACATTCAGACACGACGTTCGACGTCAGGATTTCTATTCAGGTACGGGTCAAGCATAATTTCATGGACATCGCAGAGACAACATTGTGTGTCGTTATCATCGACAGAGGCTGAATATATTTCGGCCAGTGAAGCTGTCAAAGGGATCTTGTGGATTACACGGTTGATAACAAGCTTATCAACAACAGGTGACAAACAACCAGTTTTATTTATAGATAATCAGAGTGCTATACGTTTAGTTAAGAATCCGGAGTTTCATAAGCGGACAAAACACATAGACGTACGGTACCACTTCATACGGGAGAAATACGAAGAGGGACAATTCCAACTACAGTACATTGGAACAGAGGACCAGATTGCGGACATTCTAACCAAGCCTTTGGTTAAGGAACGATTCGAGAAGTTGCGGTCAGCCATAGGAGTGACTACAATTAAAGAGATTATTAATTGAGGGAGGGTGTTGAAATATACAATTAATATGTAGTAAATGTAGTCAGCCTTGACACGTGTGTACAATATAGTAACTAGTTATGTACGAGCACATACGCAGGTAGGTTAGCGAGCGTAGGTTAGCGCAGCACAGGAAAAACTGCGCTACCAAAGTGAGCGCATATTACTACGCAGTTCTGACGTTTCACCGTTCATTGTGACAGTTGTTGTTCACCGTGAGCATGAGCGATAGTATGATGGCCGAAAATTTAATAAATTTAAGTTCTGAATCAGATTCCGATGACGAATTTGATGAACTTATTTTGTTGTATTCGTTAAGTAAAGAAAAAAAAACGTGGAAAAGTAATTTTATGAAAAAAAGACAAAGTCACGGTGAGTTCAATTTGTCATCGGAATTTTCTGACAAACAATTTTTAAACTACTTTCGCTTGGACCGAAATCAATTTAATGAAGTTCTTAATTTAATACGAGATACAATTTATTCATTTGGATGTAATGCTCAAAAGCCGATTGATCCCGAAGAAAAACTGGCAGTCTTTTTAAGGTAAGTTTTTTAACAATAAAATAATAATAAAGAATAATTATATTATTATTATACAATAAGGCCTAAGCATTGAAATGTTGTACATTTTATTTTAACAACAAAGTTAAGAACACCAAATAAAAACAAGATCCTTTAGTTAATGATTTTATGTTATATTAATATGGTAAATCATATTTATTAAACTTCTAAAGTAAATTAAAAAAACTATTCTGTATAAGTCAATACTTAATATTAGAAATAAAGTAAGAAATAATATTAGATAACTAGAAATAATAACTTGCTATAATGTAATTTTAAAACATTA
Source organism: Macrosiphum euphorbiae (assembly GCA_949089665.1). Classification (NCBI taxonomy): domain Eukaryota; kingdom Metazoa; phylum Arthropoda; class Insecta; order Hemiptera; family Aphididae; genus Macrosiphum; species Macrosiphum euphorbiae. The sequence goes on along the minus strand of CARXXK010000002.1, from coordinate 51,421,293 downwards.
TTCTTTATAAGTATTGATATAATGAACAATACCATCTTGCCCATCTTGGTTCTCAACATTTTCAGAAACTGAACTTTCGCGAGAAGTAGATGAATTTTCTCCGTATGACCACGTAGAAGAAGACTGAGGTTGACTGTAGATATTTTGTTGTATCTGTTGTGACTGAGGTTCTGGAAAAGCATTGTTTTGTTGGAAATTCAAAAGATCATACTCTACTTGCGAAACAACTTCAAATAATTTATTTTTTATAATAAGTTGAGATGCCGGTGGCATTTTATAAGTCGTTTGGTACATGGACATAAAGAAATGGTAGAGCGGATCATTTGGAGTTTTGATTTCTACCAATTTTTGACGTTCAATTGATCTTTCTTTGGCTCGTTTTTCACGGTTCGCTATGGACTGTTGAATTAGGTTGCCTATATCATTTTTTTTCAATTTTTTTGGTGGTTCTTTAAAAGTAAATTGCATTCCAGATGACGAAGGAGTATCTATTAATTTTTCAACAGAATCATCTAGTTCCTTGTTGCTGTGCACTTCATTATCTCCTCCCAGTACAAAATTATTCTCCAAGATTGGTGTCTGCAGTGTCTCTATAATTTGACTATCCTCAGTGTCTGCATTGTCAGATCGGTCATCATCACTGTCAACTATATTGGCACTACGTTTTCGGTTTTCCATGTATGGCAACAAAAACTCCATTTGTTTCTGGAATTTCCACTGTCTTACTGTCTCGGCTGCAGCTCCACTTTTAAACATTTTTTTTTGCCTCCGTAGAGCATCTCTATGACAGTTCCTCAATTTATTCCACATTGTTTTCACTGTTTCACCTGGCACAATTTTAATATTTTTTAAATATTTTTTTTCATAAGCATTTAAAGTTTGAATTTTGACAAAATGTATCAAAATCTCGAAAATGATCAATCATTGTAATTAAAAAATTAAAAAATTTTTAGTTTTAATTTTTAAAGGTTGAAAATTTAAAACAAAGATTCTTATAAATAGTTCATATTGTTACCAAAAAATCTAAAAATATATAAACACAGTTTTTTTTACAGCATTTTATTAAAAAAACTGTTTTCCCGGTTGGTTATAGGTATTTAGCTTCAGGAGATAGTTACAAAAGTATCGCATATAGTTATAGAATGGGGGATCGAACTGTCTCAAAGATTATAAATGAAGTGGCCACTGCTATATGGAACAACATGCAACCAATATATTTACCAGAACCCACAATGGAAATGTGGAAATTGATCGCGAATGAATTTGAACAGATATGGCAGTTTCCACACTGCATTGGCGCTCTAGATGGCAAACACATTGTGATTAAAAAACCACCCAAAAGCGGAACTTCATTTTATAATTATAAACAAACATTTTCCGTGGTTTTAATGGCAATAGTTGACGCTCACTACAAATTTATTAGTATTGATATAGGCTCTATGGGAAGATTCAGTGATGCCAATATATTTTCGAGTGGTGCGTTAGCAAAAAAACTTAATAAACAAACTTTAAGACTTCCTCCACCAGCAGCTTTAACCGACTATGATCAAATACTACCCTATGCTTTTGTAGCAGATGAAGCGTTTCCACTATCCGAAAATATTATGCGACCTTATCCAAATAGAAGTGTTACAAACAATTTTAAAAATAAAGTGTTTAATTATAGACTTTCTCGAGCACGGCAAACTGTTGAATGCACTTTTGGAATCTTAGCATCACGATTCCGAGTGTTTAGAAGACCTTTTGAAACTAAAATTGAAAGTGTTGATAATGTTGTAAAAGCAGCTTGTGTATTACACAATTATTTAAGAAATGAAACAATAATTTTAAATAATATGCAAGGTGATAGTAGTGAAAATGAAATGCCTGAAAATCAATTACTGCCATTAACCAACAACAACACTAGAAGTGGATCAAATGCTTTTTGTGTAAGACAAAAGTTCACAGATTATTTTAACACGGTGGGAAGCGTACCATGGCAATCGGATAGTGTTTCTAGAGGTAAATACTAAGTACTAACTACTTTTATTTGTATAAAATGTTGATATAATATACACTTTATAAAAACTATTTTATTTATTTGTCATTTTTTTATTGTTTTATTATAATGTTTTACTAGGTATAAATCAATTTTCCACAATATTATAAACTTTAAATTTGTATGAAAAATAAATACGTAAATCTTTACTTGTTATTAAGTTTATTATTATTACCTTATATATTATTATAATTTGGTATTCACAAATCAGTTGTAAAATAAATTAAAATCATCATTCATAATCAAAGATAAGAAATTTAGTATAGTTATACAGAAATTTGTGACAAATATCGTTGACGTATAATGTATATTATGTATAATATAGGACATAATTATAATTAAACCAAGATAATGTTTAAAATAGCCAATGTTATTCTCCAATGTTTAAAATTAGATAAAATCAAATAATATAAGTGAGTTATCGTAAAATATCTTATCTGTATTTGGTAAGTTTGTCGATAATCCAGATTTCATTTCAATAGTACGCCGAACACTTTTGATCTTCAAATTCTTACTTACTCATACTTAATTATTACAATTGTTCATAAAACGAGAAAGAGAAATATTCATATCTATATTACAATTTATACGTTGTACATCATAACATGTTACATGCATGAAAAATACCTACGTGTTTTCATGAAACATTGATATAATTGATATAAAAATTAAATTAAGCCCCGAGCCCAACTGATTAATATAATATCAGTAAATTTGTTTTATTTTAGTTATATTAGCAATGAAAGAATATTAATTATAATAGTACCTAATATTAATATTATTTTAGGTAATATAAATGAATTGAATACTAGGTACTTACCATTATTTAATTTAAGTTCAGTGGCAATCTTTTCCCATATTTCATTTTTCAACTTGCCCTTCATATAGTCGGCATGACTAGTGTCATATAAGACATTGTAATGTCTGACGGCTTCAATTAAAGTCTCTTCCATCGTAATTTTTAAAAAAGCTTGACTTATTTTACAAGTTTAATTAGTTTAGTTTCAAATTATAGTAATATCGTAATTCACAAAGCTCGTGCACGTGTGCAGTAATCTGTGTCGCGAGGACTACGTGACACAGGCCAACATAGACACAGCACTGCTCTGCCCTGTCCTGCCTCCCAATATGCGCTAGTAAGTTCTAGCTAATAGATTACAGAAAACTACGCTGCGCTGACCTACGCTGCGCTGCGTCGCCTGCGTCTCAATGTGCGCCCGGCCTAAGACTCACTCTCTTCACGGATGTAACATGACCTCGGTCGTGCATATATATAGGGCCTTTGATGTATGTAATATTCACTTGCACAGGCGTCGTTGTACAGAGCGTATACGATGTGTGTGTACTGTCACAGTTTAATTGTCCAGTTGTACGTTATTATATATTATACTTATACATAATCATATTGTCGTGTTATTACTTATTATATTAATGCTAACATCATTAGTCCGTCAAGCTTCACTTTCAACAACAATGCATTAATGATATAAATATAAACTTATCTAAACATAACAACAGCCTCAATATACTACACACAAATATTAGAAGTATAAACAAACATATAAACGATCTAGAACATTTATATATCTCTTTAAATGAAAAATGTCATATTATAATTACGTCAGAAGCATGGATAGGTAATGACTTCAACTCGAAATATATTCCATTTTGCAAAGGCTTTAATATTGAATCTACAAAAAACCACGTCCGTAAATCCGATGGTATTATTATGTTTATAAAAGAACATATAGTTCACGACACAATCGAATTAATTATTCAAGACACAAATTGTTTATTGTCATTAATAGAACATAATGGCCATAAATATGGCATTTTATCTATCTACAGATCTCCTAATGGCAATATCAACAACTTTCTTATAGAATTCAATAATGTTATTACAAACTTACTCAATACTCACAAAAATACTAAAATAATTATCATAGGTGATTTAAACATTAATATACTTGATACATCACATACTACAGAAAACTATTTAGATATACTCAACACACTGAATTTTACATCACATGTGAATATTGCCACACGCCCCGAATCAAACTCCTGTTTAGATCATGTTTTTACAAACATCAATACTAATACCAACTCACAGATTTCCATCCAGGTATCTCTTATCGACTCATTAATAACAAACCACTATCCCGTAATTACGCAAGTAATATATATGAATTCCAACTCAAATAACATCAATATAAATGCAGAAACAATTATCTATAGTTCAATTAATTATAATAAGCTAAATGATCTAATTAAACATACAAAATGGGTTGACGTCATAACTGATAGTAATAATGCAAACTTTAATATAAATATATTTACAACTACATTACAAAATTTATTAAAACAATCTACAACTGAAAACCAGCGCAAGCCAAAAAAAATCAATAACCCATGGATTCAATCAGGCATAATAAAATCCATTAAAAAAACGAGATAAGTTACACAAATTATCTAGAAAAGAACCGTTTAATATATTATTAAAAAGCAAATATAAAAAATACAGAAATAAATTATCCGAGATCATTGCAAAAGCAAAAATTAATTACTTTAGTGAAAAAATAAAAACGAACATAAATAACCCTAAGAAAATCTGGTCCACTATAAAACAAGCAACTACACAAAATACATAAAATTCATCTAATATCAGATTAAAAATAAACAATAGTACATACGATTCTAATACAGATCCACTTCTCCTTGCCAATGAATTTAATAATTATTTTTTAAAAATGGGCAACCACAAAAAAAGTAATACAATAAATGAAAATCCAAATATTTCTAATAATCAATCTCACTTGCTATATTTTAGAAAAATTACTAAAACTGAAATATCCAATATAATCTCCAATATGAAAAATGACTCAGCACCAGGTATAGATGGTATATCTATTAATGTTATTAATAAATTTAATAAATGTATGTCCAATATATTAGAAATAATCTTTAATCAAATATTAAAAGAAGGGCTTATTCCAGATTCATTTAAAAAGGCAGTAGTAGTACCGTTATATAAAGGTAGTGGACTTAAAACGAGCTTAACTAACTACAGACCAATTAGTTTATTAAATTTATTCTCTAAGATATTTGAAAAATCAGTGCCTAATTCACAATATGGTTTTAGAAAGGGTTTAGGTACTGAAGATGCATTGGCACACCTTACAAATTAAATATATAATAACATGGACAAACGCAATAAAACTATCGGTATATTCTTAGACCTAAGCAAAGCTTTTGACCGCATATCTCATTCTATTTTGCTAAATCGACTACACTCTTGGCATTACAGGGACAGCTTTCAAAATTTTCGAATCATACTTAAATCAAAGAACCCAACAAACTAGAATAGGTAACACAGTAAATGAAATAGGTCAAATTCATAATGGAGTCCCCCAAGGTACAGTACTTTCCCCAATTCTATACATTATATACGTAGCTGAATTAAGTAATCTTTATATAAATGGAAAAATTTATTCATATGCAGATGACACGGCCATCATAGTCTCTGACTCTAACTGGGATACAGTTTGGCGAAAATGTGAAGCTGATAGGTTAGTAATTGATGAATCGTTTTCGAATAATAGTTTAGAAATAAATTATGACAAATCAAAATTTATAGCTTTTACCAATGACATAAGAACTACACCACTTAAAAACGAGATTATTATACACAAAAAATTTAATTGCAACACCCTAACATACACCTGTCCAAAATTAATTAAATACCTTGGCATAACAATAGATCAACACTTAAAATGGAATAATCATATAGAATACATAATAGTTAAACTAAGACAACTAACATACTTTTTCATTATAGCAAAAAAAATACTAAACAAACAGGTAATTAGAATAACATATTTTGCAATGGCTCAATCACTAATTCAATACGGCATAATAGCTTGGGGTGGTTGCAATACCACTTTAAAATGTAATTTATCAATAAGACAAAAGAACTTAATTAAAATCATTCTAAATAAACCGAAAACCTTTCCTTCATCTGAATTATTTAAAATGTTAAGAGTACTTGATATTGACAATTTATACAAAAAACAATCAATTTGCCTATTTTAAAAAATAGTTTATTTAATATTAAAAATCAAACATACAACTTCAGAAAAACAAATCTTGAAATACCTTTCGTTGTTACTAAAAAAGCTTCAATGTCATTCATACAAGTTGGATTAAGGTCTTTAAATGAGATTCCTAAAGAATTATTAATTATTTCAAATTATTCATATTTTAAATATAAATTAAAAAATTGGTTTTACAATAATCTTTAAATATCTAGTATTAAAGTTCTCTTTTATTATTATATTAATTATTATTATTATTATTATATTATTTGTTTTATATAAGGTCTCTATTATCTTTCATTATTATCACGGCTACTAAAAAAAAAAAAAAATGTACTCTTACTCTACGACACGAGGTTCTACCTCAGTGTAGAGTAACGTCTAGTTAATATTTGTCTTTGTTATATCATGTATTTGTCTTGTAACTAGAATTAAATAAATAAATAAATAAATAAAAAAGTATACAGAGTGTAACACAATGTTCTGATATATTGAATAACTATTTTAGTAGGTATTCAATATTTTTAATTTTTTTTTGTTATAAATAATTATAGTAGACGCTAGCGCTACATGTATTGTATATAAAAAACCTATAATTTAATTCTGAAAATAAAAACTTTAAATTTGATAAAAAATTTATTTGAAAACTCCAAAATAGCTACTTTGAGAACCTGATTTTTAGAAAAATGTTGATGGTTCAAATATTTATAAAGGTGTCGTTAATCTCATAAATTGATAGTGAGTCAAAGCTACTGAAACATAAATCATAACATGTCTGTAACACTATAATAAGATCCGAACAAATAATCTAATTGTGTACCGTCTTTCTTCAAAACGGGGCCATAATAATCTTTATCCTTTGGTAATCTATTTTTGTATAAATCCATTTTGCACCGTAGACCATCTACTGGAGATTTGTAACTTTTTGTAGAAACAAAAGATTTTGATAATGCCCTTGTATTTGGAGTTACTATTTCGTCATCTGTTTTTCGGGAATCAAGTAAGAGCAAATTTACATTCGGTGTCTTACAAATCTTATCATCTTTTATATTATCTATCGGGGACGAATGCTTTATAACTATCTGCGTCTGAAGTGGGTGCGACTCGTCTGCGCACATTTACCTTTTTTACATATTTTGGTTTAAATTATAAAGGTACAACTCATTTGCGCACATTTAACTTTGAGCAGAACAGCACATTTCTCTTCTCACTTAATACCATACTTTAGGACCATCTGTTTTGTACAGGCGTGATTAAAAATGTGCATGTCGTGTGTGTCTGTTCTGAATAAATATATAATTATACAATTAATAAGAAGTAATAGTGGTTTTATGCAAGTTTGTCATTTTTAAAATTTTACATTTTTTTATTATTAACTAACCTTACTACATCACTCAAGGAACATTTTTTATTTGTACACCTAAAATGTGTATCTCTAGATTTTAAAGTTCGAAATTCTCTAAATTTATAACTATCTATATTTATACACTTTTTACCTCGACGCGTTTCAAAAATACCACAAATTTCGATATCCATAGTCACTAGTCAGTAGGTAGTACCGCTTTCTGGAGAACGACTGCTTAAAAATATTATGTTTAATACACGTCGATTATTTTCAATGATTGTAATGATATATTGAATATTGATATACTGATGTACTGATAATTTGTACCGATAATCAATTACTTAAGTTCTTCTTCTTCTTCAGCTTTTACTGTCCTTTAAGGACATTCACTGCCTCTACTACTTTTTTCCAACTATCTCTGTCAATACTGTCTTCTAAAGTTAATCCCTGGGCGCACTTGCTTAAAATTACTTAAGTTAGTACAAATTTAAAAATATAAAATATATGTTATGCAGTATTTATGTTGTGCGCAAACGAGTCGTCCGTTTTTAGGTTAACGACGGTATTCGTTGTGCGCAAAAGAGTCATCGATATCTAGGTAAACAATTTGGATGGAGTTGCGAACGAGTTGCACCAGTCTGAAGTTTCTTTGTGGCAGATTTTAAATGACCCTGGAAGTAGAAACCCATTTTTTTCTTTCTAGGTCCCCAATGTTCTTTTTCCTCGTTGTCATCAGATGCTGACGTAACCAAACTAATAAATTATGTACATTCTTTTTTTACAGTTTTCTTTTGTTTATTTTGGCCCGGAGGAAGTGAATAATAATTTGAAGGTATATCTAGCAGTACTTCTTTACATTTACTCAATATAATAATTCTAGTAAGTTGAACAAATCTTCCACATTTCATTCGCCGACATTTTTTGTTGGTTTTTAAATCTCCAAACCAACTCTCTGCTGGAGCATTGCTTGCTCTGTCTGTGGATCATTATACTTTGAACCACATCACGCCTGTCCACATTGGAATCACCGGAATGATAGACCCCATGATATCATTGTGAAATTCAACGCTATACAATGGGTTTTCTTCAAAACTAGAACACATTTTTAATGTTTCTTTTACCATAACAACTATATTTTCAAAACGTGACAAAAATTTGGAATCTTTGTACCGGTAAAAACGTCTTAGCATCTCTTATTTGTTCATCTAATGTAACATTTCTTTGTTTTGTGATTAGATCATCAACTAGACTACTTGGATTATCATTATTGAGCTGCTTCAAGGTGTCCATGGCATCATCCATATCTCCAGTCTTGCTGGATGACAACAACACCGTTGTAACTGCAGTGAACCATTTGTCCAGACCTTCCGTGGTGGTTATGTTGAAAGCTGGAGAGATACACGCAGTTGCCAAGCACGCCAAAGAGCCATTTGTCATCTTCTTTCCATTTCCTTTATAATATTTATGAGTATTGTCAGAGATATTTTTGATTAAATGACAACAACAAAGACTTATCAGTGCGTTGCAATTAAAAAAATTCCCTTTATACATGAACTCATAACATTTATTCAAATATTCAACGACCTCGTTACATTCGTCGAATGCTCTCACAAACCCTTTAAATATTGCTGTTGAAAAGTCACTGACAACGTGTGCTGTGAACTTCCAAAGAGCATGTTCAACTTCATAAAATATATTGAGAAATATATTCTATCCGTGGTTGAAAAGTTGAAAATGTCAGATAAATCGACGTCCGCCCTTGCCACTCGTTAACGATCAAGTGAGGAACGTTCAAAATGTAGGTATAGTTTCAAGTTGGAAATATTAGAATCATTCGATATAAATTATATATATCATAAAATAAATTTAGCATTTTTAGATTCTGAGTGAAACGATGAATGTATTGATTTTACAATGATGTGTGTTTTTTTTTTTTTTGTGTTTGTGTACACGATAAGTAGTCGAAATAATGCTCCGATTTTCGACTTCAGTATCTTGTTCGATTGGAAAATGAATATCGTTGGTGCATTGGGGGGGTCTAAATTTAAAATTCCCAGTACTTTTCAAAAGCGCCAAGAAAAACAATAGAAAAATTAAGGAAAAACGGGAATTTTTACGCAAAATTGATTTTTCAGAAAATTGAATTTGGTTTTTGGTGTAACTTAAAACAAATGACTGTAGATACATGAAATTTTCACTGGTTGTTTATATTTGCATTTTCTATACACGATAACATTTTCAAAATATTTGATTTATTTTGAACAGTTTAGGGACATTTTAATTTTTAATTTTTTTTTAGTTTTTTTTCTAGAAATATCAATAACATTTTATTTGTTGGTTGCGAAAACTTGAAAATTTAATAGAAGGCTCCTAATATATTGTTTCAAAGGCAGATGAAAAATATTAAAAATCCTTAATCACAATTTTTTTTTATAAGCATTTAAAGTTCAAAAATTGACAAAATATGGAAAAACCACGAAAATTAGCAAATTATTTTGAGTTAAGAATTCGTAAAAATTTTTCTTTTTAAATCTAACATTTGAAAATGTAATACAAGATTACTCATAAGTTTGTCTACCTTTATCAATAAAAAAATCTCTACCAGACAGTCAAATTAAATTTTTATAAGCGTTTGAAATTCAAATTTTTACAACATTGGATGTTCACTCGATTTCTCATGTAGCGATTTCCTTATTTTGTTGTTATTTATAAACGAATAACTATAGATACATGAAAATTTCACTGAATGTTTATATTAGCATTTCCTATACACCATACAATTTTGAAAATATTTCGACTCTTTTTGAGCTGTTTACGGATATTTTCATTTTTCTATTTTTTTAGTTTTTTTTTTCTATGAATATCAATAAAGTTTTATCTGTTGGGCCAAAAAGTGTAAAAATTTAATACAAGGCTCCTGATATATTGTTACAATATCAGTTGAAAAATATTAAAAATACATATTCACAATTTTTTTTTATAAGCATTTAAACATCGAATTTTGACAGAATTTTTCAAAATCTCGAAAATGATTAATCATCGTAATTCGTAATTAATAAATTATAAAATGTTCAGTTTTTATAGCTAAGGATTGAAAATGAAAAACAAGATTCCACGTAAGTAATTAATTCTCTTACCGAAAAATCTAAAAAATATACAATCACAGTTTATTTTTATAGTCATTTTATGTTCAAATTTGGACGAAATTACATATTAAAAAACCTAGTTATTTTGTTGTGATTATATAATTTTATTCGTGGGTACCTACTTGAAACTTCTAAAGTGTACTATTATATATCTATGATAGTATCAGGGTTTGTTATTGATGTTGATGTATAACATGTTAAAGTACCTAATGGATATTGTGATAATGTGATATGATTAATTTGGAATTTATTATAAGTCAATTTTTTTTTTAATACCATAGATATGTATAATATAATTTGTCTTAAACCTAGACTGACATACCGTCTTCGCTCAGAATCGTTTTTCTTATACAATGATATTGTATCATTGAATTCAAATTTAAAAGCATCCATTATACAGTGACCCACTTGTAACCTACTGTACAGCAGAGCGACATCCACTTACCCACCTTTTTAAGAAACGAGTGGCCTATTTTTTTTATCTATATAATACTATTGTTACCCGACCCGTATGGCCGTAATTAATTACGGCCATAATATTATATTAGTGTCGACGAATTGTTTATTTATAGATCGTGCACGGATGCGATAAGACGAACTGGTTTTGTCATTAGGTGAACTATCGCTGCTTATGCGCGAGATATGGACGGTTTTGGAATACTGCCGCGACTACAACTGCTGCTAAGGACCGCTGTAAATTCATCACTTTTTTTACTAAAAACATACTTTTGTAATTAAAATAGTACTTTGGTATCATTAGCCGTAAAAACATGATTTTTATACCAAATTGAACATGAGAAGTTTAACTAATAACTGTTGGAACAGATTTATTAAATTTTTTTTCAAACTTTTTTAATTTTATTTGAAATTTGTACTTTGTACATTTTTTTCAAAAAATTATATGAAACCGACAAATTGAGTTATCAAAAATGTTTTCCATTATTTATTTGTTAAACTTCTCATGTTTAATTCAGTACCAAAACCATGTATCTACGACTAACGAGTAGTGGCGTATTTAGGAATTTTGCTAGAGGGGGGGATGAAATATATAATAATAGGTACCTACACCCATAAATACGTACTTACATAATATACATTTTTAAAATCCCCTAACTTGTTGAGGTTAATGTGGATCAAGGTGAAATAAAAAATTAACACTAATTGTATAGTATTAAATAGAATATATTATAAATTCATACTAACGCCAATCCTGTGTTTAATACGATAAACAAAATAAATAGTTATAACACAAAATCCCGTTTTCTATTTTTTGGATGTTAAGTTAACCTATGCTCGATAACCCCATCTGTCAAGATTATTGAATTGGCCGGTGCCATGCCAATAAAGCCAACACATTAAGTACATTAAATACATATTAAGTCGGTTCTAATAAACAAAGTATATAATAATTACTACTTAATTTATAGTTATTATTTAATATTAGATAGGAAAATTGATAAAATATTTCCTTCTGTCTTACTATTTATTAGGTAAGACTTAATACTAATAGCCATATTTAAGGGAAGGCAATGGGGACATTTGCCCCGAGCGGCCAAGTTTGAAATATTTAGGGGGCGGCCAGGCGCCGTTGTATATTATATGAATACAATTTTTTTATAAACATGGACTTTTTGCATCAGTTCTTAATTAATACCCAAAAAAGACATTCTTCTGTTTATGAATTCCCCTTGTTCTAGACATGAGTTGCAACTATGATTATGCGTTCAAGTATTTTACGTTTAACACAAATGCTTTAGCCGGCGCGTCACATACTACTTGAGAAATAGAAAACTGAAAAAGTTTTTGATTTATTTCATTTCCATTTTCAAACATTGATTTTATCTCAGTAATAAATGGATCAAAAAAAGTATATACTGAACCGGGTTTTTTACTCCTTCCATGAAAAATTCCTACAGGTAGTACAATTTTATTAATTTCTGGAACATTTATAAAAGAAACTAAAATAGGCCAGAAACTAGATTTTGAGCTATCAGAAATAGATAATCCATCAACATGGACACTCAACTCAATTAAGTTTAAATTTTTTATACTCTCAAAATATGTGTACAGAATGGGTTTAATCATTCGCTCAACTCCAATATGAATATATGAGCCATTTTCCATTTGAATGATATTTTGTGATTTATATTTAGGAGTTTTCAATAATGATCTTACATCTTTAGGTACATCCAAACCTTCTGATCGTAAGATGGAGAGTAATTCATTTACACAATTATGTGAAATTTGATATTTTGCAATTAGTTGTGATAATTTATCTTGTAAAGAACAATTATTTTGACAATCATTTTCATACAATTGAAAACTTTTATTGGTTGGTAAATTATGGACATTATTATGATTATTACTACAGGTATAATTACCATCAGTGAAAATGTCCAACTTGCCTGGTTCTAGATCTAAATTATAATTATTATTATTTAATGTCTCATTTGATGATGGCATTTCCTCAGTACAGGCAAATTTCACTAAAGCTGCCCTATTAGGAGTTGAACTTGACTGTGATAAATTAATAGAGGAACCTTCCTTTTGATATATATTTTAAACCGTTCTGTTATAATGTCTCCTCGAAATCAAATGAAATGGTTTCAGTTTTTTTACCAAAAAATTAAAAATTAAAGTTATGATTTGGTATAGGTGAATAATAATAAAAAAAAAGTTAGTCCAACTCCTGTCGATCCTCTTCCTGTAGTGGATACAGCGTAGGGAGCAGCATTCAACACCCATCTCAAGAATTGTGATTTTGCAATACTTGGATCTCCAATTAATAAAACGTGGATATCTCCACGTATCCGGGAGTTGTTGGGTAGAGTAGTTTCTACTCCACCCAACAATAAACATAGTATAGCTCTTTTTATTTGGATATTTCCATGGATGGAGGGGGCTACTGAGTTTACCAATAAATCAAAAATATTATTTTTTTCTATGTTTAATAGGTTCCTACACTTTGTAATGTCGGACCGTTCGACAGTAAAATTTGCATTTTTCATAATTATGGTATTTGCAATAATCAATGTTTTAAAAAATATACTGCCACTAGGTGGAAGAAAAGGACGATAATTTCCAATAATCATTATCTTGTACCCCGGTCTACAAACATCCACCAAATCATGCTCTACAATCACTTCAACAGTCCGGGCAAATTGCCCGGGTGGGCTTTTTTCCGTGGATTCTTGAATCACTAAAGTCTGGCGATCTTTAAACACGGAAAGCCCAAACTCCGTCTCCAAGCGGTTGCCCTCATTATCGTTTATCGGGTATGTGAATTCTGATGAAGCAGAATCAAAACTATTTGAGTTTGATAGAGGGTCAGTATATATATGTTCGTGCATTTTTTTAGTTGTTGGACAGTAATGTACACTTTTTACTAATACTGATTTCATTTCAGACCTCAAAGTTACAAAACCTTCTAAACATACCAACCGGCCTAAAAACTTGCAGTTTAACGTCCTAGGGGTGACATGATTTGCACCAAATGCGCCATAGAAGCCGACAAAAAATTCATTATATTTATTAGCATAAGTTGCGTCTATGTTTTTGACGCATTCTTTAATGGCAAGCTTTAATGATACTTCTTCTTGCATAAAATTTGTTAATAATTGTTTTGAATTATAAATATTGTACTTACGTACGTCGTCCAAATCTATAAGCAACCTCCTCTCGTTTTCCCGTATCATCCTATTCATTTTTTTATAATACACGTTGGTTGACATTTCGTCAGACAGAAAGTCAATATATAACAATACGTTGTTGTCCATGAGAATTACAAACTGTACGCTGTCAAAGTGAAATGCGGACTGCACGTATGTCGTGTCATGACTATCAAAATATGTGCCATAGATAATTTCAAGAAATTAAACATGCTGCCCATGCCAAGAAAATATCTTATTCCCGAAAATACTATGCCGGGCAACTATCTATGGGTAAAATGCCGGTAGAAACGATTAATTAAAGTAATTGGATTTATGGTGAATTATCAAACCCGACATCTCATACAACGAAATGTGCTGTGTATATCGAAATAATGAGAATACCCCCGTATTGAGAACATTTCCATTATTAATATGTCCGCTTTGAAAATTCACCAAAAATCCAATTCTTGTACTATCTTTATGAAAAGCATATCGTTAGATAGGTGTAATCGGTGGCTACTCGGTGTTATTCCGGACACTTTTGAATATCTCCGGCGAGCACATATAATTTCCTTTTCGAAAATTGGCACTTTAAGACCATAAACTTGTAGAGTTCGAGACGCTGAGCATTAATCATTTTTCAAATTTTTGTGGAAATGAATATCTTGGAAGTTTTCGGGTGGGGAAGGTCAATGGGGGGGTATTGAGCACATTTCGTTTTCTTACATGTTGGGTTCGAAAATTCACCAAAAATCCAATTCTTGTACTATCGTTATGAAAAACACATCGTTAGATAGATATAATCGGTGACTATTAGGTGTACAAGTTTCAAAAATAAGAATTGAGAATTACGGTGTCCAGTACTTATAACTGAAAAAATGATTTTTTGATTGCAGTTCTGCGGTGCTAAATCCCGTACTTACCTGCCGGACGGCCGTTATTTGTACTTGTTGTTCTCAAAAACTATAAGGGATGATAGTAGAGGTAACGATAAATGCAGTCATACCATTTTCATGACTCCAAGTCAAAACCCTGATTTTATACGATTTTTTGAACTGGGGCATAGCTGCCTTGCTGCCGGGTTGCCATGCAACCCAGCGGTTAATTTTCAAACTTACCTCCCGGGTGCCCGTTATTTGGACTTGTACTGTTCAAAAACTATAAGGACTGATAGCGGAGGTAAAGAGGAATGCACTCATGCCATTTTCATGACTCTAAGTCAAAACCCTGATTTTATACGATTTTCTAAAATACCTACCGACGATATACGTAAATATCAATACATAGATACCATGAAATATTTAGAATACCCCAGTAATGAAGACATTTTTAAAAATAACATGTCTTTTGAAAAATCACCAAAAACCCAATAATTGTACTATCGTTATGAAAAGCACATCGTCAGATAGATATAATCGGTGGCTATTAGGTGTACAAGTTTCAAAAATAAGAATTGAGAATTACGGTGTCCAGGACTTATAACTGAAAAAATGATTTTTTGATTGCAGTTCTGCGGTGCTAAATCCCGTACTTACCTGCCGGACGGCCGTTATTTGTACTTGTTGTTCTCAAAAACTATAAGGGCTGATAGTGGAGGTATTGAGGAATGCACTCATGCCATTTTCATGACTCTAAGTCAAAACCCTGATTTGGTATGAGTCTATATATTTAACCGTATGAGTCTATATATTTAACCGTATGAGTCTATATATTTTAACCGTATGAGTCTATATATTTAACCGTATGAGTCTATAGTGTGCCGTTTGAGTCTATATATTTAACCGTATGAGTCTATATATTTAACCGTATGAGTCTATAGTGTGCCGTTTGAGTCTATATATTTAACCGTATGAGTCTATAGTGTGCCGTATGAGTCTATATATTTAACCGTATGAGTCTATATATTTTAACCGTATGAGTCTATAGTGTGCCGTATGAGTCTATATATTTAACCGTATTTGTATATATTTTAACCGTATGAGTCTAAATAATGTGCCGGATGAGTCTATATATTTTAACCGTATGAGTCTATAGTGTGCCGTATGAGTCTATATATTTAACCGTATGAGTCTATATATTTAACCGTATGAGTCTATATATTTTAACCGTATGAGTCTATATATTTAACCGTATGAGTCTATAGTGTGCCGTTTGAGTCTATATATTTAACCGTATGAGTCTATATATTTAACCGTATGAGTCTATAGTGTGCCGTGCTCGCCGGAGATATTCAAAAGTGTCCGGAATAATCTCCTGGCAATTCCCTAGGCCTCTTCCACATATCTCCGGCTAGCACCGATGATTTCCTTTTAGACTCACCCGGCGTAGTACACCACACGGTAAAAAAATTACATACAATTTATTTAATACTTATTTCAATTTTTTTATATTATTATTTCAGCTTAACAACATATATAATCATATAAAAGTAGTTCAAATAATCATCAATAACACATTCATTAATAAACAATATTTAAAAAAGAGCCTTCATAAACTTACAATAGACAACGTCATAAAGAAAATACAAATTCATAATATAACTACCAACAACTTTTACAAACTTTTACTCAATAACTAGACTACAAAAATACATTAAAGAACATTACAATTAACTTTTTATTAAAATTATTACTATAACCATACAATTATTATAATTATATTTATTAATATAAATAATAAATAAAAAATAATATAATAAATAAAATATTATATATATGTATAAAAATGTATTAATAATAATAAATAAAAAATATTATTTTAATAATAAAAGTGTTCACTATTGCCCGGCCACTAAAAAAATTTCTGAACACGTACATGCAGACTTCACGTCATTGTGTTGCTTTAGTTTGAGGAGATGCAGGAACGTTGACTGTTTCCTTTAACTCCTTCATGCATAACTTTTTATTTATTCCTGAAAAAAATGAGGTCATAGACGTTATAGTAAAAAACGTCAGGATCACGAGAAAAATAGTTAAAAACATTTTTGAGTCAAACATGACACTATATACTCAGAAACTAGTATTTACTTTTAAAATAAAGCTGACAAACTCACTAACAAAATGGTATTTTTTTTTTTTAATTCGGTAATATCAATTTTTTGTTATGATAACATAAAATAAATGATAACAACTCTTGGTGACAAACATATTTGGAGCCAATTAAATTTCAAGATATACAAGCGATACGTACCGACTCGTATCGGACTCAGACTTCGATACGAGGCGGTACGTAACTATTCCCTGTCGATACGTAACGCATTTTTCTTCTTGAAAATCTTGTTTCATCTATGTTTCACAATTTTACGTACGTAACGCATTTATCTTCTTGAAAATCTTGAATCATAATATTTAAGTATATTTTCTTCCATGAAACTGGTGATAATCTATACGCATTAGTCGTCACTCCGATAAACAAATATATTTTAGAATAAACTATTACAGAAGAATCAAGAAACAGAAGTTTCGATTAATTAATTAATTAATTATTTGTATATGATTATAGTATGTATTATTATATTGTTTTATTCTTTTGTTCAGTGGTTTTTCACCCGTCATTGTACATCGTCAGCGCGAGCAATACCGATAACGTAACATTCGGTACCCCCGCACCCGCACGCCCAAAACTACATTAAATATTGGTTTGCAGAGAGCAGAAAAAATATCAAAATTATCCCAGCATATAACTCTACACGATGGTATGTATTAAACAGACAAAATCTGTGGCCCAAGTTCAATGCAAAATGTCTTCAGCCTCAGAGGTGCCCGGCGTATCGGCCAAGAATACTATGCCGGGCACCTCTGAGGCTGAAGACATTTTGCATTGAACTTGGGCCACAGATTTTGTCTGTTTTATACTTACCATCGTGTAGAGTTATATGCTGGGATAATTTTGATATTTTTTCTGCTCTCTGCAAACCAATATTTAATGTAGTTTTGGGCGTGCGGGTGCGGGGGTACCGAATGTTACGTTATCGGTATTGCTCGCGCTGACGATGTACAATGACGGGTGAAAAACCACTGAACAAAAGAATAAAACAATATAATAATACATACTATAATCATATACAAATAATTAATTTCATAATATAATAAATATAATATAATGTAATATATTATAATAAATATATGTATGAAATAATAATAATACTCACCACAGCCAAAATATAAATTGGCTATTGGCGATCACATGCAAATAGTTGAACAAATATATTTTGAACGTTAATTAGTATCAATAATTAATAGTTAATTACAAATACGTATATTATATTATATTATATTATATTATAATTTATATTATATTATATTATAATATTTTGTTTTAAATTATGATAATATATCCATTATAATAAAATATGGTTTTTAAGACACATGGCAAATCACAGGCATGGTATCTCGGGGTACTTTATACGATGTGTGTAAGTTACAGGACGATCGGTCGAAGGGTTGATTTTATACGATTTTTGGAATTTTTTAAAAGACGATTATACGTAATTTAGCATAAAATGTACTGTACGCGTATCACTGTACCAACAATGCACAATGAGATCGCCGTCTCCGTGATATTTGTAGTAGGCTAACCAAAATCACAGGCATGGTATCTCGGGGTACTTTATACTATGTGTGTAAGTTTCAAAACGATTGGTCGAAGGGTTGATTTTATACGATTTTCCAAAGGGCGTTTAGCTGTTGCCGGGTGAATACAGTGGTAGACCACCGATGCACAATGAGATCGCCGTCTCCGTGATATTTGTAGTAGGCTAACCAAAATCACAGGCATGGTATCTCGGGGTACTTTATACTATGTGTGTAAGTTTCAAAACGATTGGTCGAAGGGTTGATTTTATACGATTTTCCAAAGGGCGTTTAGCTGTTGCTGGGTGAATACAGCGGTAGAACACCTATGCACAATGAGAACGCCGTCTCAGGCATGGTAGCCCGATGGACCTGAAACTTTCGCAGATCGTAGCAAGTACCCTGGGCATTTCCGAGTATCCGTCGTGGATAGCACTATACTCCGAATATGGTTGATATCGAATTTTATTTTCACTAGAAAAACGTATATCAAGAACTCCATGTACCGAAAATCCGTGGAATACTCTACACTCCGTTCTATAGCTTGTGGATGATTACGGGGGTAGGTATTTCACGAAATGTCAGATTTTGGAGAAAAGCGTTTCGAATATATTCCAATAACCAACATGATAAGAAAATGAAAGAAAGGCGTTATGGAAACTTCGTGGAAATCTACATCGGTCTTTATACACACATCGTATAAAGTACCCATTATTAGTGTTTACGCTCCAACAAACTTAATAAAACATGGCGCAGTCGCGAACTTAGTGTGATTTTTACGATTAAATAAGATAAAAAGATAAAATCGAAGTGAACTAAAGTGTTCCACAATTCATATATGATCGTCAATTATGGAGTTCAACAAACCAGACTGTTTGAAACTAACAGGAAATGTTGCTGAAAATTTTAAATTTTATAGACTGCTTGTGTAAGAGAAATATCTTTCGGTATATGAAATTCGAACCCTGGTCGACTCTGCCGCAGACAGTATTCATGCCGACCACACCAGCTAGCGCCGTAGTAACATCGAAAAATATATAGTGTATTTAGTATAGTATTCATGATATATCATAGCTATTAACCTTTGATAACGCGCGTGGTTTTTAGAAACGTAACTACGCGCGTGGGGTAATTTTATACCCCATATGAAAATCAATTGAAAATTTACACAATTTACAGAAATAATTTACCTAACAAAGATACATTACATGTGAACTTTTATATATTTTATTTCAATTAATATAATATACATATTGTATAAATAGAATATAATTTATATTAAAAAATGAAGCTGAAAATATCATTAACTAGATCCCGAGCTAGATCCTCTATGTTAATTTTAAACTAACAAAAACTAAAATTATTAAATTAAATTGGTTTTTTTATTACATATCTATAAAACAATCCGGACATGTTTCTATTATATGATCACGACAAATTAATCTCGCACAGTTCGTACAAACTTTAGTGGTTTTCCTATCTTTGGCCCTTTCACAAAATGCACATCTCCCTGATGCTCGAACTCGCTGACTGGTACCAGCAGCTTCATTAGTTTTCGTAGCGTATTGTTTTAGTCTGAACTTAATGGTCTTGGGCAATACATCTATTGTCAAGCGATATTTTAACTGTTCTTCCATCAATTGTCGAGACAAAGTTTTCAAGAAATTTAGGCGTGACATTTTAATATTTGTATTTTCTTGAAAGATTATTTGTGAATTAAGTCCAGCAATATTCAGTATTGAATAAAATACAGTTAGTGGCCATCGACAACTTTTTCGGGCAACTGTATAATTCTCGGTTTTTTTGTCCATGGTGTCTACTGCACCTTTGGTGCAGTTATAAAAAGTGATTATTTCTGGTTTTTTCATTTCTTTTGTACTTTCATCAATTGTTGAGCTATGATGCATAGTAGACAATAGCAAAACAATTTTATTTTTTTTAGGGGTATATGATACGATTGTAACTTTATCTTCACTAAAACCAAAATAAGACGTGTAAATAGGACGACTTTTTGTAGATGTAAATTCAATTGGAAGCTGTCGTTTGTTTTTTCGAATTGTTCCTACTAGAGTAAGTTTGTAATTATTGAATAGGTCAATTGCAAGTGGTACACTAGTGAACCAATTATCAGTTGTAATATTGCGTCCAGTATTTCTAATTGGTTGTACTAACCGTTTCACTACACTTGATGCTGAGTTATCAAGTTTGAATGGACCATCTGGCTGAACTCCAGCGTATATCTCCAAATTACTTGTATAGAAATTTATGGCATCACATACAGCAAAAATTTTAATACCATATTTCGCTGGTTTGTTAGGAATATACATTTTAAAACTACAGCGGCCTCGAAAAGCTTGTAGTTTTTCATCGATTGTTATATATTCCGAAACTGAATATGCGTTCTTACAATTATCAACAAAATTTTCAAATACCCACCTTATGTGTGTTATTTTATCCACCTTAGTTCTTTCATCTCTACCACGAATATCATCAAAACGAATACATCTTAGTAAAAATTGAAAACGCTTTTCGGACATCACACATGGTAACAATTCAGCTCCGAGTCCGTCAGTTTTCCACAAATCTAATGTACTTCGATGTCCACCTTTGATAGCTCATAAACACAAATTATTACCAGTAAAACTTTTGTCCCAGGAAAATACGAATAATCACAAATAGTATTAATATTAATAATTATAATGTTAGGATAAATATGTTATAATTACCTATAATGTACAAGCAACCGATTAGTGCTTTTATTTCACGATTGTTGGTATCCAAGGCATCGCGATCTCGAGCAAAGTTAGAACGGACTTTAGCGATATATATATTTGTACATTTTACAATTGTTTCAATTATTGGATTGGAAAAAAATATTTCCCAAGATTCTATTTCTGATTTCGCATTTTTGGCCACACCTTTTACGCCGGATTTTTCAGTTACTAAATTTTGTTGAATAGTGCGAATATTTTGAGTAGGTTTCTTACGAAACCATTTGGTACCATCTTTACCAACGAAATATTGAACTCTCATACTCAAAGGGACATCATCATCTGATTCATTATAACTGTTGTCGAAGTCCTTCTCGTTTACCATTATTTCATCACGTTCATGATCGTATTCTAAATCATAGACAGATTGTTCCGAGTCGGTATCATGGTCAGACCGATTATCATTTTCAACGACATTTTCGTCACCACTAGATTCACCTCCCCAAACTTCAATAATTTGGTCAGTTTCTTCTAAATAGGACTCAATACGTCTTTTTTCAAAATTATCCATGTCTAATGCAATAACGCACAACACGTGCGTATTGTAAAACTAAACTGTAATACTACTAATACGAACTACGAACTAATACAAAAATCATAACACAACTACGCACGTGGGGTAAATAATTGCCGGATTCGGGTTTCACCTGTAACGGCTGACCGTAGCGGCGACACTAATGACCAAATAATGGTGGAATTATTTGGTAACTATTGACAAACTAAATTTAGGAAGGTATATGAAGTCATTAAGTGATATCTTTTACGATAACGTTGGTATTGCGATAGTAAACTTGTATGGGGTCATTATTTACCCCGCGCTCATTATCAAAGGTTAAACAATCAGATGCTTATCACATTACATGCGAATATTAAGTTATTTGTATACCTAGCTACATATATATTTCTATACATATTTTTTTATTTATTATATTGCATATTTTATATACACTTCATTAATCATTATGTTATTATATATTTTTATACCTACATTTAACCTAACCTACAAATAAACAATAGACTTTCAATTTTAAATTATTTTAAGAGTTATAAAGTAAATTAAAAATCTGTAATTGGTAACACTGGCCGTGTGAGTTGTCTCGATGTGTGACCCGTGGCGAGTGGGTCCTCATGCAACGCTGAAACGCTCACAGCTACACACTACACAGTACGAGTAAGAAGAGTCTCTTTTGCCATGGCTTCTGTTGTGAGTATTTTTTTTATTAATATAATTAATTTGTTACAATGTCGCGTTCTTCACGCGCGTCAAAGCCCTACGTCCTTTTAGGCTGGGGCTATACACGGCGATATTCGCCGCGTTTCAAACGCCGTGTATTCCGCAGCGTTTTCCGTCAAATTAAAAACGCATTGTTTTAAATCGGAGCAGCTATACACGTCGGGCGTAATACGCCGCGTTTCCCACCGCGGCGGAAAACGCAAGCCGACCGGCGTTTTTTGCCGCCGTGGAAAACGCGGCATATTACGCCCGTCGTGTATAGCTGCTCTGATTTAAACCAATGCGTTTTTAATTTGACGGAAAACGCCGCGGAATACGCCGTGTATAGCCCCGGCCTTAGATGGCGTGATATCCTCATGAACGCAGCTGCAGCATTTAATTTCAATATCAGTCAGTTATTTTTGTCCGTTCCGTGATTTCCATGACGGGGATTTTATAACCGTATCAGCAGTTATTATTAACTACAGTCAAATATAATAAACAGGAGCGCGCTCTGGTGTCTATAGAACCGTGGTAATAATTTCAATCAAGAATTTGTATTTTGTATGCATAGAGGTTCAGAGTGATAACGCCTTATCGATACACCTTGAATTTAATATATTTTATAACCTTTATAAGCCTTTATACTGAGAATAATATTTACATTTGTATATCACACCTAGAATGAAGGAATGTATTTTCATCCTAAAAGTCGGCTTGCGATTATCTTATGTATTGCCGACGATAAGTACACTGAACAATTTGTCGACAAACAATTAGGATTTCGATCCCACAAAACTCAGACAACATCAAACAAGTTGCAGTTTTCGCGTATTGAACAAAGAATCATAAAATTCCAAGAAGATTTGTATGCCAGATCTGTTAGCGAAAACTCTTGGTTTAGGTATGTTATTTTTTGTTATTTTTTTATTTGAGCGATATGTGTTTATGTTAGTATATTGAATTTCAGGTATGAACCATGTAACCGTTTTCAAAATGAGAAAGGGTTTGGCGTAAAAATTGTGGCAAACGTCCTTATAAAAAAAAATAAAACAATAACCGGATTAGGAGGGCAATCCTTTTTTATATTCGAAAAGGATATTAAAGTTGGTGTGAATGATTTTTCGTTGTTTACCAGGAGCCGATCTCAGAATCAACACGTTTATCTTGGCCCGGCGGCGTACGCTAATCACGATTGTGAATCTAATGCTGTTTTTTCACCCATTGGCGAACCGTCTTATATTGAAATTAAATCATTAAAGTTGATATTGCCTGGAGAGGAGGTAACTGTGTTTTATGGACATGATTATTTTGGTCAGTCCAATGAAAAATGTGCGTGTCTAACATGTGAAAACAAAGCAAGAGGCATTTTCCGTAGCAAAGGTATTATTACACATTTTTTTTTTATTTTTTGTTTCAATCTAATGTCATTATTATTAATTTACATTTTAACTGTCTTATAACATATTACACAGCCACTAATAAAAAAAAAAAAAAACTGGTAAAACCTGACTTCAATTCAGGTAACACTGTTTTTTTTTATACAATTTACTTTTTATCATGATCATAACTGCCCTATAGCCTAAAAAAATCAGTTGTTGTCATTGAGTCTTTGCTATCAATATTACTATATTTTATTTTATTTCAATTAATTATATGGGCTGGGCCCTTTTTACATTAAATATTGCATATTTGTAAGAACAAATCATATAACCACTATTCATTATTGCATACAGTTATTATATATTTTTTTTGTATTAAAACATGCCTTCTAATAGTATGTGCAATTTATGCAGGCTCAATTTCAAGAGCCGAGCTTATTTAATGTTACACCTTGGTACATACCATAGAATTCAAAATTTTAATAATTTAACTATAAGCATTTTTTTTTAAAATACATTATGACAATAGTTTTTACTTATATTACAGTAGAGACTATGTCAGTTGGCGACCACCCGCCTCAGTCAACAGTGGACGACCCGCCAGGGACAACCGTCAACAACGTTCCTGCATCTCCTCCAACTGAAGCAGGTAATACTGCTGTTTTTTTTTATACATTTTACTTATATCTTGTGAATTTCTGCCCTATCGTCAACTATATTCTTATATTCCTATGTTGCTCACACAATCTCCAATTGTACAAACCACATAAAAATTTCAATGATTTAATTATAAGCTTTTTTTTTTAAAATACATTATGACAATAGTTTTTACTTATATTACAGTAGAGACTATGTCAGTTGGCGACCACCCGCCTCAGTCAACAGTGGACGACCCGCCAGGGACAACCGTCAACAACGTTCCTGCATCTCATCAAACTGAAGCAGGTAATACTGCTGTTTTTTTTTATACATTTTACTTATATCTTGTGAATTTCTGCCCTATCGTCAACTATATTCTTATATTCCTATGTTGCTCACACAATCTCCAATTGTACAAACCACATAAAAATTTCAATGATTTAATTATAAGCTTTTTTTTTTAAAATACATTATGACAATAGTTTTTACTTATATTACAGAAGAGTCTAGTTGTTCGGACACAGAAACTTCTTCCTCTGATGAGGCAGAAAACATATCTGGTGATGAAGGATCTATACTATCCACAGATGGTAGTGTTGACTCTCCTTATAAATATCACTGTGCCAAATGCGATTTGCCTTTTAAATATAACTGCTGGTTTAAGAGGCATATGGCATCCCACAATCCTGGTACATTTGCCTGCCAATATTGTCCTAAATTGTTCAGAAGGAGAGACACCATGCGAGAGCACCAGTACCTACATATAGGTGTTGCAAAACATAAGTGCGAGGAATGTGCTAAAGAGTTTAGTGACAAGAGGAACTTGAATATGCATGTAAAATTAATACATGAAGAATCGCTCATACAATGCCCCAAATGTGGAAAAAATTATGCCGGCTAAAGACAACTACGATACCATGACAACAGAATGCATTCACTCAAAAATCCATATAAGTGCGACAAATGCGAAGCGGCATTTCCAGTACCATGCCTGCTTGCGGCTCACCGAGTGAAAATGGTAATATATTGAAACTTCATTAAAAAATTATGAATATATAAATTAATTTACATTTTTTTTCAGGATCACAAAATAGATAAATTGTGAATGGCAAGACGCTCAACAACATTTCTTCATTGGGCTTCATTGTCTTCAACACACTATCAGAGAGATTTTAAAACTTATTGTATCATATACTTATAATTTGTTAATAATTGACTGAAAATGTAAAATATGACTTAATATATCTAAAACTGTAATCTTATAAAATTCTATTTAAATGTAAATAAGTGTAATAAGTGAAATAATCTACAATACATTTATTGCATCATGTTGTAAAAGTGTTATATTTTTTTATCTAGAAACTTGAAAGTTATGATAGTAATTTAGCATAAAACCTTGATAAACCTTGGATTAATTAGGCACTGGTTTTGATTGATTTAACATATAAGAATAATAAGAATATAAGTATAAAAATATGGAATAATATTAAGTATACCGAGTGAGTCTATTACTGTACCGGGTTAGTCAATATACTTAGCCGGATGCGCCTTTATGGTGAGCCGGTTGAGTCTCATATGTGGACCTGGTGGGTCTCATATATCGGGTGGGTATTATAAAATTTATAGCAATTTTTGTCTCATCAGTCAGTGCTCATATAGTAGACTGATTTTTTTTTTTTTATTACAACAGTAAAAATGGATCCACTGATTCCCGTTAAAAACACACAGAAAGTAATAGTGACACAGCCAACAACGGTGATAGAATAAACCGCTCTTTTGATATTTTAAATTTGTGTAAATTATTTACAGGTTATTTTGAAACTATGATTATAATTTATAATCTGGAACCTGCTGGAAAACCCGATTACGGTTTGCTGAAGAAGCTGTTAAAAATCTAAAAGCTGTGTGTATATCTAAAATATATTATATTAAAATATAATTATATACTTATAAAAATATACTTTACAATTGGTTTTACACTTGAAAGTTGTGATCTTAATGTTTATTGGCATAAATAATTATTTAATTTATTTTCTTAGTTTTATATTGTATTATATAAGTACACAAATTTTTACATAGTACTACATTATAATATTATATTATATAAACAAAGAAAAGAAAAAATGTATTCACTTATATTATTATAAGTTGTGAATTATGCTTCAATTATGCCTGACCGTCTTGTATTTTAGTAGATTCACATACACGTCGGCTACACGATGTAATAATTTCAAAAAAAAAATAATATAATAATATTTGTTCAAGTGAACATTGTGGAAACAACAGACTGAGGATTTTGTACAACTTATACTATATAGACTCACTCGTCACATTATATAGACTCACTCGGCATATTATATAGACTCACACGGCAACAATGCACAATGAGAATATTACATATAATCGTGTTTTAATGAATTCCAAAAATTCTGTAAGATCAACCCTTGGACCGATCGACCTGAAACTTTCGCAGATCGTAGCAAGTACCCTGGGCAACCGTCCCTCCGAGTTTGGTGAGTCTGGTACAAATATCACGGAGACGGTGATCTCATTGTGCATTGTTGGTCTATCGTGGGATTCATCCGGCAAATGAAACAAGTTCTCAACGGGGGGTACCTCTCGTGAATTGCTCCTCTCGCTGCCATTTTGGAAAATATATGCTAACAGATAGGTAAATAAAAAAAGTAGTATTTTATGTGATGATTTTTAATTAATTGAAAGTGGAAAAAAACGTAATTTGCACTACTCCGGTAGAAACGAATCGGTTTGTAAGTCTTTACATATAGAAATTTTGTACTACGACTTCGCCAAGCACATCCCTGGATTCGTCAGGATGTCCCCTTTTCGGGAAATGCATTTTGGATACTTACAATTTGCATAAAGTGGTTGTGAGGTCGAGTTGTCCAGAAAACGGTATATTGGTACAGGATTACAGGGCTTAAACGCTCGTTAAGTCACCACCACAAGTCATATTCGTTTACCTGGGGACTTAAAACTATTTAGGGGTGCAGAGTAAGTCATTTATAGTAGAGGGATATCGTTTTCAAAACAGTACTACCAAATTTGGATTTGTAACAATTGTTTTTCATACAAAAAAGTCCCGGATACTCATAATATGCGCTACCGCGGTAGACACGAATATTTGAATAACAAACTAAAAATCGAAATTTTGTACTACGACTTCGCCAAGCACATCCCTGGATTCGTCAGGATGTCCCCTTTTTGGGAAATGCATTTTTGATACTAACAATTTGCATAAAGTGGTTGTTAGGTCGAGTTGTCCAGAAAACGGTATATTGGTACAGGATTACATAGGTAAAATCGGTTTATAAGTCATAAAGAATAGAAATATTGTACTACGACTTAGCCAGGCACATCCCTGGATTCGTCAGGATGTCCCCTTTTCGGGAAATGCATTTTGGATACTTACAATTTGCATAAAGTGGTTGTGAGGTCGAGTTGTCCAGAAAACGGTATATTGGTACAGGATTACATGGGTAAAATACAGGTTTTGCCACCACTGCAAGTCTAATACGCTTACCGGGGACTTAAAACTATTTGGGGGCATAACTTATTCACAGGATAGCAGACTACCTACCCTTTACAGGGACGTAGTGTTTGTAGCTGTAGGACGTTTGGTTATTATTTAATAAAGTTTCAAAATATTAGTTTGGCATACGGTAGCCGTATTATTATCGGTATTCGGACTCGCTGCGGTAATGGTCTCCTCATCGCTCACCAGTTCAAATGTTATCCCTAAAAACTTATTCACAGGATAGCAGACTACCTACCCTTTACAGGGACGTAGTGTTTGTAGCTGTAGGACGTTTGGTTATTATTTAATAAAGTTTCAAAATATTAGTTTGGCATACGGTAGCCGTGTTATTATCGGTATTCGGACTTTCTGCGGTAATGGTCTCCTCATCGCTCACCAGTTCAAATGTTATCCCTAAAAACTTATTCACAGGATAGCAGACTACCTACCCTTTACAGGGACGTAGTGTTTGTAGCTGTAGGACGTTTGGTTATTATTTAATAAAGTTTCAAAATATTAGTTTGGCATACGGTAGCCGTGTTATTATCGGTATTCGGACTTTCTGCGGTAATGGTCTCCTCATCGCTCACCAGTTCAAATGTTATCCCTAAAAACTTATTCACAGGATAGCAGACTACCTACCCTTTACAGGGACGTAGTGTTTGTAGCTGTAGGACGTTTGGTTATTATTTAATAAAGTTTCAAAATATTAGTTTGGCATACGGTAGCCGTGTTATTATCGGTATTCGGACTCGCTGCGGTAATGGTCTCCTCATCGCTCACCAGTTCAAATGTTATCCCTAAAAACTTATTCACAGGATAGCAGACTACCTACCCTTTACAGGGACGTAGTGTTTGTAGCTGTAGGACGTTTGGTTATTATTTAATAAAGTTTCAAAATATTAGTTTGGCATACGGTAGCCGTATTATTATCGGTATTCGGACTCGCTGCGGTAATGGTCTCCTCATCGCTCACCAGTAATAAAATATTTATATATCCACGCAGGTACTGTCCGCTACCAGGTAATGTTTTGTCCACGCCACCCACTAGTAGATAGAGAATTGCTTTTTTTATGGAATTATGACGATGCTTACCAAACTCGCAGGGATGGCAGCTAAGGGCACTAGTAACGAGCTGTGGAGGTTTCAAGTCGGTAGGTGAAACCGGTCAATATTCAAAGATCACCCTAAAGATCATCCCCAAGATTCGAAATTTACGCATAGACTCACTCGGTACAAATACTCACCTGGCCTATGTAGTTCAAATGTTATCCCTAAAAACTTATTCACAGGATAGCAGACTACCTACCCTTTACAGGGACGTAGTGTTTGTAGCTGTAGGACGTTTGGTTATTATTTAATAAAGTTTCAAAATATTAGTTTGGCATACGGTAGCCGTGTTATTATCGTTATTCTTACTTTCTGCGGTAATGGTCTCCTCATCGCTCACCAGTTCAAATGTCATCCCTAAAAACTTATTCACAGGATAGCAGACTACCTACCCTTTACAGGGACGTAGTGTTTGTAGCTGTAGGACGTTTGGTTATTATTTAATAAAGTTTCAAAATATTAGTTTGGCATACGGTAGCCTTATTATTATCGGTATTCGGACTTTCTGCGGTAATGGTCTCCTCATCGCTCACCAGTTCAAATGTTATCCCTAAAAACTTATTCACAGGATAGCAGACTACCTACCCTTTACAGGGACGTAGTGTTTGTAGCTGTAGGACGTTTGGTTATTATTTAATAAAGTTTCAAAATATTAGTTTGGCATACGGTAGCCGTATTATTATCGGTATTCGGACTCGCTGCGGTAATGGTCTCCTCATCGCTCACCAGTTCAAATGTTATCCCTAAAAACTTATTCACAGGATAGCAGACTACCTACCCTTTACAGGGACGTAGTGTTTGTAGCTGTAGGACGTTTGGTTATTATTTAATAAAGTTTCAAAATATTCGTTTGGCATACGGTAGCCGTATTATTATCGGTATTCGGACTTTCTGCGGTAATGGTCTCCTCATCGCTCACCAGTTCAAATGTTATCCCTAAAAACTTATTCACAGGATAGCAGACTACCTACCCTTTACAGGGACGTAGTGTTTGTAGCTGTAGGACGTTTGGTTATTATTTAATAAAGTTTCAAAATATTAGTTTGGCATACGGTAGCCGTGTTATTATCGGTATTCGGACTTTCTGCGGTAATGGTCTCCTCATCGCTCACCAGTTCAAATGTTATCCCTAAAAACTTATTCACAGGATAGCAGACTACCTACCCTTTACAGGGACGTAGTGTTTGTAGCTGTAGGACGTTTGGTTATTATTTAATAAAGTTTCAAAATATTAGTTTGGCATACGGTAGCCGTGTTATTATCGGTATTCGGACTCGCTGCGGTAATGGTCTCCTCATCGCTCACCAGTTCAAATGTTATCCCTAAAAACTTATTCACAGGATAGCAGACTACCTACCCTTTACAGGGACGTAGTGTTTGTAGCTGTAGGACGTTTGGTTATTATTTAATAAAGTTTCAAAATATTAGTTTGGCATACGGTAGCCGTATTATTATCGGTATTCGGACTCGCTGCGGTAATGGTCTCCTCATCGCTCACCAGTAATAAAATATTTATATATCCACGCAGGTACTGTCCGCTACCAGGTAATGTTTTGTCCACGCCACCCACTAGTAGATAGAGAATTGCTTTTTTTATGGAATTATGACGATGCTTACCAAACTCGCAGGGATGGCAGCTAAGGGCACTAGTAACGAGCTGTGGAGGTTTCAAGTCGGTAGGTGAAACCGGTCAATATTCAAAGATCACCCTAAAGATCATCCCCAAGATTCGAAATTTACGCATAGACTCACTCGGTACAAATACTCACCTGGCCTATGTAGTTCAAATGTTATCCCTAAAAACTTATTCACAGGATAGCAGACTACCTACCCTTTACAGGGACGTAGTGTTTGTAGCTGTAGGACGTTTGGTTATTATTTAATAAAGTTTCAAAATATTAGTTTGGCATACGGTAGCCGTGTTATTATCGTTATTCTTACTTTCTGCGGTAATGGTCTCCTCATCGCTCACCAGTTCAAATGTCATCCCTAAAAACTTATTCACAGGATAGCAGACTACCTACCCTTTACAGGGACGTAGTGTTTGTAGCTGTAGGACGTTTGGTTATTATTTAATAAAGTTTCAAAATATTAGTTTGGCATACGGTAGCCTTATTATTATCGGTATTCGGACTTTCTGCGGTAATGGTCTCCTCATCGCTCACCAGTTCAAATGTTATCCCTAAAAACTTATTCACAGGATAGCAGACTACCTACCCTTTACAGGGACGTAGTGTTTGTAGCTGTAGGACGTTTGGTTATTATTTAATAAAGTTTCAAAATATTAGTTTGGCATACGGTAGCCGTATTATTATCGGTATTCGGACTCGCTGCGGTAATGGTCTCCTCATCGCTCACCAGTTCAAATGTTATCCCTAAAAACTTATTCACAGGATAGCAGACTACCTACCCTTTACAGGGACGTAGTGTTTGTAGCTGTAGGACGTTTGGTTATTATTTAATAAAGTTTCAAAATATTAGTTTGGCAAACGGTAGCCGTGTTATTATCGGTATTCGGACTTTCTGCGGTAATGGTCTCCTCATCGCTCACCAGTTCAAATGTTATCCCTAAAAACTTATTCACAGGATAGCAGACTACCTACCCTTTACAGGGACGTAGTGTTTGTAGCTGTAGGACGTTTGGTTATTATTTAATAAAGTTTCAAAATATTAGTTTGGCATACGGTAGCCGTGTTATTATCGGTATTCGGACTTTCTGCGGTAATGGTCTCCTCATCGCTCACCAGTTCAAATGTTATCCCTAAAAACTTATTCACAGGATAGCAGACTACCTACCCTTTACAGGGACGTAGTGTTTGTAGCTGTAGGACGTTTGGTTATTATTTAATAAAGTTTCAAAATATTAGTTTGGCATACGGTAGCCGTATTATTATCGGTATTCGGACTCGCTGCGGTAATGGTCTCCTCATCGCTCACCAGTAATAAAATATTTATATATCCACGCAGGTACTGTCCGCTACCAGGTAATGTTTTGTCCACGCCACCCACTAGTAGATAGAGAATTGCTTTTTTTATGGAATTATGACGATGCTTACCAAACTCGCAGGGATGGCAGCTAAGGGCACTAGTAACGAGCTGTGGAGGTTTCAAGTCGGTAGGTGAAACCGGTCGATATTCAAAGATCACCCTAAAGATCATCCCCAAGATTCGAAATTTACGCATAGACTCACTCGGTACAAATACTCACCTGGCCTATGTAGTTCAAATGTTATCCCTAAAAACTTATTCACAGGATAGCAGACTACCTACCCTTTACAGGGACGTAGTGTTTGTAGCTGTAGGACGTTTGGTTATTATTTAATAAAGTTTCAAAATATTAGTTTGGCATACGGTAGCCGTGTTATTATCGTTATTCTTACTTTCTGCGGTAATGGTCTCCTCATCGCTCACCAGTTCAAATGTCATCCCTAAAAACTTATTCACAGGATAGCAGACTACCTACCCTTTACAGGGACGTAGTGTTTGTAGCTGTAGGACGTTTGGTTATTATTTAATAAAGTTTCAAAATATTAGTTTGGCATACGGTAGCCTTATTATTATCGGTATTCGGACTTTCTGCGGTAATGGTCTCCTCATCGCTCACCAGTTCAAATGTTATCCCTAAAAACTTATTCACAGGATAGCAGACTACCTACCCTTTACAGGGACGTAGTGTTTGTAGCTGTAGGACGTTTGGTTATTATTTAATAAAGTTTCAAAATATTAGTTTGGCATACGGTAGCCGTATTATTATCGGTATTCGGACTCGCTGCGGTAATGGTCTCCTCATCGCTCACCAGTTCAAATGTTATCCCTAAAAACTTATTCACAGGATAGCAGACTACCTACCCTTTACAGGGACGTAGTGTTTGTAGCTGTAGGACGTTTGGTTATTATTTAATAAAGTTTCAAAATATTAGTTTGGCATACGGTAGCCGTATTATTATCGGTATTCGGACTCGCTGCGGTAATGGTCTCCTCATCGCTCACCAGTAATAAAATATTTATATATCCACGCAGGTACTGTCCGCTACCAGGTAATGTTTTGTCCACGCCACCCACTAGTAGATAGAGAATTGCTTTTTTTATGGAATTATGACGATGCTTACCAAACTCGCAGGGATGGCAGCTAAGGGCACTAGTAACGAGCTGTGGAGGTTTCAAGTCGGTAGGTGAAACCGGTCGATATTCAAAGATCACCCTAAAGATCATCCCCAAGATTCGAAATTTACGCATAGACTCACTCGGTACAAATACTCACCTGGCCTATGTAGTTCAAATGTTATCCCTAAAAACTTATTCACAGGATAGCAGACTACCTACCCTTTACAGGGACGTAGTGTTTGTAGCTGTAGGACGTTTGGTTATTATTTAATAAAGTTTCAAAATATTCGTTTGGCATACGGTAGCCGTATTATTATCGGTATTCGGACTTTCTGCGGTAATCGTCTCCTCATCGCTCACCAGTTCAAATGTTATCCCTAAAAACTTATTCACAGGATAGCAGACTACCTACCCTTTACAGGGACGTAGTGTTTGTAGCTGTAGGACGTTTGGTTATTATTTAATAAAGTTTCAAAATATTAGTTTGGCATACGGTAGCCGTGTTATTATCGGTATTCGGACTTTCTGCGGTAATGGTCTCCTCATCGCTCACCAGTTCAAATGTTATCCCTAAAAACTTATTCACAGGATAGCAGACTACCTACCCTTTACAGGGACGTAGTGTTTGTAGCTGTAGGACGCTTGGTTATTATTTAATAAAGTTTCAAAATATTAGTTTGGCATACGGTAGCCGTGTTATTATCGGTATTCGGACTTTCTGCGGTAATGGTCTCCTCATCGCTCACCAGTTCAAATGTTATCCCTAAAAACTTATTCACAGGATAGCAGACTACCTACCCTTTACAGGGACGTAGTGTTTGTAGCTGTAGGACGTTTGGTTATTATTTAATAAAGTTTCAAAATATTAGTTTGGCATACGGTAGCCGTATTATTATCGGTATTCGGACTCGCTGCGGTAATGGTCTCCTCATCGCTCACCAGTAATAAAATATTTATATATCCACGCAGGTACTGTCCGCTACCAGGTAATGTTTTGTCCACGCCACCCACTAGTAGATAGAGAATTGCTTTTTTTATGGAATTATGACGATGCTTACCAAACTCGAGGTGATGGCAGCTAAGGGCACTAGTAACGAGCTGTGGAGGTTTCAAGTCGGTAGGTGAAACCGGTCGATATTCAAAGATCACCCTAAAGATCATCCCCAAGATTCGAAATTTACGCATAGACTCACTCGGTACAAATACTCACCTGGCCTATGTAGTTCAAATGTTATCCCTAAAAACTTATTCACAGGATAGCAGACTACCTACCCTTTACAGGGACGTAGTGTTTGTAGCTGTAGGACGTTTGGTTATTATTTAATAAAGTTTCAAAATATTAGTTTGGCATACGGTAGCCGTGTTATTATCGTTATTCTTACTTTCTGCGGTAATGGTCTCCTCATCGCTCACCAGTTCAAATGTCATCCCTAAAAACTTATTCACAGGATAGCAGACTACCTACCCTTTACAGGGACGTAGTGTTTGTAGCTGTAGGACGTTTGGTTATTATTTAATAAAGTTTCAAAATATTAGTTTGGCATACGGTAGCCTTATTATTATCGGTATTCGGACTTTCTGCGGTAATGGTCTCCTCATCGCTCACCAGTTCAAATGTTATCCCTAAAAACTTATTCACAGGATAGCAGACTACCTACCCTTTACAGGGACGTAGTGTTTGTAGCTGTAGGACGTTTGGTTATTATTTAATAAAGTTTCAAAATATTAGTTTGGCATACGGTAGCCGTATTATTATCGGTATTCGGACTCGCTGCGGTAATGGTCTCCTCATCGCTCACCAGTTCAAATGTTATCCCTAAAAACTTATTCACAGGATAGCAGACTACCTACCCTTTACAGGGACGTAGTGTTTGTAGCTGTAGGACGTTTGGTTATTATTTAATAAAGTTTCAAAATATTCGTTTGGCATACGGTAGCCGTATTATTATCGGTATTCGGACTTTCTGCGGTAATCGTCTCCTCATCGCTCACCAGTTCAAATGTTATCCCTAAAAACTTATTCACAGGATAGCAGACTACCTACCCTTTACAGGGACGTAGTGTTTGTAGCTGTAGGACGTTTGGTTATTATTTAATAAAGTTTCAAAATATTAGTTTGGCATACGGTAGCCGTGTTATTATCGGTATTCGGACTTTCTGCGGTAATGGTCTCCTCATCGCTCACCAGTTCAAATGTTATCCCTAAAAACTTATTCACAGGATAGCAGACTACCTACCCTTTACAGGGACGTAGTGTTTGTAGCTGTAGGACGTTTGGTTATTATTTAATAAAGTTTCAAAATATTAGTTTGGCATACGGTAGCCGTATTATTATCGGTATTCGGACTCGCTGCGGTAATGGTCTCCTCATCGCTCACCAGTTCAAATGTTATCCCTAAAAACTTATTCACAGGATAGCAGACTACCTACCCTTTACAGGGACGTAGTGTTTGTAGCTGTAGGACGTTTGGTTATTATTTAATAAAGTTTCAAAATATTAGTTTGGCATACGGTAGCCTTATTATTATCGGTATTCGGACTTTCTGCGGTAATGGTCTCCTCATCGCTCACCAGTTCAAATGTTATCCCTAAAAACTTATTCACAGGATAGCAGACTACCTACCCTTTACAGGGACGTAGTGTTTGTAGCTGTAGGACGTTTGGTTATTATTTAATAAAGTTTCAAAATATTAGTTTGGCATACGGTAGCCGTATTATTATCGGTATTCGGACTCGCTGCGGTAATGGTCTCCTCATCGCTCACCAGTAATAAAATATTTATATATCCACGCAGGTACTGTCCGCTACCAGGTAATGTTTTGTCCACGCCACCCACTAGTAGATAGAGAATTGCTTTTTTTATGGAATTATGACGATGCTTACCAAACTCGCAGGGATGGCAGCTAAGGGCACTAGTAACGAGCTGTGGAGGTTTCAAGTCGGTAGGTGAAACCGGTCAATATTCAAAGATCACCCTAAAGATCATCCCCAAGATTCGAAATTTACGCATAGACTCACTCGGTACAAATACTCACCTGGCCTATGTAGTTCAAATGTTATCCCTAAAAACTTATTCACAGGATAGCAGACTACCTACCCTTTACAGGGACGTAGTGTTTGTAGCTGTAGGACGTTTGGTTATTATTTAATAAAGTTTCAAAATATTAGTTTGGCATACGGTAGCCGTGTTATTATCGTTATTCTTACTTTCTGCGGTAATGGTCTCCTCATCGCTCACCAGTTCAAATGTCATCCCTAAAAACTTATTCACAGGATAGCAGACTACCTACCCTTTACAGGGACGTAGTGTTTGTAGCTGTAGGACGTTTGGTTATTATTTAATAAAGTTTCAAAATATTAGTTTGGCATACGGTAGCCTTATTATTATCGGTATTCGGACTTTCTGCGGTAATGGTCTCCTCATCGCTCACCAGTTCAAATGTTATCCCTAAAAACTTATTCACAGGATAGCAGACTACCTACCCTTTACAGGGACGTAGTGTTTGTAGCTGTAGGACGTTTGGTTATTATTTAATAAAGTTTCAAAATATTAGTTTGGCATACGGTAGCCGTATTATTATCGGTATTCGGACTCGCTGCGGTAATGGTCTCCTCATCGCTCACCAGTTCAAATGTTATCCCTAAAAACTTATTCACAGGATAGCAGACTACCTACCCTTTACAGGGACGTAGTGTTTGTAGCTGTAGGACGTTTGGTTATTATTTAATAAAGTTTCAAAATATTAGTTTGGCATACGGTAGCCGTATTATTATCGGTATTCGGACTCGCTGCGGTAATGGTCTCCTCATCGCTCACCAGTAATAAAATATTTATATATCCACGCAGGTACTGTCCGCTACCAGGTAATGTTTTGTCCACGCCACCCACTAGTAGATAGAGAATTGCTTTTTTTATGGAATTATGACGATGCTTACCAAACTCGCAGGGATGGCAGCTAAGGGCACTAGTAACGAGCTGTGGAGGTTTCAAGTCGGTAGGTGAAACCGGTCGATATTCAAAGATCACCCTAAAGATCATCCCCAAGATTCGAAATTTACGCATAGACTCACTCGGTACAAATACTCACCTGGCCTATGTAGTTCAAATGTTATCCCTAAAAACTTATTCACAGGATAGCAGACTACCTACCCTTTACAGGGACGTAGTGTTTGTAGCTGTAGGACGTTTGGTTATTATTTAATAAAGTTTCAAAATATTCGTTTGGCATACGGTAGCCGTATTATTATCGGTATTCGGACTTTCTGCGGTAATCGTCTCCTCATCGCTCACCAGTTCAAATGTTATCCCTAAAAACTTATTCACAGGATAGCAGACTACCTACCCTTTACAGGGACGTAGTGTTTGTAGCTGTAGGACGTTTGGTTATTATTTAATAAAGTTTCAAAATATTAGTTTGGCATACGGTAGCCGTGTTATTATCGGTATTCGGACTTTCTGCGGTAATGGTCTCCTCATCGCTCACCAGTTCAAATGTTATCCCTAAAAACTTATTCACAGGATAGCAGACTACCTACCCTTTACAGGGACGTAGTGTTTGTAGCTGTAGGACGCTGGGTTATTATTTAATAAAGTTTCAAAATATTAGTTTGGCATACGGTAGCCGTGTTATTATCGGTATTCGGACTTTCTGCGGTAATGGTCTCCTCATCGCTCACCAGTTCAAATGTTATCCCTAAAAACTTATTCACAGGATAGCAGACTACCTACCCTTTACAGGGACGTAGTGTTTGTAGCTGTAGGACGTTTGGTTATTATTTAATAAAGTTTCAAAATATTAGTTTGGCATACGGTAGCCGTATTATTATCGGTATTCGGACTCGCTGCGGTAATGGTCTCCTCATCGCTCACCAGTAATAAAATATTTATATATCCACGCAGGTACTGTCCGCTACCAGGTAATGTTTTGTCCACGCCACCCACTAGTAGATAGAGAATTGCTTTTTTTATGGAATTATGACGATGCTTACCAAACTCGAGGTGATGGCAGCTAAGGGCACTAGTAACGAGCTGTGGAGGTTTCAAGTCGGTAGGTGAAACCGGTCGATATTCAAAGATCACCCTAAAGATCATCCCCAAGATTCGAAATTTACGCATAGACTCACTCGGTACAAATACTCACCTGGCCTATGTAGTTCAAATGTTATCCCTAAAAACTTATTCACAGGATAGCAGACTACCTACCCTTTACAGGGACGTAGTGTTTGTAGCTGTAGGACGTTTGGTTATTATTTAATAAAGTTTCAAAATATTAGTTTGGCATACGGTAGCCGTGTTATTATCGTTATTCTTACTTTCTGCGGTAATGGTCTCCTCATCGCTCACCAGTTCAAATGTCATCCCTAAAAACTTATTCACAGGATAGCAGACTACCTACCCTTTACAGGGACGTAGTGTTTGTAGCTGTAGGACGTTTGGTTATTATTTAATAAAGTTTCAAAATATTAGTTTGGCATACGGTAGCCTTATTATTATCGGTATTCGGACTTTCTGCGGTAATGGTCTCCTCATCGCTCACCAGTTCAAATGTTATCCCTAAAAACTTATTCACAGGATAGCAGACTACCTACCCTTTACAGGGACGTAGTGTTTGTAGCTGTAGGACGTTTGGTTATTATTTAATAAAGTTTCAAAATATTAGTTTGGCATACGGTAGCCGTATTATTATCGGTATTCGGACTCGCTGCGGTAATGGTCTCCTCATCGCTCACCAGTTCAAATGTTATCCCTAAAAACTTATTCACAGGATAGCAGACTACCTACCCTTTACAGGGACGTAGTGTTTGTAGCTGTAGGACGTTTGGTTATTATTTAATAAAGTTTCAAAATATTCGTTTGGCATACGGTAGCCGTATTATTATCGGTATTCGGACTTTCTGCGGTAATCGTCTCCTCATCGCTCACCAGTTCAAATGTTATCCCTAAAAACTTATTCACAGGATAGCAGACTACCTACCCTTTACAGGGACGTAGTGTTTGTAGCTGTAGGACGTTTGGTTATTATTTAATAAAGTTTCAAAATATTAGTTTGGCATACGGTAGCCGTGTTATTATCGGTATTCGGACTTTCTGCGGTAATGGTCTCCTCATCGCTCACCAGTTCAAATGTTATCCCTAAAAACTTATTCACAGGATAGCAGACTACCTACCCTTTACAGGGACGTAGTGTTTGTAGCTGTAGGACGTTTGGTTATTATTTAATAAAGTTTCAAAATATTAGTTTGGCATACGGTAGCCGTATTATTATCGGTATTCGGACTCGCTGCGGTAATGGTCTCCTCATCGCTCACCAGTTCAAATGTTATCCCTAAAAACTTATTCACAGGATAGCAGACTACCTACCCTTTACAGGGACGTAGTGTTTGTAGCTGTAGGACGTTTGGTTATTATTTAATAAAGTTTCAAAATATTAGTTTGGCATACGGT
This sequence comes from Macrosiphum euphorbiae, assembly GCA_949089665.1. Lineage (NCBI taxonomy): Eukaryota > Metazoa > Arthropoda > Insecta > Hemiptera > Aphididae > Macrosiphum > Macrosiphum euphorbiae. The sequence goes on along the minus strand of CARXXK010000002.1, from coordinate 51,381,250 downwards.
AGCCTTATTATTATCGGTATTCGGACTTTCTGCGGTAATGGTCTCCTCATCGCTCACCAGTTCAAATGTTATCCCTAAAAACTTATTCACAGGATAGCAGACTACCTACCCTTTACAGGGACGTAGTGTTTGTAGCTGTAGGACGTTTGGTTATTATTTAATAAAGTTTCAAAATATTAGTTTGGCATACGGTAGCCGTGTTATTATCGGTATTCGGACTCGCTGCGGTAATGGTCTCCTCATCACTCACCAGTTCAAATGTTATCCCTAAAAACTTATTCACAGGATAGCAGACTACCTACCCTTTACAGGGACGTAGTGTTTGTAGCTGTAGGACGTTTGGTTATTATTTAATAAAGTTTCAAAATATTAGTTTGGCATACGGTAGCCGTATTATTATCGGTATTCGGACTCGCTGCGGTAATGGTCTCCTCATCGCTCACCAGTAATAAAATATTTATATATCCACGCAGGTACTGTCCGCTACCAGGTAATGTTTTGTCCACGCCACCCACTAGTAGATAGAGAATTGCTTTTTTTATGGAATTATGACGATGCTTACCAAACTCGCAGGGATGGCAGCTAAGGGCACTAGTAACGAGCTGTGGAGGTTTCAAGTCGGTAGGTGAAACCGGTCGATATTCAAAGATCACCCTAAAGATCATCTCCAAGATTCGAAATTTACGCATAGACTCACTCGGTACAAATACTCACCTGGCCTATGTAGTTCAAATGTTATCCCTAAAAACTTATTCACAGGATAGCAGACTACCTACCCTTTACAGGGACGTAGTGTTTGTAGCTGTAGGACGTTTGGTTATTATTTAATAAAGTTTCAAAATATTAGTTTGGCATACGGTAGCCTTATTATTATCGGTATTCGGACTTTCTGCGGTAATGGTCTCCTCATCGCTCACCAGTTCAAATGTTATCCCTAAAAACTTATTCACAGGATAGCAGACTACCTACCCTTTACAGGGACGTAGTGTTTGTAGCTGTAGGACGTTTGGTTATTATTTAATAAAGTTTCAAAATATTAGTTTGGCATACGGTAGCCGTATTATTATCGGTATTCGGACTCGCTGCGGTAATGGTCTCCTCATCGCTCACCAGTTCAAATGTTATCCCTAAAAACTTATTCACAGGATAGCAGACTACCTACCCTTTACAGGGACGTAGTGTTTGTAGCTGTAGGACGTTTGGTTATTATTTAATAAAGTTTCAAAATATTCGTTTGGCATACGGTAGCCGTATTATTATCGGTATTCGGACTTTCTGCGGTAATCGTCTCCTCATCGCTCACCAGTTCAAATGTTATCCCTAAAAACTTATTCACAGGATAGCAGACTACCTACCCTTTACAGGGACGTAGTGTTTGTAGCTGTAGGACGTTTGGTTATTATTTAATAAAGTTTCAAAATATTAGTTTGGCATACGGTAGCCGTGTTATTATCGGTATTCGGACTTTCTGCAGTAATGGTCTCCTCATCGCTCACCAGTTCAAATGTTATCCCTAAAAACTTATTCACAGGATAGCAGACTACCTACCCTTTACAGGGACGTAGTGTTTGTAGCTGTAGGACGCTTGGTTATTATTTAATAAAGTTTCAAAATATTAGTTTGGCATACGGTAGCCGTGTTATTATCGGTATTCGGACTTTCTGCGGTAATGGTCTCCTCATCGCTCACCAGTTCAAATGTTATCCCTAAAAACTTATTCACAGGATAGCAGACTACCTACCCTTTACAGGGACGTAGTGTTTGTAGCTGTAGGACGTTTGGTTATTATTTAATAAAGTTTCAAAATATTAGTTTGGCATACGGTAGCCGTATTATTATCGGTATTCGGACTCGCTGCGGTAATGGTCTCCTCATCGCTCACCAGTAATAAAATATTTATATATCCACGCAGGTACTGTCCGCTACCAGGTAATGTTTTGTCCACGCCACCCACTAGTAGATAGAGAATTGCTTTTTTTATGGAATTATGACGATGCTTACCAAACTCGAGGTGATGGCAGCTAAGGGCACTAGTAACGAGCTGTGGAGGTTTCAAGTCGGTAGGTGAAACCGGTCGATATTCAAAGATCACCCTAAAGATCATCCCCAAGATTCGAAATTTACGCATAGACTCACTCGGTACAAATACTCACCTGGCCTATGTAGTTCAAATGTTATCCCTAAAAACTTATTCACAGGATAGCAGACTACCTACCCTTTACAGGGACGTAGTGTTTGTAGCTGTAGGACGTTTGGTTATTATTTAATAAAGTTTCAAAATATTAGTTTGGCATACGGTAGCCGTGTTATTATCGTTATTCTTACTTTCTGCGGTAATGGTCTCCTCATCGCTCACCAGTTCAAATGTCATCCCTAAAAACTTATTCACAGGATAGCAGACTACCTACCCTTTACAGGGACGTAGTGTTTGTAGCTGTAGGACGTTTGGTTATTATTTAATAAAGTTTCAAAATATTAGTTTGGCATACGGTAGCCTTATTATTATCGGTATTCGGACTTTCTGCGGTAATGGTCTCCTCATCGCTCACCAGTTCAAATGTTATCCCTAAAAACTTATTCACAGGATAGCAGACTACCTACCCTTTACAGGGACGTAGTGTTTGTAGCTGTAGGACGTTTGGTTATTATTTAATAAAGTTTCAAAATATTAGTTTGGCATACGGTAGCCGTATTATTATCGGTATTCGGACTCGCTGCGGTAATGGTCTCCTCATCGCTCACCAGTTCAAATGTTATCCCTAAAAACTTATTCACAGGATAGCAGACTACCTACCCTTTACAGGGACGTAGTGTTTGTAGCTGTAGGACGTTTGGTTATTATTTAATAAAGTTTCAAAATATTCGTTTGGCATACGGTAGCCGTATTATTATCGGTATTCGGACTTTCTGCGGTAATCGTCTCCTCATCGCTCACCAGTTCAAATGTTATCCCTAAAAACTTATTCACAGGATAGCAGACTACCTACCCTTTACAGGGACGTAGTGTTTGTAGCTGTAGGACGTTTGGTTATTATTTAATAAAGTTTCAAAATATTAGTTTGGCATACGGTAGCCGTGTTATTATCGGTATTCGGACTTTCTGCGGTAATGGTCTCCTCATCGCTCACCAGTTCAAATGTTATCCCTAAAAACTTATTCACAGGATAGCAGACTACCTACCCTTTACAGGGACGTAGTGTTTGTAGCTGTAGGACGTTTGGTTATTATTTAATAAAGTTTCAAAATATTAGTTTGGCATACGGTAGCCGTATTATTATCGGTATTCGGACTCGCTGCGGTAATGGTCTCCTCATCGCTCACCAGTTCAAATGTTATCCCTAAAAACTTATTCACAGGATAGCAGACTACCTACCCTTTACAGGGACGTAGTGTTTGTAGCTGTAGGACGTTTGGTTATTATTTAATAAAGTTTCAAAATATTAGTTTGGCATACGGTAGCCTTATTATTATCGGTATTCGGACTTTCTGCGGTAATGGTCTCCTCATCGCTCACCAGTTCAAATGTTATCCCTAAAAACTTATTCACAGGATAGCAGACTACCTACCCTTTACAGGGACGTAGTGTTTGTAGCTGTAGGACGTTTGGTTATTATTTAATAAAGTTTCAAAATATTAGTTTGGCATACGGTAGCCGTGTTATTATCGGTATTCGGACTCGCTGCGGTAATGGTCTCCTCATCACTCACCAGTTCAAATGTTATCCCTAAAAACTTATTCACAGGATAGCAGACTACCTACCCTTTACAGGGACGTAGTGTTTGTAGCTGTAGGACGTTTGGTTATTATTTAATAAAGTTTCAAAATATTAGTTTGGCATACGGTAGCCGTATTATTATCGGTATTCGGACTCGCTGCGGTAATGGTCTCCTCATCGCTCACCAGTAATAAAATATTTATATATCCACGCAGGTACTGTCCGCTACCAGGTAATGTTTTGTCCACGCCACCCACTAGTAGATAGAGAATTGCTTTTTTTATGGAATTATGACGATGCTTACCAAACTCGCAGGGATGGCAGCTAAGGGCACTAGTAACGAGCTGTGGAGGTTTCAAGTCGGTAGGTGAAACCGGTCGATATTCAAAGATCACCCTAAAGATCATCTCCAAGATTCGAAATTTACGCATAGACTCACTCGGTACAAATACTCACCTGGCCTATGTAGTTCAAATGTTATCCCTAAAAACTTATTCACAGGATAGCAGACTACCTACCCTTTACAGGGACGTAGTGTTTGTAGCTGTAGGACGTTTGGTTATTATTTAATAAAGTTTCAAAATATTAGTTTGGCATACGGTAGCCGTGTTATTATCGTTATTCTTACTTTCTGCGGTAATGGTCTCCTCATCGCTCACCAGTTCAAATGTCATCCCTAAAAACTTATTCACAGGATAGCAGACTACCTACCCTTTACAGGGACGTAGTGTTTGTAGCTGTAGGACGTTTGGTTATTATTTAATAAAGTTTCAAAATATTAGTTTGGCATACGGTAGCCTTATTATTATCGGTATTCGGACTTTCTGCGGTAATGGTCTCCTCATCGCTCACCAGTTCAAATGTTATCCCTAAAAACTTATTCACAGGATAGCAGACTACCTACCCTTTACAGGGACGTAGTGTTTGTAGCTGTAGGACGTTTGGTTATTATTTAATAAAGTTTCAAAATATTAGTTTGGCATACGGTAGCCGTATTATTATCGGTATTCGGACTCGCTGCGGTAATGGTCTCCTCATCGCTCACCAGTTCAAATGTTATCCCTAAAAACTTATTCACAGGATAGCAGACTACCTACCCTTTACAGGGACGTAGTGTTTGTAGCTGTAGGACGTTTGGTTATTATTTAATAAAGTTTCAAAATATTCGTTTGGCATACGGTAGCCGTATTATTATCGGTATTCGGACTTTCTGCGGTAATCGTCTCCTCATCGCTCACCAGTTCAAATGTTATCCCTAAAAACTTATTCACAGGATAGCAGACTACCTACCCTTTACAGGGACGTAGTGTTTGTAGCTGTAGGACGTTTGGTTATTATTTAATAAAGTTTCAAAATATTAGTTTGGCATACGGTAGCCGTGTTATTATCGGTATTCGGACTTTCTGCAGTAATGGTCTCCTCATCGCTCACCAGTTCAAATGTTATCCCTAAAAACTTATTCACAGGATAGCAGACTACCTACCCTTTACAGGGACGTAGTGTTTGTAGCTGTAGGACGCTTGGTTATTATTTAATAAAGTTTCAAAATATTAGTTTGGCATACGGTAGCCGTGTTATTATCGGTATTCGGACTTTCTGCGGTAATGGTCTCCTCATCGCTCACCAGTTCAAATGTTATCCCTAAAAACTTATTCACAGGATAGCAGACTACCTACCCTTTACAGGGACGTAGTGTTTGTAGCTGTAGGACGTTTGGTTATTATTTAATAAAGTTTCAAAATATTAGTTTGGCATACGGTAGCCGTATTATTATCGGTATTCGGACTCGCTGCGGTAATGGTCTCCTCATCGCTCACCAGTAATAAAATATTTATATATCCACGCAGGTACTGTCCGCTACCAGGTAATGTTTTGTCCACGCCACCCACTAGTAGATAGAGAATTGCTTTTTTTATGGAATTATGACGATGCTTACCAAACTCGAGGTGATGGCAGCTAAGGGCACTAGTAACGAGCTGTGGAGGTTTCAAGTCGGTAGGTGAAACCGGTCGATATTCAAAGATCACCCTAAAGATCATCCCCAAGATTCGAAATTTACGCATAGACTCACTCGGTACAAATACTCACCTGGCCTATGTAGTTCAAATGTTATCCCTAAAAACTTATTCACAGGATAGCAGACTACCTACCCTTTACAGGGACGTAGTGTTTGTAGCTGTAGGACGTTTGGTTATTATTTAATAAAGTTTCAAAATATTAGTTTGGCATACGGTAGCCGTGTTATTATCGTTATTCTTACTTTCTGCGGTAATGGTCTCCTCATCGCTCACCAGTTCAAATGTCATCCCTAAAAACTTATTCACAGGATAGCAGACTACCTACCCTTTACAGGGACGTAGTGTTTGTAGCTGTAGGACGTTTGGTTATTATTTAATAAAGTTTCAAAATATTAGTTTGGCATACGGTAGCCTTATTATTATCGGTATTCGGACTTTCTGCGGTAATGGTCTCCTCATCGCTCACCAGTTCAAATGTTATCCCTAAAAACTTATTCACAGGATAGCAGACTACCTACCCTTTACAGGGACGTAGTGTTTGTAGCTGTAGGACGTTTGGTTATTATTTAATAAAGTTTCAAAATATTAGTTTGGCATACGGTAGCCGTATTATTATCGGTATTCGGACTCGCTGCGGTAATGGTCTCCTCATCGCTCACCAGTTCAAATGTTATCCCTAAAAACTTATTCACAGGATAGCAGACTACCTACCCTTTACAGGGACGTAGTGTTTGTAGCTGTAGGACGTTTGGTTATTATTTAATAAAGTTTCAAAATATTAGTTTGGCATACGGTAGCCGTGTTATTATCGGTATTCGGACTTTCTGCGGTAATGGTCTCCTCATCGCTCACCAGTTCAAATGTTATCCCTAAAAACTTATTCACAGGATAGCAGACTACCTACCCTTTACAGGGACGTAGTGTTTGTAGCTGTAGGACGTTTGGTTATTATTTAATAAAGTTTCAAAATATTAGTTTGGCATACGGTAGCCGTGTTATTATCGGTATTCGGACTTTCTGCGGTAATGGTCTCCTCATCGCTCACCAGTTCAAATGTTATCCCTAAAAACTTATTCACAGGATAGCAGACTACCTACCCTTTACAGGGACGTAGTGTTTGTAGCTGTAGGACGTTTGGTTATTATTTAATAAAGTTTCAAAATATTAGTTTGGCATACGGTAGCCGTATTATAATCGGTATTCGGACTCGCTGCGGTAATGGTCTCCTCATCGCTCACCAGTAATAAAATATTTATATATCCACGCAGGTACTGTCCGCTACCAGGTAATGTTTTGTCCACGCCACCCACTAGTAGATAGAGAATTGCTTTTTTTATGGAATTATGACGATGCTTACCAAACTCGAGGTGATGGCAGCTAAGGGCACTAGTAACGAGCTGTGGAGGTTTCAAGTCGGTAGGTGAAACCGGTCGATATTCAATGATCACCCTAAAGATCATCCCCAAGATTCGAAATTTACGCATAGACTCACTCGGTACAAATACTCACCTGGCCTATGTAGTTCAAATGTTATCCCTAAAAACTTATTCACAGGATAGCAGACTACCTACCCTTTACAGGGACGTAGTGTTTGTAGCTGTAGGACGTTTGGTTATTATTTAATAAAGTTTCAAAATATTAGTTTGGCATACGGTAGCCGTGTTATTATCGTTATTCTTACTTTCTGCGGTAATGGTCTCCTCATCGCTCACCAGTTCAAATGTCATCCCTAAAAACTTATTCACAGGATAGCAGACTACCTACCCTTTACAGGGACGTAGTGTTTGTAGCTGTAGGACGTTTGGTTATTATTTAATAAAGTTTCAAAATATTAGTTTGGCATACGGTAGCCTTATTATTATCGGTATTCGGACTTTCTGCGGTAATGGTCTCCTCATCGCTCACCAGTTCAAATGTTATCCCTAAAAACTTATTCACAGGATAGCAGACTACCTACCCTTTACAGGGACGTAGTGTTTGTAGCTGTAGGACGTTTGGTTATTATTTAATAAAGTTTCAAAATATTAGTTTGGCATACGGTAGCCGTATTATTATCGGTATTCGGACTCGCTGCGGTAATGGTCTCCTCATCGCTCACCAGTTCAAATGTTATCCCTAAAAACTTATTCACAGGATAGCAGACTACCTACCCTTTACAGGGACGTAGTGTTTGTAGCTGTAGGACGTTTGGTTATTATTTAATAAAGTTTCAAAATATTCGTTTGGCATACGGTAGCCGTATTATTATCGGTATTCGGACTTTCTGCGGTAATCGTCTCCTCATCGCTCACCAGTTCAAATGTTATCCCTAAAAACTTATTCACAGGATAGCAGACTACCTACCCTTTACAGGGACGTAGTGTTTGTAGCTGTAGGACGTTTGGTTATTATTTAATAAAGTTTCAAAATATTAGTTTGGCATACGGTAGCCGTGTTATTATCGGTATTCGGACTTTCTGCGGTAATGGTCTCCTCATCGCTCACCAGTTCAAATGTTATCCCTAAAAACTTATTCACAGGATAGCAGACTACCTACCCTTTACAGGGACGTAGTGTTTGTAGCTGTAGGACGTTTGGTTATTATTTAATAAAGTTTCAAAATATTAGTTTGGCATACGGTAGCCGTGTTATTATCGGTATTCGGACTTTCTGCGGTAATGGTCTCCTCATCGCTCACCAGTTCAAATGTTATCCCTAAAAACTTATTCACAGGATAGCAGACTACCTACCCTTTACAGGGACGTAGTGTTTGTAGCTGTAGGACGTTTGGTTATTATTTAATAAAGTTTCAAAATATTAGTTTGGCATACGGTAGCCGTGTTATTATCGGTATTCGGACTTTCTGCGGTAATGGTCTCCTCATCGCTCACCAGTTCAAATGTTATCCCTAAAAACTTATTCACAGGATAGCAGACTACCTACCCTTTACAGGGACGTAGTGTTTGTAGCTGTAGGACGTTTGGTTATTATTTAATAAAGTTTCAAAATATTAGTTTGGCATACGGTAGCCTTATTATTATCGGTATTCGGACTTTCTGCGGTAATGGTCTCCTCATCGCTCACCAGTTCAAATGTTATCCCTAAAAACTTATTCACAGGATAGCAGACTACCTACCCTTTACAGGGACGTAGTGTTTGTAGCAATAATAAAATAAAATTTATAGTTCACATTCAGTATACGTGTGTTACATTAGATTAGGTGCTATGCTACCACAGCATATTTTTTTTAAATTTTCGAAAATGAATGTCAAACTTTTCAATCTATTATCGTATACCTATCGTTACCATAGGATTGTATTTATAAAATAAAATTTAGGTTTGAAAATATACCAACTTTTGGACAATACTGACAAAATCAATAATCAGAAGTCGCAAAAAAACATGCTGTTGCATATAAATCCTAGCCCTGATTATAACCAAAACACATTATAAATATAATAATAGATATACATTTTATTCTAATGTAATTCTGACGAAATTACTATATAAATGAATATCTATTATCTATTGTATATAATTATAATATAGCTATTTGAATGATTATTTTCAAGTAAAATGACAAATCAAATTTTTATATGGTTTGAAAATATATTTTTGATTTTGGCGCTTTAGGTACACAATGTACATTGTACAGGAGTCTCTTTGCTTATAAATGTAATTATGGACGGGGGCTTCGTATCCCAATTATAATACATTTGGAGTGCCAAAAGGCTTGATGGCACTGGTCTAATAATTTCCACCGGTTGGACAAATCACGCACGGACGCAGGATCTGGCATGGGGACCGCTATCAAAGGTTGCCCAATAAAAAATGTCCCGGCGTCAAGCAGTCGAGTTCGTGTGGGTCTGTAGAGGTGGGCGTGAGGGGACGCGAATTGAGTACAGCTTCGACGCGCGCCAAAATTGTCGAAAACTCCTCATAAGTAAAAATATGATTGCCGATGACCCGTACCAATAGCCGCTTGGTGGAACGGACCGCCGCCTCCCATAACCCCCCGAAGTGAGGCGAGCTAGGCGGATTAAAACGCCAGTCACATGTGGCACGTGCATTGTCAATAGCTGCTTGGCCTTCCGCAGTATGAATGAGCGACCGCAATTGCCTGTCAGCCCCTACAAAATTAGTGCCGCAATCCGAAAATACATCGTTAGGTAATCCTCGTCGGGCGACAAAGCGATCGAATGCGGCGATTAACTCGTCTGTCTATAGGTCCGAAATAACTTCAAGATGGACCGCTTTGGTGGTAAAACACACAAATACAGCTATATAAACTTTTAACACGCGAGATTTACGTAGCCGTAACTCACGCATCTGTAACGGCCCCACGTAATCCACGCCTACGATTTCGAAGGGGCGCCGCGGACGCACTCGCGCACAGGGCAGATCTGCCATTAACGGCTGCGCCGGTCGCGCGTCTAACCTGACGCAAATAGTGCAATTTGTTAATATCTTGTGTAAAAGGGATCGGAGTGATACAACCCAAAATTGGCACGATATTAACTCTGTTAAAGCTCGCGGGCCGGCATGACACGTCAACAAATGCCACCGTCGGCACAATAACAAGGCGAAATGCGAGCTTTTTGCTAACAACACTGGATGTTTGCAATCATAAGTGATCAACGAATGACGTAACCGACCGCCGACGCGAATCCCACCGTCGGGGTCAATGAACGGGGACAGCCGTGCTAATGGTCTGGACGATACCCGCGTACCGCGTGATAGCTCACCGAGTAATGAGGGAAAATGCACACGCTGTGATTCGACGACACTTGCACGGCACTATCACATTTACGTAAATAAACAGGACCGTCGCTACGACTAATCCTCCGTCGACAGAGCGCGACGAAACGGCGCATAAACGCGACTACGCGCAACATACGGTCATAATTTGAAAATCGTGTAAACCATTCACTAGGTACATCGGCAACGAGAGCAGCACACGATGCAAGTCGCAACTCCGGTAATTCACACATAGATAGCGACGGACGAGAATCGTCCAATACCAATGGGTCGTCGTACGCTATCTGTGGGCCCCGCCAATACAAATCAAGTTGCGATAATACAGCCTGGCATCACACCACGGGACGCACAGTCGGCGGGGTTATTGACCGAATCAATGTGTGGCCACCGGCAATCCGGTAACAGCGTGCGGACTTGATGTACTCTATTCGACACATAAACATTAACCGACTCATGAGGGACCTTTAACCACGACCAGGCTCGAATATCAACAATATTAAGTTGCGCCGCTAAAATGCCACGGATGCGGTTTAGCCAACGGGCCAACAGCAGTGCATTCAATTCAAGACGGGGAATAGTCATGGATTTTGTTGATGCCAATTTAGTCTTAGTACCAAACCAAAAAACAGAGCTCCCTACGGGCACATCGACTATCCGCAAATACACAACAGCTGCATAGCCGCGTTGCGATACGTCGCAAAATCCTAATAAATAACACGGGGCATTCCGGGGCGAATTAAAATGCCGAGGGACGCGAATAGACAATAATGACGGTAAATCAGCAACGAAGATTGCCCATTAATCATGAATGTCCGGAGAGAGAGGTTCGTCCCATGACAAACCATAAAGCCAGTCCGTTGCATGATTAACTTGGCTAAAAACACAGCGGGACCGAAAAATCCAAGTGGATCGAATATTCGAGCTACTAAAGACAAAATAAACAGGTATAAACAGGTGATTGTTCAAGACTTAACGCACAACACAAGTTATCACCGTCGGGATTGTTGAAAGTGAAGCTTGACGGACTAATGATTTTAGCATTAATATAATAAGTAATAACACGACAATATGATTATGTATTTATGTATAAGTACATTATATAATAACGTACAACTGGACAATTAAACTGTGACTGAACACACACACCGCGTACACTCGGTAAGACAGCGTCTGTACAAGTGATTATTACATACATCAAAAGCCCTATTTATATGAACAATCGATGCCATCCCGTATCCGTATATTATAATATAGAAAGCGACAGTAAAGGTGTTGCACAGCTATATCATAACTGCATAAGTATCTATTAGAAAACGACATTGCACACGCACGTGTGTTTACATGGTTTGAATACTAATATTAATTGTATATTTCAACACCATCCCTCAATTAATAATTTCTTTAATTGTAGTCACTCCTACCGCAATTTCTTGAAACGATCCTTGACCAAAGGCTGTGTTAGAATGTCTGCAATCTGATCCTCTGTTCCAATGTACAGTAGTTGAAATTGTCCTTCGTATTTCTCCCGTATGAAATGATATCGTACGTCTATGTGTTTTGTCCTTTTATGAAACTCTGGATTCTTAACTAAACGAATAGCACTCTGATTATCAATGAAAAAAAACCGGTTATTTATAACCTGTTTTTGATAAGCTTATTATCAACCGTGTAATCCACATTTTACCACATTTTACAGCTTCACTGGCCGAAATATATTCAGCCTATGTCGATGACAATGACACACAATGTTGTCTCTGTGATGTCCATGAAATTATGCTTGACCCGTATCTGAATAGAAATCCTGACGTTGAACGTCGTGTCTGAACGTCACCTGCGTAATCTGCATCGCTAAATATTTCTAATGACAGTTGTGTATTATGATTAAAATACAAGCCATAATTAAATGTTCGTTTGACATATCGTATAATCCGTTTTACCAAGTTCCAATGAGCTTTAATTTATTAATCATAATTTTGCTACATGCATAATTTTTCTGATGCACAAATAATGCACCATTTTTCATTAAGTTTACCTATATACCTAGAAAATATTCTAAGTTTCCCTTTTTAACCTCAAACTCTTTCTCCAAGTTCGTTAAAAGTTTCTCTATTATATCTTCATTATCTGCCGCGATTAAACCATCGTAAACAAATATTGCAAGAATAATTTGGTTGTCATCAGCTCTGAATACACATGCATCCGTTTAGGTACATTGTAAACCAAATGCATTCAAAAAGTTCTTAAAGCGTATTTCCAACATCTTGGACTTTGTTTTAAGCCATACAAACTTCGCCGAAGCTTACATACTTGATTTTAGCCATCTTCGTAACCTGGTGGTTGTACCATGTATATTTCTTCCTGTAGTTCCCCGTACAGAAATGCTGTCTTGATGTCGAATTGTCGTAGTATTAATTTTTCCACACCTGCTACTGCGAATATCGCAATAATTGATTCGTATCTGACCACTGGCGAAAATGTTTCATGGTAATCTATAGCGTTTTTCTGTGAACAACCCTTAATGACCAATCTGGCCTTTAATTTATCTATACTACCGTCAGTTTTATAATTGGTTTTGAACACCCATGCATTTTGTAATGCAACTTCATCCTGTGGTAAATCGACTAGAGTCCAAGTCTGATTTTCGTGCAACGTATTAATTTCGTCCATCATAGCATTATTCCATTCATTTTTGTTTGACCCAGTAATTGACTCATAATTCAATGGATTGACACAGTTCGCAATAAAAGTCGGAACATTATACCTGTCCGGTTTCTTAAGTGTATTCCTGTCATGTAGAACCATAACATTTCTATCATCGACTATGTTTTTGTGATTCTCACGCGTTGAACTAATTGAGTGTCTGTAAACTCTAATGTGTCTGCAATTACATTTTCATAATTATTACATTCATCTTCGAATATAATGTCTCTGCACACGGATATTTTATTTGTTTTCGAATACCATACATGATAACCTTTCGTGCTGTTCGAGTAGCCAACAAATATTCCTTTTTCACTCTTTGGATCCCATTTCTAACGTTTTTGCTTTGGCATGTGTGTATATACCGCAGTACCAAAAACTCCTAAGTGTTTAATATCTGGCACGACTTTATAATATAACTCGTAAGCAGGCTTACCATTCTGTGAACTCGTTCCGGTTAGATTAAGTGTATAAACCGCTGTGTTCACAGTTTTTGCCCATAATGACCAGTCAAGATTTTCCCGGCACGTGCAATACATTTGTCAAGTAATTTTTATCCCAATTACCGTTCACGTATGATAATATATTAATATTACCTTTTCCTGTTGCATACAGATTTGTTCCGTTACCTATATATAATATATAATAATAGCTTTTGTTATATTTGATAATTATATAACACAGAGAGATATTTATGTCTATTATCATCATAAGTCCATGTTAATTGTTGTTCCAATAAATGTACTAAATCGTTATATTTGTAAAATTTGTTGTGCTTTGTTAATTGTGTATTATTCGAAAACAAATAGAATTTCAGTGTCTAGAGATATTATATTCTAAAACGAAGGTAATAAATTGGAAAATATAATTGCAGACAAATTAGAATTCACAGATACTCAGACTCAAATCAAGGACGATCCGGTCAAATTGACGACGGTCGACAACAGGGGTGGGCATGGTGCTACGAGATCGGAATACTTTAAAAGCGTCGATCAGGTATAATGTGTCGTCGCCAATCTCGTTGAACCACTAAATCGTGATGAGGCGATCGCTGGCCCCCAGAAAAACGAGTGGGAGCATGCTATGAGTGATGATATTACGTCACTACACAAAAACAACACTTGGTCACTAGTTAATTTGCCTCAGGGCAAGGTTGCATTACGTAACGCATGGGTTTTCAAAACCAAATATAAAAGTGACGGTAATATCGATAAATTTAAGGCCAGATTGGTCATTAAAGGTTGTTCACAGAAATATGGTATAGATTACCATGAAACATTTACGCCAGTGGTCAGATACGAATCAATTAGGGCGATATTCGCAGTAGCAGCTGAGGAAAAATTAATATTACGACAATTCGACATCAAGACAGCATTTCTGTACGGAGAACTATAGGAAGAAATTTACATGGTACAACCACCAGGTTACGAAGATGGCTAAAATCAAGTATGTAAGCTTCGGCGAAGTTTGTATGGCTTAAAACAAAGTCCAAGATGTTGGAAATACGCTTACAAATCAACAGAAACTGGAATAATGAAATTGGGTCAATTATGTAAAAGAAAAAGTATTATTTCAATAAATAATGTTTTAAAAAAATGTGTTCTTTTTGAGAAAGGCAGTCGGAGTTATGCAGTTACATTACTACATGATTCCTAAAACTATTATGATATCTACTATACATATCACTTATTATTAAGTTTATCATTATTATTATTAGTTATTGTATTTTAAATTAGAGAAAAAAATTTCAATCAACTTAGCCATGCAAATTCTATCATATATATGATTATTTATTTTATATAATTAAGCACCTATACTTTTACAAAATATTGATATAGTTTTGTCAAATTTTAAAATTATAACATAAACAAATATTAGTAGTATTTATTTCATTATAAAATAATTACTAAGTTATAACTTTATTTTTCATATTACATTTGTTATTTTATTTCAATATTCCATGGTTGGTTACAGGTATGGATTATAAGAAGAATACATCGTATGTTGTAATACAATTTGATGAAAAAACAATTGATGGTAAACATTATATTTATCTTGTACATATATCATGGACATATATGAAGGATAGCAAATTGTATTGCAAATATCCCAGTAAAAAGAATATGCCCTTATCGATAAGATGAGCAAAAGTTTGTCTGATCCCAAAAAATCTTGGAAAGGCTTTGGTATCAGTATTATGACAGAAGCTAGTAAGTACATAACAACTTAAATTTTTGGTAATCTTATTAATTTGTAGGCTTCTTCAACGATATTGATATTTCGATTCGATTATCGATATCGAGAACTTTTTTTCGGAAATTTAGGTATCGATAATCGTAGTATTTTTTTTTTTTTTGGGGGGGGGGGGGGTTTATTGGGCCTAATAAATGACCATCCCGTCTCACAACCAAGCTTCCATCCTTCTCAATCCAATGGTAGATTTCTCCAATTGGAACAACCTACCAACTGCTCAACGTCCTTCTTTACAACATCTTCCCAGAGGCCTTTTACCTACAGGGTTTTGTTCAATCACTGCATGTAAAAGTGGATTTTGGCTCCTCCAAGCGCGGTCAGCCCACCGTAGTCTTCTGCTTCTGATGACCTCCAATATGTTCGCACTACCATACAGTATTTCCAGCTCTATGTTGTTTTTTTTCGTCTCCACTCCCCAGTTATTTCGTCTTTGACCGGGCCATATATTTTCCGCAACACTTTTCTTTCAAAGACCATGAATCTATGCTCGTCCATGTTTCCGATCCATACAATACAACCGGTCGTATTAAGGACGTATTTAATCGTTCCTTCATTCTTTGCGATACTGTTCGTGAGCTTAGTACCTTAGTCAGTCCATAATAGCATCTATTCCCACCTTGAATTCTTGCTGCTACCTCGTTTGCTACATTATTTTTTTCGGTCAAAATAGAACCTAGATATTTGAACTATTCTACCCTTTTAAACTCATAGTGATCTATTCTTATGGACTGACAGAAAGGTAGTTCCCTTCTACTCAAAAACATATACTCCGTTTTTCCCTCATTTACACATAGTCCTACTTTTGATGCTGCTTTATGCAACCTACTGAATAAACTCTTCAACCTATCTTGAGACTCTTCCATCAATACTATATCATCAGCATAAGCAAGTATGCCTATCGACGTGTCTTGTAGCCTAATACCCTACGCTTTCTTGAAGTCCACGAAAAGTGTATGAATCTCTTTATCTAACTCCCAAGATTTTTGATATAATTGTTTAATTATGAACATCTGGTCCGTCGTGGATCTGTCAGCTCTAAACCCTCCTTGATAGTGTCCTATTATTTGATCCGCTTTTTCTTTTATTCTGTCTAAAACACAATTCGAGAATATTTTATACGCTACATTGAGCAAGGATATTCCGCGGTAGTTGTTGCAATCTTGCTTGTCTCCTTTTTTATGAATTGGGCATACTACCGCCACCTTCCAATCATCTGGAAGTTTCTCTGTTGTCCATACAATACTAATCACTTGCCAAATCCACTGTATAACATCTTCTCCTTTTTTTAAGAGTTACGCTTGAACACAATCCTCCCCTGGGGATTTGTGATTTTTTTAATCTATGCACTTGTCCTTTTATTTCCTCTAATGTAGGATATGTACATTCTTGTGTATTTATGTTCTCAATATTAAAGGGGAACTTTTCGGTTGGTTCTTCACAGTTTAATAGTTTGTCAAAATACTTTCTCCATTTTTCAGCTATTTCTTTTTCTGCAGTTATCAACATTCCATCATCATCCTTGAAAAAACGTTATTTCTTTTTAAAATCTCCTTTTATGTCCTTATACATATCCCGGGTTCTATTCAGCCTAAAGTCCTGTTCTGCATCTTTCATAATGTTTTGGAAATATTTCCTTTTTTCGCATCTTATTATATTGTGAGCTTCTTTCCTTCGTCTACTGAACTCTGCAGTCCTCTCTTCATTGTATGTGTCTTTCAGCCATTCCTCTCGGGATATCTTTCTCCTCTGTACTGCGTCTTCACATATTTTGTTAAACCAGGGTTTTTTCTTCTTTTTCTTTATTCCTATTGTTATTTTTGCAGTTTGTTGCACAGAATTTCTAATTTTGATCCACACATCATTCACATCGTTTGTATTTGTTGTTTGTTGTACTTTAAGAGTTTCGCAGATTCTTCTGCTATAATCTTTCTGTATATTAACTTCCTCTAATTTCTCAATATCGTATCTATCTATAGTATTTAATTTGTGTATGTATTGTTTCTTGAACTTAACTCTTATCCAAATACCTACTAGAAGATGGTCGGAGTCTGCATCGGCTCCTCTTAATGTTCTTACATTAGTTATACTATTTCTGAACCTATTATTGATCAGTACATGATCTATCTGGTTCTTGTGCCTCCCATCCGGTGACACCCAAGTATATTTATATATATCTTTGCATGGGAACATTGTACTCTTGATTATTAAACCTTTTCCTAATGCAAAATTCGCTAGTCTTGAACCATTATCATTCGAGTGTTCATGAAGGCTGTGCACTCCTGCCACGTTATGGTATATCCTTTCCTTTCCTAATTTTTGCATTAAGATCGCCCAGTACAATTTTTATATTTCCCACCGTAGTATCAACTACCTCCTTTAATGTATCATAGAACTCTTCATTTTTTTCCTCATCTTTATCATCTGTCGGTGCATGTACGTTGATTAATACTATGTGAAGGTTTTTATCCTTCAGGGTCAATGTTGAGATTCTCGGGTTTACATCTTTGAACTCTTTAATCATATGTGTGATTGACTCATGCACAGCGAAACCAGTCCCTAGTTTGGGACCTCGTTCACTTCTTCCATTTATGATTGTTGTTTGTGATATCTTTCTTGTACCCGCGTCTTCCAATCTCACCTCTTGTAGTGCCACGCATTTCATTTTATATCTCTCTATCTCTCCTACTAATTCTACAGTTGCTCCAGGTTTATATAGTGTTCGTATATTCCAAGTACCACATTTTAATTCCAATATCCAAATTCCAGTTTTTTTTCCCAATCTAGTCCGAGGCTTGGTGTTATTCGATTCCTGAACAGAAGTGTTTTACAAGGTCGTGTATTTAACCCGACACTCAACCCCCAACCTGGAGGGCCAGACCACTCCGATCACTTAAGATCAGGGTGGGGCCATTGCAGCACCCAATTAAGAGCACTGGGCGAGAGGGACGCCACTTTCCCTACGCCAAAAATTATCGTAATATATCGTACGATATATCGAAAATCGAAATGTATCGGTTTTTCCGGTATTCAGGTTAAAAATAGCACAGGATAACAGAAATATAATTATTTTTACCAGTGACTCATTAGTCTAATAGTCTCATACCTCTGTAGCTCAGTCATTTAGACAGTTAGTTTCGGACGTTTCGGTGTCGTTTGTGATTCGTTAAAATATTTTGTTTATGTTTTGTTTTCTCATTAATATAGTAATCGTCTAATTACAAAATAGTTTTTCATTTTTAGTTTTTAATAATAATTTAATATTAAATAATAATGGCTGATTATAAGCCTGTGACATTAGCTGGTGCGCGGAGTGATGTATGGAAGACATTTGGTTTTAAAGTAGATTCTAGTGGTGTAATAACAAATAATAAAAAAGTTACTTGCCGTAACTGCTCACTGTCAATAGCACATTCCGGTAACACAACAAATCTAAAACCACACTTGCAACAATGCACAAAAGGCCCTTCTAAATCCGAAACATCCACAATATCATCATTTTTTACAAGTTCTAAGTCCAAATTGTCACCCAATTTACTATTGCCACAAAGAGCTAACTAGAGGTCTACTGAACTTTGTTGTTAGAGATGTACGGCCTTTTAATGTTATTGAAGAAAAAGGGTCTAGAGCGTTTATGAATTTGGCTGTTCCTGAATATGTTGTTCCAAATAACTCTACTATAACAAGACTATTTGATCTTATAACATCTCAAGAAAAAATTAATTATAAAAGCCATCTTCAAAAAATACCTCATATTTGCCTTACAATTGATTTTTGGACATCACGAGCCGTTAATAGTTACCTTGGTGTTACATGTCATTTTATTGAAAATTTGAAATTGAAATGTAGAGTGTTAGAGACAGTGAACCTTGAAGAGTCTCACACATCATCGAACATTGAAGATAATCTTAATACAATTATTAAGGATTATTGGGAAATTGATGGCAAAGTCTGTGCAATAGTCTGTGACAATGCACCTAATATGACTAAAGCGGTACAAAATTTGGAAGAAGTCAATTTGGTCAGATGTTCTGCCCATAGCATACAACTGGCTGTAAATTATGGACTTAAACATCACTCAATTACAAAACTCTTCATGATGCTTCGTAAAATAGTTGGCCATTTTCACAGAAGTGCAGTGGCTCAACACAGTCTCGAAGAAGAACAAGACCAACTTCAGATTCCTAAGACTAAACTGGTGCAAGATTGTATAACTAGATGGAACTCTACCCATGACATGATGATGATTATATCTCTATAAAATCTTGAAGCTGTTAATAATTGTTTAAGAAGTAACCGTAAGACTGAAGACTGGTATATAACAGTAAATCAGTGTACGGGCGAGGACCTTCAAGCTGTATGATGGGTTCCCCGACACCTAGAGTTCTATATTATATAGGACACAACCTTGCTTGTAAACGGAGGGTTTGCCTGCAGTGAACAAGAGGGTGTGTAAGACAGATAACAGAGTTGTTGTGGCTAAATACCAAAATAATACTAGGTGGTAACAAGATATATAATAGTATATTAAAATTACAAAAAAACTTACAGTATCGTGGAGCACAGGAACTGGCCAGTTACTGCTTGCTTGTAATAACTAAATAATAACAGCATAATACATTTACAATAATAATAACATTTTCTTTTGGTTACATAATATTTCACTTTTATTGCTGTATACACTCAGTAATTGAAAAGTTCACTTCTGGTAGTGATTATAATATATTTTCTTTTAACAAAATGTCCACACAACGCAACACTATTGTGCGTGCTGACAATTTAATTTATAATTAAAACAAAACAAAGATACACATAAACTTTAGCTACTTCAGCCTTCTTTTTTATTTCTTATTATATAGAAAAAACTAGTACCTACTAACATTAACTTACATACTATAACAACATTACAAACAGAAAAAACAAAATTGATTACAGATACAATCAGAGGCATACAATCCAGTGGTTGAGGAGCATAGGTGCCGGGATTACTACTAGAGAGCAGCACATAATTGTTCACGCGTGAACAATCAGAATGAAATTATTGCTGATTTAATAAACATTTTGAACCATTTAAATCGGCTACTAAAATTCTTGGTGATGATAAATATGTAACCTTATCGATTGTTGGGAGATTATTCAAGAACTTAATAAGTTCTGTTGAATGTATATCAACAGACAGTATCATTGTAAATTATATAAAGTTACGTATTAGCTCTAATCTCAAAAAAAAGACAAAATAAAATGGGAGATATTATACACAAAGCTGCTGCCTTAGATCCACTCTATCGCAGTTTAAAATATCTTCCAGAAGAAGAGAATACAAATATATGGGCATTAGTGTAACAAGAATTACTACAAAATGAAACAGATGAGAATGAAAAACCGCCATCCACATCTGAGTGCTCAGCGGAAGAAGTAAAAAACAAAGTTCATAAACCTTGTAATAAAGAGAAGCAAAAAAGTCACTCTTTACTTGCGGACAGTGATGATGAAGATATACCAGATGATTGCGTCCAACAGCTGAAACGGTACCAACAGTCTGAAGATGTTCCAAAAAGTATTGATCCCTTAGTTTGGTGGAAAGCTAACGAGTACAAATTTCCTGTTATTTCCAAGTTGGCAAAGAAGTATTTAAGCATTTTAGCCACAAGTGTTCCGAGTGAACGACTTTTTAGCCAAGCCGTGCACAAGCACAGTGTTCCAGAAAAGGTTTTTAGCAGGACAAAATTATTTATTTATAATTTGTTTTACTTTTCGGATACTTAGATCATTTTAAAATTCAGGTTTTTAGAATTAAAAATATATACTGCTTAGTAGTTAGTATATTATTTATTCTAATGATATAATTAGATTATAATTTTTTTACATATTATTGTATAAATCAAAATCACTAGAACTGACAGATTCTCCATCAGATGTAGCTGCTTCGTATTCTTCTTTCTCTGTTTCTGTGTCACATAAAAAGTTACATAAGTTATTTTTTTTTGTCATTTGGTTTTATGGTGAAATATAATTTTTGATGAATTTGAAAAATATAATATTTTTTTTTAATATAATAGGTACTATGTATTTTGCAGCAACTTGCCGCAACCAAATTATATAATATCGTTTAGAGCAGTGGTTCTCAACCGCCGGTCCGCGATTAAAGAGATGCCGGTCCGTATTGTTTTGTTATCTGAACTATTTTTAGTATAGTGTTGGGAATTTTATTGCATATTATATTACCCGTATCCTATCGCACCAATTTGTTTCGTATCTACATTATTGATTTGGCTTTCAATTGCAAGTGAACACAAAAATGAACATGTTTTGATTAATTTTGTGTATTCTTGTTGATGAACAAAAAAAAGGTCTTCGTAGAATTAAGGTGGTCCGCGACCTATAAAATATTATCAAAGTGGTCCGGGGTAGTAAAAAGGTTGAGAACCACTGGTTTAGAGGACAAGTTAAGGTAATAGAAAACACCAAGTTCAAACCTCTACTATCCACTACTATTTTTTCAGTATCCTCAATAATTAAAAAAAAAAATGTATCTTACATTTTTAAATATTTCTATATATATTACTTAAATTGTTCATGCAAAACTTAATAAAAAAAATAAAAAAAAAAATATATACATACCTTCCACTAGTGTATCTATAATGTTGAAGAAAAATGAACGAACTAACTTCATTCAACGAACGACACTAACGGTATAAAACCTATACGCTCAAACAATTTAGCTGGTAATTGAAAATCTTATCTCAGACTATTAGTATAATCAGTACACTATTATAACTGTATGCGATAGCGTATCAATTTAAAAACCAATATAATATAATTAGTGGCTGACTATCAACAAATTAAATTCATTTTTATGTTCAATTAATGATTATGAAAATTCTAATTTTGTCCACCTAAATCAAATTTCTGGAACACTGTGAGCCGGGCAAGTTGTTTCACAAAAAAGAGCTAGATTGATGCCAAGCAGAGTAAATGATCTCCTATTTCTCAACTCATTCTTGAGGACAGAAGAACCAATTAAAGTAAGTACCTAGTAAATACTAATTACTAATTATTAGTAATAAACTAGTAAATTATAATGTATTAAAAAATAAAAAATAAAAATATTATGTCAGTATGCATAGTCGATTTATGTGACACATAAATTGACTATGCATACAGGCATCAAAGACATATATCCAGTATTCTTATATCTTGTAAAGTATAAACTATAAATTAAAAATATTTAGGTAGGTACCTACCTAAATGTAATAATAATAATAATAATAGTATTTATTGTTACCAAATTAAAATTAAATGTACAAAACATGTAATAACTAATAAGCATAAATTAATTAATCTTTGGTTCTCTTTTCAAAAGCAAAATTGATAATAAGTCTTAAGTAATTAAGAAAATGAAAAACAAAACAAAAAAAGAGAATTAGTAACAGTATAACAATATAGAAAAGGATAATAACTAATATATTAAAGCATATTAAGGCTAGGTTCACATCACGGTTTAAGATAGAATGGTTGAGCGACGATTCATACAATCCCACGATACATTACGGCGGAAAAGTTTCTTATCAAATAAATGTTTTTACTCACTGGATACTAGCGCTTCCAGTGCCAAGATGGTCTCTATCACTAAATGTTGGCGATAAAAACAATAATTCCAGACGGCATTTTACTATTTACTATTTATCCCATGACAAAATAAATATAATCTATTTAGTCATGATTTACCCATACCACAGAATAGAAAATAAATAGAATTATATTCTGTAAGACTACTAATACTGTAAACATCTACAGAATGTAGCATTAGCCATACATATAAGTATCATCTTAGGAAATATAAGCTTTTGGTTTATAGTGTATTATATATAGTAAGATATTAACAATTACAAATTATAAAATTATGTTTTTATACAAACTATATTTATACTTTGGCTTACCTATTATAGCTTTTGGTAATCTGTTTTGGTTTAGAATAGAAAAATTGAAATTAAAAAATCGGTTTATTTAACAACTGGTTCTTATTTTTCTTTGTAAAATTAGTTAATACTTCATACAGCTGGTATTAGATTGGAAAGCTATTAAATGCCAAAATAAAATTGACATTTGTTAAAAAAAAAAATACATTTTAAAGTTCTTCTACGTTTTCAATCATAAAGTATTATGATGTAGGTACTATATAATAATAAATAATAATTAATACCCGTTTATTATTTAATAAATTTAAAGAATATCAAGATTATCGTGGTAATTTAGTAGATCGCGCCACGGGGCAGTGAGTTTTTCATATTTTTGATAAGAAACTCTACCGCCGAAATATCAGACCTCGTCGCTTAACCATTCTATCTTAAACCGTGGTTCACATGGACGCGCGTACACGCGCGGCAGTGAATCGCCCAACGCGCGTTTAACTTTTATGATCATTCACATGGACGCGCGTCAAGTGCGGAACCTTTTTGTTTACACAACAATTTCAGCCATATAACATCTAAAATATAACATAGTCTGTATTATACATTCAACTAGAATGAACGTGTCAGATGCTGTATGTTTGTGGGTCACATATCGAAGAATGAGAAGACGAAGACAAAAAGAAAAAAGAAAATATTGAGTTCATCCCATTTTAAAAACTAGACTTTTTTCAAACCATTACATTAGCTTATATCCGAAGCTTAGGGATCACGAGGAAAATTTTTTTAACTATTTCCGTATGTCCATCAAATCATTTGATGACCTGTTGGATACAGTTAAAAACGACCTAGAAGCAAATGAACACGCTATAAGATATTGTATTTTACCACAAGAAAAACTTATCATTACATTGAGGTAAGGCCATTTACATTATTATTCATACAAATAAAAACAAAAATTTAAAAATTATAATTTTATTATTAAAAGCAAGTAATACTATAATAAGTAATTTGTGGGTACTCTATTTTGGTAGGTTATGTTGTCATGGTTCTGTTGCATATCATACGTATATTGTGGATACCCTAATGGTCGAGGAAGTGATTGTGTTGAAATATACAATTAATATGTAGTATATGTAGTCAGCCTTGACACGTGTGTACAATATAGTAACTAGTTATGTACGAGCATAAGACTCACTCTCTTTACGGATGTAACATGACCTCGGTCGTGCATATATATAGGGCCTTTGATGTATGTAATATTCACTTGCACAGGCGTCGTTGTACAGAGCGTATACGATGTGTGTGTACTGTCTTAGTACTGTCTTAGTACTGTCTTTAGTATTTGTCCAGTTGTACGTTATTATATATTATACTTATACATAATCATATTGTCGTGTTATTACTTATTATATTAATGCTAACATCATTAGTCCGTCAAGCTTCACTTTCAACAGATTGAACGATTGATGTGGATGGATGGTTAGTTGGATACAATACTGTAAGACTTGGAGAGGACCGATGATTTAATGACAGAATGGCAGACCAGATATGAGTCTACTGAGAAGGGCAGTTGGACTCAGAAGATGATTCCATCGGTAAAGTTCAGGTGCAGCATACCGATGAAT
This sequence comes from Macrosiphum euphorbiae, assembly GCA_949089665.1. Classification (NCBI taxonomy): domain Eukaryota; kingdom Metazoa; phylum Arthropoda; class Insecta; order Hemiptera; family Aphididae; genus Macrosiphum; species Macrosiphum euphorbiae. The sequence goes on along the minus strand of CARXXK010000002.1, from coordinate 51,356,292 downwards.
CTGGACCACCCACTTCCTAACCGGCCACGGTTACTTCAGAGCTAAGCTCTATAGCTTTACGTTGGCTCCGGACCCCATATGTGAATGTGACCGGATGCCTGAAACCGTAAAGCATGTTTTGATGTTCTGTCCTAGAACCTTGGACGCCCGGAAGAAGCTTAAACGAGTCCTGAGACAGGAAGGTGTCAGATGGCCACCAGAGGATGGCGCATTCCTCAAAAATAAGAAAACATACGATGCACTTTCAACTTTTGCAAGAGAGGCCATGACGAACAGATCTGACCGATGAAAACTAAGGACAAATGGCCTTAGGGGCCAGAACGCCGCCCCGTCAAACAGACGGAAGGCACAGTCTCGGGGTGTTCCCGATGAGCACGTAGGGCGCAAGAGGCAGAAACGGGGGAACACGCTCGAGCGCGTTCTGGCGCGGGACGTGCTCAAACGTCTGGGACGAGGAGTTAGGCCCTGAGGTGTGGGCCTTGGAGAATTCTACCTCAGTATTCCCTGCTTGTCGTACGAGGTGACTAAAAGGGAACTCAGCGAAGGTTGTCCGTTACCAAAAACGGAAAGCAAAGTGGATAGATTGCGGCCCCACCAAGGTGGCGAAAGGCACCTGTATGCCCTAGCCGGATGGTACGGGCGCGCCGGGGAACTCCTCCGTGCGCGTCCGGTGCTCGTGGTCCTTAGACGACGTGCGGTCGTCAGTCTCCGGCGGTCCTCTGGCCATGCAGCAGTGTGGGGAGGGTCCGTCGGTTGGCGGTGGTATGCCTCTACGGCCCTTGACTAGCACTTAGTGCTATTAGCATAAGGTCCGTAGTTGTAGTCGGAAGACTGGCCGCAAGGCCTGTCGGATGACGTCAAACCCGGGAGCTTCGTGTAAGACTTGGAGATTGTGTTTGTTGGATCGTTTGTTTTTGTAAAATTAAATTATAAATGTCAATCTTTGTTTTCAAACGCATGGCCTCAGGCACTTTTTTGATTTCTTTATATAACGACATAAAAAAAAGTTTATCTTCATCGTCTTCCTTTTTCTCGGAGTTATTTCTATTGTTTAGACTTTTCTCAATGATATTGGCAAAATGTTCGTCGACTGGATGGAGTTTATTTTTTTTTCTTTGTTGCTGTTGGTTTGAATTTTTTTCTGTCTATATAAGAACTGGTCTCCTGGTTTAGGTTTTCAGTTTCTGGATTTTCATAACTGTCAAAATCTGTTTCAAAGTTGCTTTCTGTAGAATTTTTTTGAACAGTTGGTTGTAGAAATTGTAGTCTCCTAAAAAACAAATACGATGACTTGACGGGTGCTGCCGAAGTAGACTTAACAGTTTTTAATTTTTTTAGTTCCTGGACATAGCCATCTCGAAGACTTCTCTACTTCTTCTGTAAATCTAATTCTAAAACGAACAATATTGATAATTTAGCACGTCGTACAAATTAATACAGAACATAATATGTGTAAATAATAATAATTAGATTAGGTACAGATTATCTACAAAAATTTTAAGTTATTTTGTAGTTGAAAATTCATAAAAATGTTTGTATTTATAGGCACCTAAACTTTAGCACAAGGTCTCCATGCATTTTTCTTAAAATAACTGTAAAAAAAACTACCAGAATCAGGGCTTGGAACCTTTATGATTTTTTCGGTATACTGTATACCTACCATTATAATAATAATTATTAACCCATGTCACAATCTGATAACAATTTATACGAGCGCGTATTTTGGTAAATAATAAAACAAATAATTGTTTTTATTTATAGGTACTTGTCAACAGGTTGCTCAATAACTGAGTTACATTACAATTATACAATTGGAATATCTACACTGAGTGGGATTATACGCCAGGTATGTCTAGTTATGTGGGTAAAATTGAAGAACGTTGTAATGAAAGAACCTTACAATCAGAAGTGGATCGACATTTCAAATGAATTTGAAAAAAATGTGATATTCCTAAACTGTATTGGAGCGTTAGGTGTCAAGCATATTCGAATGATTCAACCACCAGATTCCGGTTCTATTTCTATTTTTATTTTCTTATGATATTCTTTCACAACAAACAATTCTCCCAATTTATTATTAACCCAATTTCTATTTTTTTTACCATTATATCCTTTCCGTATGGTTGTGCTACTTGAATTTTTTTTATAACACTACTATCTCCGTCCCCAATTGTTTGATTGTATATCAAATTATGCATTTTGATACTTTGGCGAAATCCATCAACAATTATATCAGCCTCCATTGCAGTAGATGTTCCTGTCCAATTCTTGTAACATTCATGTTTTTTCGGAGGTCTATTTAACATCTCTGCTTTTTTACATACACTGCAATATTTATTTCTTACGCCAATAAATAACACTTTTTTAGTTTTGTATCCTACAATACATGCCTGGAAGAAATCATTTAATTTTGACGCGGAATACTGTGTGTCGCGGTAGTACGGTCGCAAGTTTGCTGGTGGTTGTAGTGGTGTGATTTAGGTGACACTCACGAGATTAAGATAAAAAAATAATGTAACACCGGAGTATTCGCAGAAGTCCACGGGGGGACGTTTATTTGTCGGTAATACAAATGGTTATTTTATTTCACAATGATAAGTACGCTGTTATGGTAACGTGTGTGTTGCCGTATGGACGGTTGACCGTACGAGGGAGACGCCGCCGGCGGCCAGTACTCGTTTTGCGCGACTTGCCTTCCCGTCCCACCTTGTGCCTTTTAGGCGCGGTGGGAGAGTTGGTGCTGTCGCGCTGTAGTCCGTGGTGGTGGTTGACAAAAGTGTAGACGGGTCGCTGCGGTACCTGTACTTTGTACTGGTGGCCCCTGCGTACCGCGTCAATTTTCAGTATATAGACTGCGGCATAGGACCAATAATTTTATTGAGTCGTACCACGCATCACTTTTACGCCGTATGGGACAACATCCGCCTTTATATGTATTATATGGTAAGTAATAAAATTTAGTATAATTATCGATACAAAGAAATAATTGAAGCATGTTTATAGTTAAAAAATATTTTTTTTATTTTCAGACCATTTGAGAAGTGTAGTACAACAATCCAGAATGGATTTTTCAAGAGGGATTGATGGACTACCGGTAAATAAATTTTTTTTATAGTTTGTCATAATATGCAGTTTCATATACAATTATTTATATCATATTTATTTATGAATGTATAAACTAGGCTTATAAACATATAAAAATATTACTTTGTTTATAAACACACAATAAATAATAATTAGGTACCTACAGTTACAATTTTCATAAATTAGTACCATATAAAGTTTAAAGACTAGGGTAGGTGGTGATTTTGAAGTTAAGATTGTTTATTACTTTTATAACATTTAATTGTTGCAGGTAAGTTTTTGAGTATTTTTAGTAGGTATCTAAATGTCAATTAATATAATTTTTAAATAATTTAATGTTAATATTTTAATATTAGGTACGATTCTAATTGTACTTGAATTATAATTATAAATGTATATTGTATACATATACATATATTATATTATATACAAATGTTGTAAATGTTTAGAGAAATAAATAATATAATATTTATTTATATACAATGAATTGTGTCTTAATTATTTTAAGGTGAGACGAGTAGCTTCCCGCATGTATCCACAAAATATGGTTACATTAAATGATGCGTGGATACGGGCTGAAAACGGTCAGTATACTCTAGATGAATTCCAAAGATATACAGCACATACACCAGAAAAAATATTGATGGCAGAAATTGGAGAGCCAGTATTTGTGGAAAGTGAGTTTTATTATTATTTTATCCTATACACATAATTTAAAGCAAAAATAACTTTACTTTTCAATAAATTTTAATTTAAAAATAGAATTTTTAGTATGATTATTCATTGCAATACTAACATTACTTAATTTACACTAGTATCTAAATAATAATAATAATTTATTGTAAAGAGAAAAAATGTACAATAAAATAATAATAACGCCCTTTAGGGCAAAGAGTACAGATATATAGAGTAAATACAGATAATATAAAGTTACCACTTAAATAAAGTAATTCCACTTACATTGACCACATTTCATTAAAAATTGTTCTACAGTTTAAATCTAACATTGATCGATTTCAGATGATCTTCAGGACTTGGATTTAAATTTACAAGCTTTGCCACCACCACTTCAACAAATGGGTGATCAAATTAATCCAGAAGAACGTGGACGAAGAAGGCGGGGACAAGGTAGAGCTCATATTCCTGAAAGTAAAATATTAATTACATAATCGTTAAAGGACGTCAAGTTAAATTAATACTTATTTTTAAGATGAACAAGGCCCGCAAAAAATGCGTGTAAGGGGTAGGATACATCCTAGAAGAGGGCAAAGAGCCAATAGAGGCAAGTCCCCAGAGGACTTGCTGCACAGGCAAGGGCAGAATTTTTTGCCCAACTATCAGAGGATGACGAAGGTACTCCAAAAATAATTAAATCAACATAAAATTAATAAAAATTTAGTTAACAAGATTCTATTTATTGATATTTACTTTGATTTTAGAGATACAGCCACAATTAGCACCAGTTCAAGAACCATTTCCAGAAAGTAAGAAAATTAATAAAATAAATTGATTAATATTTCTAAATTAATACTTATTTTTAAGATGAACAAGGCCCACAAAGAATGCGTGGAAGGGGTTGGATACATCCAATAGGGCAAAGAGCCAATAGAGGCAGGGGTACTTGCCCCAGAGGACTTGCTGCACAGGCATGGGCAGAATTTTTTGCCCAACTATCAGAGGATGACGAAGGTACTTCGAAAATAATTAAATCAACATAAAATTAGTAACAATTTAGTTAACAAGATTATATTTATTGATATTTACTTTGATTTTAGAGATACAGCCACAATTACCACCGGTTCAAGAACCAATTCCAGAAAGTAAATAAAATAAATAGATTAATATTTTAAGTAATTTATGTATATCATATATAGATATTGCTGAAATCTGCATCATTTGCATGGATGAAGAGGTATCTGTGATATTGATACCTTGTAGGCATACATTTTGTCTCATTTGTGTACTGCGCCTTCAACGAGATGCTATACAATTTATTGTTTGTCCCTTATGCAGAGGAAATATTGACTCATGGGAAAATATGTAATTTTAATTTTAATTATGGTTTTATTTAAAAGTTTTTGTTTTTAACCCTTTCGCTCCCAATGCACATTACAATGAATATAGTTGTGATTTATTTGTTCCGTGCGCATTCAATATTTATGATAATAGTATAGATTGATAAGAAAACATATGTTTAATATTAAAACAAAACATTTTAAGCCGTTAAAATTTGATAAAACTATTTTTTTTATTATTTTGTTGAGAAAAATCTGTGTTTGACAAAAATTGATAATTTTTTTCAGTTTTTTGATTATCTAATCTCTTTGGCTAACCGCTAAAATGTTTAAACTTATTATTCATATCAAATAGTTGATAAAGAATAATATTTTTTAAACCATTGTCCATTGTTACATACCATCAACCGTTAAAATCGCGGGAAACATGTGTACATTATAATGTGCATTGGTTAACAACAGATATTGTATTATGATAATAAACATAATATTATTTATATGTTATCACTAAAACAATTAAAAAAGCTAATTTGTTTTTTTAATTTCGTAAATTATTTTTTTACAAAATTAAAATGGCCAAAAGGGCAATATTATTTGATGAAGAATTGCTCGCAATTCTTAACGATGGACGAGATTCTGATCTGTCATCGTTATCAAGTGGCAGCTGTACTGAGGAACGTTTTCCGGAAAACGAATTTCAGCACCTGCTCAATGAGGTCAATTATTATTAATTTTTAAAGTTTGATCTTATTTTATGAAGTAAATTAAATATACATTTTTAAAAGGTTAAATATTTTTAAGTTTTGTCATTTTTGGTTATGTTATTAAAGGTAATAAAAAGTTATTTTTAAAGTTTTCAAATGTTGTTAATAATATTTTGTTGTCATTCATAACAAAAGTATTTTAAAATGTGCAGTTTCCAATGTACTGATTTTTACCTAACCCTTGCACATTATAATGTGCAAAATAGATATGTTACTTTTCCCCAGTGCACATCGTAATGTGCATTCAAATATCGGTGGACCAGATTGTCTCAGAACATTAAAATTTGGTAGGTAGATCATTTTAGTTATAAAATAAAATAAAATTTAAGAAAAATATTTTTTTTTAAAAAAAAAATAATTCGGTAGTGAAAGGGTTAAAATATTAATTATATATTTGAGTTTTTGTTTTGTTTTGTTTTTTTTTTTTTAATTGAAAGTTGTTTTTATATTTATTATATTTATTTTAATTTTCTTAATTTTTATAGTTTATTGTTTAAGTTGTATGACTATTAAATTCTAATTTATGTAAAAGAAAGTATTTGTTTTTAATTGTAAGTTGTTTGAAAGATTTTGTTTTTATTTTTATGTTGAAAAGTATTTATTTAATTTTTTTAAATGTTTATAGTTTATTGTTTAAGTTGTGTGACTATTAAATTGTAATTGATATAAAAGAAAGTATTTCTTTTATTTTAATTGTAGGAAAATTATTAATTTAAACTAGTTTCTAAATATGTACATAATGCACTTAAAACAAACAAATTGAAAATTGAAAATCATACTGTAATCATTTGTGAGTCAAGGCGAATACTGACAATTTTAATATAATAAATTGGTTAAATTGGAGATATTGGTACTAAAACTATGTAAATGTGGGTTAGGATTTTCCCAAAAATTTTTTAAAAAATGCCTATGTGGCTCACTATTTACGTCTTACCTATTACAATAAGAGTCCAAGTTCTAAGCTAATAGCCTAACAATTGCACTAATAACTATTTACTATGCCTGTTGTAACCAATTTGTTCGTTATTTGGGTTGAACGTATAAGCATTAATATTTCCATCATCAGCTTTCCACTGGCGATTAATTTGCTGATTAGATGTAGTCGGTGCAGGAACTTGAACATTTGATGGAGAATCAACTGACATCTCGGAACCACTAATATGAGAAATATCTAAAATAAATAGAAACCAATGTAATTTTCTGTAACATATTATGTGATGAAATTATGAAAACATAAATACATACCAGAAAGTGTGTAAATTTCATTCATATTTACATCTTTATCCAGTAAATGTACCCCTGACAATGCATCATCTGTAATATATTATTTAATTCTTGATCAATAAATATTTTTCATAGACGACATAATAAGTATTATATTTATTTAAATAACATTACCATTTTCTTCGATATTATCTGATTCTGAATCCGCTTCATAATCTGGATCTTTATCCGAATAGTCATAATCAAAATCAGAATCCAACATTTCGTTGATTTCGTAGGGATTCATTATTATTATGCAATAAAAATTAAAATTATAAAACAAGAAAAAAATTCTAATAAGTAGTAGCTAGGATAGGTAAATACTAAATTACAAAATTATTGACGTTTACAATTTCTTATCATTGTTACATTATCAATGATTATGACAAAAAACATGATTTAAGTTATTTCTATATTATTTAATATAACATAAATTAATTTTGAACACGAAAAATCAGTAATAAAATATAACTTAAAAACAAAATATGTGTAAAACAAATTACTATAGAAAACAATTCATAAAACAAAAAATAAATAACATATTCCGTTGCTACAAGTACCAAAATGAAGTGGTCACACTGTAGAATTCGAATCCGTTGAAAAAATACTGATAAAAGAGTCCCATATCTGGCAATCACCTGTTAAATATACTGATAGTGTGAGACCCAAATTTGGTACTCACATAATTTACTTTTGTGTTTTGTTGAGACCCAAATTTGGGACTCATGGCCCAATTGAGTAACAAGTAGAAAACCCCTCGGCGCTCAACGTGTTAATAAATATTATTTATTTAGTTTACTATTATTATTTTATTTTTAATTAATTGTTTTCCAAAACGTTAAAATGCGTGGTATTACCCGAGTGGTGGGGTAATGCCACGCACGCTTGGGAGAATTCCGCGCAACGATTTTAACATGAAACCACATATGGTAACTATTATTAAAATAAAAAATAGAAAAAATGACTAAATAAATTAACTAATTGTTATAAAATCTTTCAAAACTATTTATTTTAAAATGATGTGGTATATTAAAATAAAACCTAATTCAAGTGTTGAATACTTTAACAATATAAAATAACAAAAACTTTTAAATCAAAAAATATGCAAAAAAAACTTAAACAGTTGAATAATAACCTTATAACAAATTAACATAAAATGTATTCCTTTTTTAAAATCTTAAAAGTGTATAATAAAAGTAAAAATAGGTAAATTAGAATAATATATAGTAATATGATAATATTAAAAAACTTAAACATACCTAATCTTTAAAACCTTTATATATAAAATGAAACATAATTTTTAAATTAAAAAATGTAGAACTTAATTAATAACTTAGTCTTTTAGTTTTAGATAGGAACTTATTGACAAAAATCACAAATATACGAAGCAGGTCTATCAGTTGATGTACATAACGCGTGTGCCCAAAGTCCACAATCTATACAACGATACCATACTTCATTGAGACCAAATTCTCCACAAACTACACATTTTTGTTGGAACTCATTTTAATCTGTTTCTTCATCACTTAGAATGGTGTTGAAGTTAAGCTGACGTTTACCATCACGTTTAATTTTATTTTATTTTACAGCCGTTATTTATTTTTATTTTTAGTTATATTGTGTTTATTCTTTAATTACTTTTACTTTATTTTGTTTAGAATTTTCTTGTTTCCTTACTAACTTTTCTTGTTTTATTCTTTTGCCGTTTCTCGTTTTTCTTTTGCTTGCTCCAATTCTAATTTCATAGGTGTGTCTGTCAACACGATGGGTTTACGTTTGCGTGATTTAGAACGTTTAGTCGATGTGGCATTTACTTTTGGTATTGGACATAACTGTTCAATACTTGTATGATAAATACCAGTTGATGTTGATGGGAGATCATTTATTTGAACTATTCCTTTTGTATCATGTATACTTGTTGATCCATCCTGTAAACTTCGAAAATTAAAGTCTTCTTCTTTTGCCTGTAATTCACGCTCCAAAGAAAAGTTTTCTTGTTCGTTCTCATTACCTTGCCAAGTGCAGAGTTGATTTTCAGAAATATCAAGTTCGTTTTCTAAATATTCAAAAGTAAACTCTTTTTCTACTTCACGTAATTCTTGTGCAGGTGCAAAGTCATCGGCTGTGAATTTATCAGTGTTCAATGGAAAAATACCGGCGCTATTAAATCCCGATAGCCCTTTGTCCATTGTAGCTACTTTTGTATAACTTTTATTAAAAAGTGAAGCCAAATCATACATCGTTATTTTTTCATGTGGATGGGCTTTTAAAAACAAGCCACATTCGCGATTAAAGGTAGTCTTAAGAGGTCCAAAAAAAGTTAAATCGAGTGGTTGTAATTTATGTGAAGTATGTGGTTGTAAAGTCGCAATACAAATACCATTTAATCTGCAAAAGTTATAAATTTCAATAGAAATATGACTGGTATGATTATCAAATATTAACATAACTGGATCCAGCGTTGTTGGTTTGACAACTTTAGCAAAGTGTTCCATCCATTTAAAAAATAGTTCAGTTGTTATCCATCCATTCTTTGAACACTCATATAAAGAACCAGCTGGACCACCTCTACCTAACAATTGACTAACTCTAGCCCTAGGGTATATAAACATAGGTAGGATAAATAAACCCACAGCATTCATACAACAAACAACTGTAACATTTTTGCAACGTTCCCAGCTGATCATTGACCCCACTTGCTTTTGGCCTTTTGGACCCAAAATCCTTTATGGTTTTTGAACAGTTGTAATTCCCGTTTCGTCAACATTAAAAATTCTAGTACATTTATCATTCAGTTTGAACTTGTCCATTGTTTCCTCTAGGTTTTTATAAAATAATCGTACATTAGTTTCATTTAATGATGAAACTCTGTTTAAACTGGTACCTTCTGGAGTGCGTAAACTTATTTCGGGATTTCTTTTTAGAAATAGTTCTAGCCAGTCATATCCAGCTGATTTTGTTAAGCTGCAAAATCTGTGTTCAATGCTATTTTCAACAACATATCCATAAGCAAGTCGTCTTAATTCAGTTGGTGTTAAACCATACAAGTATTTAGACAGTTTTAATACATGTTTCGTCAATTCTTTTTCAACCTCATAAGAAAATGTTGGTTTTCTACCAAGTTTAGGTTTACCATAATTTTGATTTTTAAGTCTACCTCGAAGTGTTGATTCTGCAATACCAAAAGTTCGACCAACATCACGAATTTTCCGACCTGAGTTAATGGCAAGTATAGCCGCTTGTAATTGTTCTGCTGTCCATTTTGCTTTTTCAGTCTTCCTAGTATATAGTCTTGGCATTTTAAAACTTGAAATATAAATAACAATTATTTATTTAACATGAATACCTAACAGATAAATATTTAATAAACAATATAGCCAAATAAGTAAAACTACGAATGGGGTAATACGGCGCATTACAAGTATGCGCTCCATTCCCCGACTAGGACGCGCAGCATTACCTCAATCGACTTTTGTTATATAATCAATATACAATGAAATGTGTAAAATAATATTATCTAGTTGTCGATATTTTAAATAAAGCTGAGAAAATTCTCTACAAAACTATATTTTATCACCTTAAAAAATAATTAATTACATATAACTTACCACGTTACGAAATCCAGTAGTTATATTTAGTTTTTTTTTGGAGATTAAAGACCGGCTTGATAACTCAGCACATATTGATAATATTGTTATAAATATTTTTTCTATTGATGAGACTAAACAGCTGATTATTTTAAGCCAATCACTGAATTTTAAAATGTACTGATTTTAAGATATCACACTGCGCGCAATTACCCAACGCTCGGTATTCCCCCACTTTCCCCTACGTGAAACAGCTTTTACAGGTAAAAATAATTTATATTTATTTCTAATTTTGGTTCCACGTATTGTTTACAATCATGAATTCCATTCAAGAATTGATTAAATTAAAATTTAAGTCCTTGTCGTTCGAAAAAAAAATTGAAATAAAATCACTGGGAATACCATTACCTACTCCGTTTAATTTAACCCAGGAATCAAAAAAAGGAAATAAAAATGATCAACGTCGTTTTAATACGGAACTATTCCACAAATATAAATGGCTATGTGGGTGTGAAACAACCGTCAAATTATTTTGTTTTCCCTGTGTTGTTTTGGTGGTGATTTGTCATGGAGTAAGACGGGTGTAGTAGATTTAATACATCTGTTATCTAAAATAAGCAAACACGAAAATTAATTTAAACAACTACAGAATGAAGCAAATTTAAAAATTTTGGGCACGGTAAATATTCGAAACCAAATCGATGCCGGTTATAAATTGGGAATAAAACGACATAACTAACAGGTTTCTAAAAATCGTGATATTTTAGAAAACATTTTAAATCGTGTTAAATTTTGTGGAAATTATGAACTTCCTTTGCGTGGGCACGATGAAAAAATTACATCAAAAAATCATGTTGTTTTTCGTGGTTTAATTGACCTTTGTTCAAACTTGGATCCAAATTTAAGAGATAATTTTCAAAATTCGGTGGTTTTCAAAGGAACATCCAAATTAATCCAAAATGAGTTACTGGATTGTATATAAACTGTTGCTAGAAACCAAATTTTAATGGAAATAAATAATTCAGATTTTGTTGCTATAATTGTTGATGAAACTACTGACGTTGCCAACACATTTCAATTAGCACTCATTTTTCGTTATGAAATTAATGGTAAGCCTGTTGAACGGTTTTGGGGCTATTCAAATCCAGAAGGTCATAATGCTGAGTCATTGACTGAAACTATTTTAAAACAAATTAATCCAATTCTAGAAAAAAAACCCTCAAAATTGAGCGCTGCAGTAATGAGTGGTCAGAATTCACGAGTTAACGTGAGAGTAAGAGAAACACATCCTTTTGCGAATTTTATTCATTGCTACGCACACCAATTAAATTTAATAATAACCCAAGCTACATCGCAAAATAACCATATTAAAATATTTTTTTCTAATTTATCTGAGATTCCAGTATTTTTTTCTAATTCTCCACAAAGAGTAACTGTTTTAGATGACATAGTGGGTAGTGGATTGCCTACAGCAGTTCAAACACGTTAGAATTTTAATATAAGAACGGTCAATACAGTTTATGAACAAAGAGAGTCATTAATTGAATGTATGGAAAAATTGTAAATATTTCCTTACAGAATAGCACCATTAATAACACAGCTTCGATGAGTTGGTCACAGGAAAACCACGGTCCACCACAAATGCCATCCACTCAACACGATGCACGTCGATTTTTGGAAATCTAAAGGTGACATATTATTGATTTTATTACATTTCTATGCATCAACGTGATGTGTAAAATAATTGTAAATACCCGTGTACTGAAACGCCATTGATGTTGTTCACAATTCCGCAGATAACGCAGAGTTTGACAATTTTGAAAAGTAGATATTATAAGTATAATAATAAGTAAAAAATAACTACTAAATAATAAGGATGGGATTTTCAACTCGTTGACATGAGTCAGTTCACTTGACTCAGTTCACTCCAATGAATTTACTCAGGGAGTCAACGCAGTGACTCCCGTTGACTCCCTAACCAACTCAGTGGGTCGACGCCCTTTAGCCAACTAGACAAACTCCAAGCTCAGTTCATTTCATGTTCACTCCAAGTTCAGTTCATTAAGAGGACGTGATGGGAAAAATAATTGTAAATACCCGTGTACTGAAACGCCATTGATGTTGTCCACAATTCCACAGATAACGCAGCGTTTGACCATTTTGAATAGTCTATATTATAAGTATGATAATAAGTAAAAAATAAATACTAAATAATATGAAAAACTAGTATATTATAATGACGGACCACGGTGTCAGTTTGTTATCAGCGGTGATGTATGACACTTGGGCGACTTGTGTGTTATTTTTAGAAATAATAGGTACACACCGGCTTACGTGATGTACATACAAAATAGAAAAATGCGAAAAATGACATAGGTACCCAGCTTTTTATTAACTGTTAACGCAAAATTCGAAGCGATAAAATGGTAACGCGCATGGTAACGCGCCGAAACGGCTAACGGACTTACATGTCTACACCTCTCACAGCTAATACGAATGCGGATACAAAAAACGTTATAGGTATTTAAAGTACATTTTGCGGTGTACGAATAAACATGAAACGCGCGGAAAACGATGTGTGTAGGTGGTGAAAATATGGTGGTTCGCTATACGCGCTTCCATGAATACACCTGTAGTTAATCTGAATATTAAATTATATAATAGGAAATATAAAATTTGTACTCACCGGTATGTGAAAAGCGCCCAATGCAGGATAACAAAGCACAAAGAAAAGCACCGAATAGTAAATAATACAACGTATAATGACTATCGAATTATTCGATAGTATTTCAAATATTTGATAGTTTTGAATCATTCACTATTTTACAAACTATTCATATCTGATAGTTTATATTTCGAATATTTTACGATTTTATCGTCTCTCACAAATCTATTATATGTTTGATAACAATATTACAATATTGTCAATATTAATTATTAAGTATTAACAATACACAAAATTTACAACTGCAAGTACTATAGGAAATATGTTCACCACTTTTTAAGTATTTATTTTAAAACCTAGAGATTGTATCACTTTAATACTTTTAAATTGTATTACTTTAAATTTTAATATGTAACAGTTATAACTTATAATTGTATTCTATAAATTGGTGTATTTACTACATTGAATTTTGATCATTTGCAGGTTAGGCTTTGGATTACAGTTTTTTTTAAGTCTGTACAATCATTATATACATTTATACTTTGATTGCTATACTGCAGGTAATTATTAGATCAATAAATAACTATGTAAACATATCTTACCTAACCCTATATCTTACAAATTTCCACCAAAACTATATAAGGTTCAAAATAAACCAAAATATTTAAAGTTCCAGTATTCATGGCTGTTAAGATTCCCTTGGTTGGTATACTCGATAAAAGAAAATTTTGTCGAATCTGTGTAGCTTTTTCTAAATCTAATGAAAATAACGGACAAAACTTAGGTGAATTAGTAAAAAAAATATGATAATTGGAGAAATGCAATTGTTGATTTCAAAGAACATTCCAACAAGGGTTATCATATAACGTGTGTGTTGTTCAGATCATTTTATTGATGTTATAAAAACATCCTGGGAAGTCTGAACGTGCAAAATAGAAACTGGAAGAGCTGAACAAATTAAAAAAAACCGAAAAAACATATCTCCAATAATTCAAACAGTAATTTTATGTGGTAGACAAAATATTCCGCTCAGAGGACATCGAAAGTCCGGCAAACTTATTGTTGATCCAGAAAATGACAAGTTAATCCAAAACCAGGGAAATTTTAGAGAAATATTAAGATATAGAGCCCAAGGAGATGACCATTTGAAATCATTTTTGGAAGCTGAAGGAACAATAAAATATACAAGTGCAACACTTGAAAATGAAATCATTGAATCCTGCGATAAAATTATTTTAAATAAATTTGTAACAAACATAAATTCCCAAAAATATTTTACAATACTTGCTGATGAAACGGCCGACATTAGTGGAATTGAACAAGTATCTTTACGTGCACGATATTTAGATGTTGAAAATATGATTATCAAGGAAGAATTTCTTCAGTTTGTGCCTATGACAGATACTACTGGAAAAGGTTTAGCCGATATTATTATACAAAGTTTACATTCGTTTGGTATAGAACAAAATACCTAAGAGGGCAGGGTTACGATGGATGTCACCCTATTGGGTGATGCTTATATGGACAAATATTTTTTTTTCTTCAATTTGTTTAAGGGCACCTCGTAATTATTTTATACCTACCTAGGAGATACTATTACAAGTGAAATTTTTTTTTTTTTACCAGGAATCGAAAATTGATAAATTTCGAAAAAAAATTAATTGTTTGTATATTTTATTATCTAGTATAATTTTCACATATAAGGTAGGTATTATTATTTTAATTAGCTATGTTATAATTACATTCTACAAGTATTTACATTATTATAATATTAAAGTTTACTTTTTTCTGTCCGGATATTTTTGCCTAAACTGTTTTATTAGTAACAAAAGGAACTGTTTTTGTTCTTCATTTGTGGTGTGTAATTTGTTATATTCCTCCATCAAAGCCACTCCTCTCTCTGCAATATCGTTGACAACTCTCATCGTCTGAACTCGACTGATCGCTTTACTTTTTTTATAATCTTCGTCTTCATCCCAATGGTCGACATCTTCATTAAAAAACTGAGAAGAAATTCCTAATATGTCAAAGAATTTTCGAGTGTTGTCGGTTACGAAATCTTCTAAGTTTTTTCTTAAAACAATATTGGGTTCCAAACTTATGCGTTTCACTGGGTGCTCCGTTCCTTCATTTTGCATAGCAACCACCATGTTTCTTTTTGTTTCGGAAGAAACATTTTCGTCAAAAAAGGTGAATGCGATCAGTTCTTCTGATAAGTACCAAAGATGGCCAAGGAATTTCTTCATGACTTTTTTAGAAATCATTACATTTACTTCTTCGTATTTCTTTAAGTCTTTTAATAGTTGTAGGTCATTTCTAGCTGGGTAAATCGCTGTAACAGCTTGAAACCAATATTTTATGTATATTCTTACAGTAAAAATACAAATGTCACAAATTCCTACATATTCTTTTTTCGTCAGCTTAAATTGTCCTCTAAATAAATATATTTTTAAGGAATATATGGCTTTTGCCATCCATCGAGCACGATGAAGCCCACCAGGGGATCTATAAGATATACCTTTTTTTAGGAACTCCCCTCCAAGAAAATAATACAAAGGTTTAATAATTCTTTATAATCATCTCTTAGTTGAAACTCCTCTAGTTGTTTTGAAGCAAAAATGATCACATCTCTAGAAATATTTTCCATTTCATTCAAAGTAGAAGCATCGGATATGACAGTTTCAAAATGTTCAGACTGAATTGTACTCCAAGATTTTTAAATCTTTTAAACAATAATATAATTGGTCCCGATGAACACCCAATAGCATGAACAACAACTGCTTCTAACATGATCTCCATGATATGATGATGACAGGCCAACCATAACATATCTTTGTCCATATTTTGCTCAAGTAGAATACATGCCCCATTTCTCAGCCCAGTATTTACTGCAGTAGTGTCAAAGCTCATACATTTAATTTTATCACAAAGTCCCCAGGATGATGTAGTTTCATATACTGCCAAAGATATTGATTGCCCTGTTCCGGATATTAGTTTTGGAATAGCAAGAAGTTGGCCAACACTTTTACCAGATACTAAAATTGGAAGACGGTCTACAGTTTCATGTCCAATTATATCCTCGATAATTTTTCCATCCCATTGAATAGTAAGTGGAACTTCTGGTGTAAAGACATTCTTCACAGATTCAGCTATCTCTTGTCTATACTGTATACGTTGACGACGAATAGATGAAGTGTTAACATTGTATTCTAATGGATCATTGCCAAGTCGCTTAATAGTATTTGTCAGTACTACTGCTGCTTTTCGATCACTTAATTTTGCAACATCGAGACTAACAGCCAAATTCCTGTCAAGAAGGTTTTTTTCTACCTCTCTTTTTCGGTGGTGATTTATAAATTGAGGATTCGTCAACAGTAGGAGTATTTCCGTCAGATAAGTCACTATCATCTTCACTGCAGGAAGATAAAAACATGTAGGATTGTCCAGTAAGTGATTTAATTTTTTCGTCTTTTTTCATCCGCCTTTTTTTAATATTATAATTTTTCTTCTTAATCTCAACTTCCTTTTTTGCGAGTTTTCTATCAATATTTCCAATTTTACCTGGACGTCCTTCTTTCCGTTGCAAAAGTAGAAATTGTTTATCTTCCTCAATACCAATTATATTTAAGGCATGAGCATGGGCTATATCAAAGAGTTCATCGAAAGTCTTCTGAAAATTGTTCTCTTTTTTCTTTTAACCCTTCGGATCGCTTTGTTTTATTTTCTTTATTTTTTTTAAGTTTTTGCCATTCATTAAATATGATTTCTATTTTATTTATAATATGTTTCTGAAGCCTTGTGGGTATTCTAGCCTTATCCCAAATTGTCATTACAGTAACAGCAGTAAACCGAGCAGAATCCCTAATATTCGTCTTAATAATATTCTTATGGTAGAAAAATAAACTCATTACCTCTTTTTTTTTAAGGTAATTTAGTTTCAATTAAATGTTGTGACATCTGACCGATCAACCATACTTCAGTCATTTGTCTCGTAGAAACTGCTGTATTAATATTAGTTGCCATAATAGACGTGTTTAATAAACTATAGTAACTGCGAAATTAACGTTAAAAAAAACAAATAAATATAAAAAGCTACAACAATTTCGAACATTAAACACGAATACGATGACAATGTCAACTGATTATGAATTTGTGACCAAGATGCCCGTTGTAAAATATGTTTCTTGCTATCTTTATGAGTTTATAGAAATTATCTATTATAATATTGTGCCCATATTATCGAAATAATGTGTTTCTCGTTATCTTTATAGGTCTATAGAAATTATCGATTATACTATATTATACTATATTTGACGAAATTGTAGCATTATTTTATATGCTGGTAGTCGGTAGAGACCTTTAAAACTTAATTATTACACCTGAAACTTTTCCTACAGCTCATTTATATCATATAGAACAAATTGGCAAGGTGCCACAATCATATTTTAAAAGTTGAATTTTAAGCACCAAACTAATGTGCATCTATGTCTGGTCCATTTAACGGAGTTCAAGCCATTATTCGCCAAAGTTACCCACTTGCGACGTATGTTCATTGTGCTGCTCATGTTTTAAACCTTGCTGTTTCTTATTCATGTTCTATACAAGAAATACGAAATTGTTTAGTAACAATATCTAAAGTTCGAGATTTTTTCATATACCCGAAATGGAAAGATGTGTTGAAAAATGAAATCGAAGAAAGTCAAGAGCGTATTACAAAAAAAAACATTAAAAAGATTATGTGCGACTAGATGGGTTGAACGTTTTTATGCTGTCAATGATTTTCTTGAGCTTTTCGAGTACGTAATTGAATCGTTATTTATAATTTCTAAGTGGAACGATACTGAAACATCATCACAAGCAAGCAATTTACGAACATCAATACTGAAAGGAGATTTTATTATTTGCTTACTCATTGCGAATAAAGTATTTAGTTATGGACTACCTCTTTCAAAATAACTTCAAAGAATAAAAATTGATCTAGGCGAAACTATGGATCTTGCGGAAGATACAATAAAAGAGCTTCAATCTATATGTCGCACAAAGTCCTTATTGCCGACCCAGAGGAGATCGACCGACTCGGCTACACTTAATAATAATATATTCTAGCAAGGTTTTATTGCCCCACGCTCTGACCGAACGAATATGACTGCGATAAGCACCGCAACGCAAGACACAGAGACAGGTGGACACCTTATAATTAACTTAAATATAAATAGGAATGAAAACTACAAGAATTCTAGGTTTTAATGACGAGCCAAAAGGCACCGCCTTACTATTTTACATATAATATTACAATTTTATATCTTTATAATGGATGGGCGCCCACTAATTGACACACATAAATATAAATACAATTAATAATATAATTACAAAATATATGAAATTACAATATCATCCGTAGAGAGATAGTACTAGTTACAATAATAAATAATATGATGGTATAATCACCGGTCTCCTTGATATTTGTCTTCCCGAGACGAAAAATGCAGGTGACAAAATGGGCAGCGCAACAACTTGTAGTTACGTTAAACCGTAAGTATTATTATCCGCGGCGACGACTGGGTACACGATTGGCACCCATGCGGCGTGGTAGGTATTCAATGTCGTCAACGGAAGACACCAGGAAAGGTCACGTCGAATTCGAGAACGGGCACCACAATTTTCACGTCGCCGATACTCCGCGCGATGTTTAATGGCGACGGCCACCGAACAAAACACGTGCACACAAAACACAAGACCAACGGTGCCGTTGCAAAGGTTGCGGCCGACAAGTACACCTGGTACAACGTGCCACGGGTGATCGACGGAGGGTCACTGACTTGACGTTGACGGTTTCGCGATGAGACGGCAGGCAGTGACAGTGATGGCACAGGCGGGGCGGGGGTATCGAATATTCTAGAAACGACCGTAATGACCGGCGACAATTATTGGCGATAACGTTCCGGCGGCCAAATAACGTTATCGAGTATTTTTACAGATATCCGACATCCTCCCCCTAGTAAGGCGAGCACGTCTTACTACCGAACACTGCCGGATCTAAAGCTGCAAACTGTTGAAACCCGGAGATTGAACTGACGAGGGTTGGATTTGTGCTGACCGATTAACCTAAAAATACATTCTTTTTTTTTTTGTAAAGACACATTATAATAGTAACAAATTTTAAATACAGATTAGGATATAATTCAAATGCCAGGGCGTATAAGTACATAAATAACAAGGTGCCCCTAATTTTTCTGGCAGCTAACCAAAGTGCTCCCTCCCCCGTGACTCACGACCGCGGTGCCTAGGCGTAGGTGCAAACAATGGGTGTATGAGTCAGAGAAAGGAAAAGGAAAAAAAATAATGAAATATAAAAATATAAAAATAAAAAAAAAAAGGTACAGACATAAAAATCAAAGAGAGCTGGTAGGTCTCTAGGGCTGGTTAATGAGCTTTACCACCTTTACTACCGGACGTGTTAGGATACCAGTAGCAGTACGGAGCCGCACGACTCGGACGACGTTGTCGGAGCCAGGTAACACCTCGATTACGCGCCCCATACGCCATTTCAGCGGCGGAGTATGGGCGTCCTTTATTACGACCATATCATCGACAGATATATTTGGAGAATCATTGGTCCACCGACTACGGATTTGGAGAGTCTGGAGATACTCATTGCGCCATCGGCGCCAGAATGCTTGGACGCATTGACTCACCAGCTTCCACCGTTGCTCTAGTGACCGGGTTGTGCTTGGAATGGCCGCTTCAGGGACAGCAAGTAACGGTCTGCCGATTAAGAAGTGCCCCGGAGTTAGGCACTCGAGCTCAGCGGGATCGGACGAGGCGGGAGTGATTGGCCGAGAATTCAAAATGGCTTCACACCTGCACAGTACTGTGCCAAACTCTTCAATAGTGAAAGTGTGCTCCCCCATAATGCGCATCAACAATGACTTGGATGAGCGAACTGCTGCCTCCCATAGCCCACCAAAATGAGGCGCACCGGGAGGGTTAAAATGCCACGTACAATGGACACTGGCCGTTAATTGGTCATGACACGCTGGATCGTTGACCAGCTCACGAAGTGAATTGTTTGCCCCAACGAAATTTGTGCCACAATCACTGTAAATATCGGTAGGCAAACCTCGGCGCGCCACAAACCTATGTAAGGCAGCTATGAAGGCCCCGGTGCTCAAGTCAGATACATATTCTAAATGGACCGCACGTACCGTGAAGCACACGAAGACGGCAAGATACATTTTATACATGCGCGGCTTTCGAAGTCGGTTCTCTTTTACTGAAAAGGGGCCTGCATAATCCACTCCAACCCTCGCGAACGGGTGGCATTCCGTCACACGTGATGATGGTAGATCCGCCATTACTGGCTGAGGGTTTTTTGCCGTAATGCGTACGCAAGTGGTGCAACGGCTTATGATAGTACGGATTAATGTGCGGACTGATAATATCCAATATTGACGACAAACCAAAGAAGAAACGATCTGCGGACCACTGTGACCTGTGATGTCGTGCCAATGACGAATCAATAGGACCGAGAAATGTGAAGTCTTTGATAACAACACAGGGTGTTTCTGGTCATCAGACAAATCTGACCTTGATAACCGACCGCCAACGCGTACTATATTTTCATTATCGAGGAACGGACGCAGACGCGCCAATAATCGCATAGAGATAGCTCGCCCCTGCGACAACTCATGAATCAATGTACTGAAATGAAAACGTTGCGAAGAACGTGCAATCCGAAGCGCTGCCTGGTCAAGTTCCGTGCGGGATAAATACCCATTTTTAACCGGTTGTTTTCTACATTGCGCGATGAACCGAAGTATGCGAGCAGTGGTTCGAACAGCTTGTACATAAGAGGAAAAACGCTCATACCACTCAACGGTCTCTTCTTGTGTGACCAACACCTTTGCCGATTCTATCTTAAATTCAGGCAATTGATCAGCTGTGTTAATTGGGAAATACTGGTCCCATTGTTGAGGTGGCAAAGACAGGCATGGTGGACCGTTGAAATATAGATCGTGTTGAATGAAATCCGACGGAGTGAGACCTCGCGAACCACAGTCGGCTGGGTTGGAGGCAGATTCTATATAATGCCATTGGCATTTGGGCACCAGCGAGTGAATTTTGTAAATACGATTTGAGACGAATATTTTAAAAGATTCGTGAGGATGCTTTAGCCAACTTAACACCGTTGTGGAGTCTGACCAGGCATGTACATCGGTGAGGTGTAATTTAAGGCTCAAGGTGACGGTAATACGGGCCAACCAGCGGGCGAGCAAAAGTGCCGCACATAGTTCCAATCGCGGAATGGTTGTTGACTTCACTGGTGCTATCTTTGAACGTGCTCCAAGCAACGAAACACTAGGGTTGCCCGATGAATCGATTACTCTAAGGTACACCACAGCGGCGTAACCGGTGGACGATGCGTCACAAAAACCACATATTACACACTGCATGTCTCGGCGTGTGCCTAAAAACCGAGGGATGCGGACACATTGCAGATTGGACAAATCGACAACAAAACTGCGCCAGACTTCCGCCATATCTAGAGGCAGTTGTTCATCCCATGAAAGCCCGGCTTTCCACACACGTTGCATTAATGTTTTGGCGAAAAAGGTGACAGGCGATAAGAGTCCGAGTGGATCGAACATTCGCGCAATCAATGATAACATACCACGTTTCGTGGAAACGTGTCGTTCGGGTTGAAAAGTATACATAAACGCATCATCTTGATGAGACCATTGTAATCCTAGTACTTTCGTACCTGTGCCGGCAGAATCATCGAGTGACAATGGTTCGCACGTTCTGTCCTCGGAGGGGATCTTATCAAGTAGGACGGGCGCATTACTGGCCCACTTTTTCAACTCCATGCCAGCACCATGTAGAACTTGAATAAGACCATCTTGAAGGGAGAGGGCCTCATCTAGCGTGTCACCGCCTGCGCAGATATCATCCACGTATGCCTGATACAATAATGCCTCTTTTATAAATGGAAGGTCATTACAGTCCTGCTCAGCAATGGACCGCAGCACTTTGATTGCGAGGTAGGGGGCACAGTTGACACCGTAAGTCACGGTATTGAGTTCATAGGCTTGCAGCATTTGTTCAGGTGACGATCTCCACAAGATATGTTGGTACCGTCGATGCGACGGAGATACGGATACCTGACGGTACATTTTGCTTATATCAGTTGTGAATGCAAAACGGTGAACTCTATACAATAATAGGACGTCCACAACATCGCGCTGTAATTTCGGTCCTGGAAGCAAACAATCATTCAAAGAAAAGCCCGAGTACGATGTCGCGGAAGCATCGAACACTACGCGTATTTTCGGGTTTGTATCTGTAGGACGATAGACGGCATGGTGCGGGATAAAATAATCCCCATCGGACTTGGCCGGAGACATGTGTCCCAACTTCAAATACTCGGACATGAAATCGCAATATAAACGTCGGAGACGAGGGTTGTTGGCCAATTTCTTCTCTAAATGCTCGAATCGCTTCTCAGCTACGGCACGCGAGCCGCGAAAAGTGTCACCAGAAACGGCTTGACGGAACAAAAGTGGTACACAAAATCGACCAGAACTATCACGGGTACAACCGTCACGAAATATTGCCTCACACTGCCCCTCCTGCGTAAACTCTTCAGGTGCCGCGTCGGGTTCTTCGAGCGCCCAGAACCTCTCTAGCAGCGTTTCCACCGATGTGGTAAGTGATATAGGGCATGATACAGAGGTATTGGATGTTGAATTTGAAACCGGCCCGATGATCGTCCAGCCGAATACCGTCCCGAATGCCATCGGAAAAGCATCGCCTACAGACACGCGTTTTCCATTTAGGATTTGCGCAAACAGGTCCGCGCCTAATAGGACATCAATAGTACCAGGATTAATGAACGATGGATCAGCTAAGGCAAGATGTTGGTATTTATTTGCTATCGAACGGGATAACGGTTGTCGCGGTATATCAGCCGTAATTGTCGGAAACACCCACGCATCAAAATTGAAGACGGGATCCGGTGAAAATCTTGGTTGTACTTGACAGCGCACTATTCCCAAAACGTTTTGTACCTGAACACCACCGATTCCTGATACCGGGGCTGTCCACTTTTTCATCCGGAGTCCCAAACGATTCGTGCACTCCGAAGTAATAGCACTAATTTGTGAAGCTGAATCAATGAGCGCTCGCACCGTATGCAACACGCCAACATTGTCGGACATGTGTATGAGAGCTGTCCCGAGAATGACCGACGGTGACGTATTTTGTCCAAGACATGACGAAGTGTGGGCAACGTCCGGTTGCTTATCATCTGGTGAATTCTCCTCTTTTGACGGCGCAGCAGGTCCAGCTGAATGCAGAAGCGAATGATGCCTTCGGGAGCATTGACCGCATACATTCGAAGACTTACATTTGGTCACCCAGTGTCCTGTACGTAGGCATCGAAAACAAATCTTATTGTCTCGCGCCCAACTGTTACGATTTTCTTGCGTCCAACCCTTAAACTTTGGGCATGACGTTAGACCGTGATTACCCGTGCAACATTTGCAAGACGGTGATACCTTTGACGGGTTGTTGCTTGTAACCATAGAGGTATGCAGTGGCGGCTTCCTCGCATTATGTGATGCAGTCTTAGTAGATTTGTGATAGTTTGATTGTTTCGATGTAGATTCCGGTGGAATGCATTCTAATATGGCCACACGAGATTTTACAAACTTCAACAACTCTTGTACCGTAGGAAACCCGTTGGCTAGTTGGGCTTCAAATAACTTGATGCTATAGGTAGGCAAGCATCGAGCGGCTATGGAGAATAATATAAAATCGCCTAAATTTGGTAGATGCAGGGACTCGAGCAACGATACGCCTTCATCGAACACCACTAACAGTTTGTTTAACTCAACTAAATTTTCTGAAGGAGCTCGTGGTGCATTTAACAGTTTCTCGATTAATGAGCGTGCCACCAGACGGGGTTTGTCAAATCTTTCCTCGAGAGTGGACCACGCCAGCCTGTAATTGAGGTCTGATACCGGAATGCCTCGAATAGCATCTCGAGCAGCCCCCTTGCAACACCCAACCAAGTAGTAGAACTTATCGATATCGGATAAATATGTTCGATTGTCCACCGATGTTGTGAATCGATCACGAAATGTAACCCACTCATAAATATCGCCCTCGAACGTGGGTAGTGGTATCTCAGGTAAGCGGGTAGGTTTGATGACTTGACTACCACTAGACCTCACAGAACCTGCATTAGTTAATTGGACGGCACCTGGGCTCACATCTATGGTAACATTGTCGGTAATCACTTGTTCGTCTGACTTTTGGACATTCGGGCCGACATCGTTTAATGACACCTGTGAACCGCCGTGTGTAGACGTTGTTATTTGGTCGGGGCAGTATTGCATAAAACGATGGGCGGTTGCTTTTGAAAACGAGACCAATTCGAACATCTCGACGCCCTCCGTGTCGGGATATTCATTGTCAAGCTCTAAATCCAACAAATAATTCAACAATGCTTCATCTTCGATGGTAAAGGACGACAACAAATGATCGAGGGATTCAACCATTACCAATAGCTGGGGTACCACAGACGTGTCCTCCGCACTCCGAACGGCCACACTATGGACTGCACGTATTTTATTGACGTAACTCTTGCGTTTGACTTCACAACTACGTTTCAAGCGCTTGACCCGCGCGACTTCTTCGTCACCAGCCATGACGACGGATTTTTTTTTTTTTTTTTTTATTCCAATAAAATTAACTACTAAGCGCAAACTGAAATAATTTAGCCCAAAGTAGATTATCACGCGACCAAGGGCGCGCTTAACGCGACAAAATGATCAACATTATTCAACAAATTAAAAAAACAAGAGCGCGGCAAGTAGCGCGCTTAACGCGACAAATAATAATAATTAATTATTAGACGCAAAATCAAGATGTAATAAATCATACAGCAATAGAACGCTTTTACGTGAAAAAATAATAATTAAAATCAATAACGCAAATAAAAATAAATAGACACGACAGGTAACGCGATTATGCGAATTGATAATATTGACATTAACAATCGTCGAACCGAAATAATTACGCGCGACACGAAGCGCGCGTTTTCGCGTAATAATAATAAAATAATGAACGTGAAACAAAATATTTCAATCACGACAAGATGCGCGCTTTTTTTTTTTTTTTTTACGCAATAATAATACAAATATTATAAAATGCAAAATCAAAATAATAAGACACAAGTAATGCGCTTAACTTAAGGACGGGCCCATAGATCCTACACAATACAATAAATAAGATGTGGACGTAACCACGCCCTGCTACCAGAAATGTCGCACAAAGTCCTTATTGCCGACCCAGAGGAGATCGACCGACTCGGCTACACTTAATAATAATATATTCTAGCAAGGTTTTATTGCCCCACGCTCTGACCGAACGAATATGACTGCGATAAGCACCGCAACGCAAGACACAGAGACAGGTGGACACCTTATAATTAACTTAAATATAAATAGGAATGAAAACTACAAGAATTCTAGGTTTTAATGACGAGCCAAAAGGCACCGCCTTACTATTTTACATATAATATTACAATTTTATATCTTTATAATGGATGGGCGCCCACTAATTGACACACATAAATATAAATACAATTAATAATATAATTACAAAATATATGAAATTACAATATCATCCGTAGACAGATAGTACTAGTTACAATAATAAATAATATGATGGTATAATCACCGGTCTCCTTGATATTTGTCTTCCCGAGACGAAAAATGCAGGTGACAAAATGGGCAGCGCAACAACTTGTAGTTACGTTAAACCGTAAGTATTATTATCCGCGGCGACGACTGGGTACACGATTGGCACCCATGCGGCGTGGTAGGTATTCAATGTCGTCAACGGAAGACACCAGGAAAGGTCACGTCGAATTCGAGAACGGGCACCACAATTTTCACGTCGCCGATACTCCGCGCGATGTTTAATGGCGACGGCCACCGAACAAAACACGTGCACACAAAACACAAGACCAACGGTGCCGTTGCAAAGGTTGCGGCCGACAAGTACACCTGGTACAACGTGCCACGGGTGATCGACGGAGGGTCACTGACTTGACGTTGACGGTTTCGCGATGAGACGGCAGGCAGTGACAGTGATGGCACAGGCGGGGCGGGGGTATCGAATATTCTAGAAACGACCGTAATGACCGGCGACAATTATTGGCGATAACGTTCCGGCGGCCAAATAACGTTATCGAGTATTTTTACAGATATCCGACACTATAAGATCGAATGCTGAGTCTGAATTTCATACAATTTTTGAATATGCATTGACCATAGCAAATAAACTAGATATAAATATTTCCATACCACGTATTAGAGGAAGACAAACGAAAAGAGTAAATATTGAGACAAATTCGCCAGAATCATATTTTGAACCACTATAATGAAAACGCTCCAAAATTCAGTACCTTCATTTTTGTTGAATTCAAAAGTGGTGTTGAAATCTGTTAAATTGTAAAATTTCTGAATGCACTAGTATAATATATCAAATTTTCATAACTGTTGAAATACAATATTTATTGTATTATTTATTTTTTACTTACACCACATTTAACTCAACATCTAATCTAAAAACAAACAAATTTATAATACATGTATATAATATTTAATTAGTTATTGTTATTATATAGAGCCATGACACTTCTAATACACTGTTTCATAACCAATATGATTGTAAACAGATGATCCAACCCTTTTGAATAATAATTTTGTCGTCCAACTAATGTGCAACGACAAGTATCCGATAAACATCAACATATTTTGGCAACCCAACATAATTAAATTGTTTAATTAGGTACCTTAAAATTAAAATACATAATAAAAAAACAATTAAATTCAATGTAAAAATAACAATAATTTGAAAATACTTTCAATATGATGATTGTTGAACAATATCAAAATGGATTATATTATTTCCTTTTTGTTTATTTGGAGATTTCTTCATACAATGCATCTTCCAATTCATGATAAGATTTGACTACAAAAAAAAAAAAAAAAAAACAGAAGACTGTTATGCAATAATTGCATAACACATATTTACTAGTTTAAGAAATAATTATAAATTACATATATTAGACTTATTTACTTATACTGAAAGGCATTTTTTAAACATTCCTTCTTCCATAAATTCATTGAACTAATTATACGACATTTGGCAAATTAATAAAAACAATAATAATCCTATAAATAAAAAGTAATTAAGGTATCTACTAGTTATTATAAAAAATATTAACAAAATCAAAATGTAACATTAGTGTTTTACCTTTAGTGTTCTTCTTTCTTTTGCAGTTAGTTATATGGTTAATATAGTTAATATGGTGAAGTAAAATGATTGATGACTGTTTGTTTAACTTGCTATAACAATAGCGTTAGTAATCAACTTGGTTCATGTGAAAAATATTTCGTGTGTGACAAAATAATTTCGTTTCACAATCATATATTATGTCGTGTGTGAATGGGCATTTTAGATGTCGTACGACATAACAGTACGGAAAATGGCTCATGAGTGATTTTCCTAAAAAGATTCAAGAATCGACCCACTGCTCACCGCTCAGCAGTCCCGTAATAATTCCGGGTACGGTCGCAATTGGAGCCGTTCGAAAGGCTGCATGTTACTTGCGTCCCAAAAAAAGATATATTTTTCAGGTAGTAATTTGACCGGTAAATTGCGTCCCGTTTTGGGGACGCAAGTCAGCCATATAATTATTATCGATATTATCTTCTAAAATCATTAAAATCGATAGTATCGTGTCACTAAAATCGATAGTTCATAAACTGTACCGTATACAATATGTGTGTGAGTGCGTGCGTTACTTACTTACAATGTAGATACAATTTATCTATGATAGGTACAATATGATAGTATATTCTATTAATAACTTAAGTGGGTATTATTTTATGTGAAAAGATATGGGAACATGTATACATCTTGTTGGTTGTTAGATTCGATAAGATAAAGCAATTACGTCGATAATTTTTTTTTTACTCGCATTATATTTTCACATTTTACTTTTATTCAGTACGATTCGTCTTATTAGACCAATAGTTGTGAAATAACCACTCATTAAATTAAAAAAATTTAAATAAGTTAATTTAATAACATACGATTTTTTTTTAAGGTATAGAAAAAATGTGTAGCTCTAAATTGGTCGCGAATAATGGTTTTAAAATAATTGATGGTTATAAGTTCGGATATCATAAAATGTTATGTAATAACAATTTTCGATGGAAGAGCACGAATAAAAGCTGTAAAAGCTATATGAAGCTATATGTTCATCAAAATGT
Organism: Macrosiphum euphorbiae; assembly: GCA_949089665.1. Taxonomy (NCBI): domain Eukaryota; kingdom Metazoa; phylum Arthropoda; class Insecta; order Hemiptera; family Aphididae; genus Macrosiphum; species Macrosiphum euphorbiae. Next base: position 51,327,564 of record CARXXK010000002.1, on the reverse strand, counting down.
AATAAGTAATCCTACTTCACATACTCCATATCACACTCCAGACGACATCACTCTATATTATTATTATTACTACCATGACAAAATATAAAACATATGAATTTGTAATTTTATAAGTTTGAATTTTAAAAAAAAGCGTGAAAATTGAATATATACTCCTGAAGTTGAAAAATATTCGTTCAACTTTTATAGTTTAGGATTGAAATATACTTAGTAATATCATAGGCTGATTGACCGTTTTCGCTCACAATAGTTTTTTTTATACTTTTTTTTTTACATTTTTTATCGACTATATCGATATTTTTGGGACTCAATTAAGTCATAAAAAAAGGTGTACTGGGACGCAAATCGGCTATGACCTTTTTGAACCTTTTTTTTGCGGGACGCAACTCACCTACTGATAATAATTTCGGACGCAAGTAGTATGCTCCCGTCAGAAGCAAATCTACCCTGTCGAACGTCTGACCCTGCGACTTGTTGATGGTAATGGCCAACGACAACCTCACCAGAAATTGAGTGCGTCGCATTGGAATCTTATTTAGATCATATACAATGGATAGAGCCATGACCTATAGATTACATATAACATCGATGATGTACAAACCATTTATTCGTATTTCTTATCAAAAGATAATAATCTATTATGTCATGTTACATTATACAGATTTCAACTTATTACCAATTCAATAAATTCGAGTTAATTAATTAAAATGTTTATTATTAATTAATAATTAGTAGTAAAGTTAATTGTTAAACTATTAAAAAGTATTTAAAATAAATTGCCAGTCTATTTAAATTAGTTAAAATAAATGAATACCTAATTAAAAATAATAAATGTAAAAGTAAAACTACATATTCATAGTATAAAATAATAAAAAATAATATTTTTATGAATTATATTATAAATATATTTAAAAAAATTGGATATATTATTATCAGCTATTGATTTTTAAATAATATTAGTTTTGTATAATTTTTCCTTATGTTTTTCCCTGTGATTTGTTGCGTATGTAATTTTACATAGTGGTGCATCCTTAAATCTATATAATATTCAAGTATAAGTTTAATTAATTGTATCCTATGGTTGTCAAAAATGTCTTGAGTAAGAATATGATAAGAAGAATATGATAAGAATATGATATGAATAGTAAGAATTGTTTGTGTGTTGAATATCGAAGAGTCTGTACTAAGTTCATTTAATGATTGTACACATAATTTTTGCTTTATATTTTTATCTGATAGTAAAATGCTTGTATTAAGTCTCAATATGTATTCGGCAGTCAAACATATTTTATTTACATCCGACGATGAATTTATTAATTTGCCCTTTGATTTTATTTTTAATAATAATGATGTATCTAAATCTATTTTTTGTGGTAAATGTAAGTCACATATTTTACAAAGATTTTTATTTTTTTTAATTTTAGAAACAATAAAACCAGAAGTGGATTTAACAATATCAACCACATATTCTTCCAGTACCGGTAGGTGCTTATAATAATCATGATCAACTTCATCAAATAAGGCTACATTTTCATTGTTGTCTGTATTTACATCACAAATTGCATCTGCGTCCTTTCTCATTGCAGTGCCTACAAACAAAATACTACAGGTATCGAGTACTGAACAATTTCCATATTCTGATGATTTTATTTCATGTCTTACTAGAAGACGTTTGTATGCTGTTTTAAACTGAACTGAATTTGGATTATTGTTGTATCCTCCACGACTTCGCATCGCACTAAAAAAAAACTTCCAAATGGTCTTGGCTTAATTTATACCCAAGTATGTAACTCATCTCGTAACGCTTGACCACCTCAAACAAATTTATCAAATTAGTGATACTACCGTCAATTTTATATTTGGTTTTGAACACCCATGCATTTCGTAATGCAACTTTATCCTGTGGTAAATCGACTAGAGTCCAAGTCTGATTTTCGTGTAATGAATTAATTTCGTCGTTCATAGCATTATTCCATTCATTTTTGTTTGACCCAGTAATTGCCTCATCATAATTCAATGGACTGACACAGTTAGCAATAAAAGTCTGAACATTATACCTGTCCGGCTTCTTAAGTGTTATTACAGTTTCTTTTATAATGACCAATTTTACCACAGTAATAACATTTAACATTACTTTTATTAGTAAATTGTTTTTTACCTTTACCATAACTGCCGTTTTTTCCATCGGATCTGTTTTGAAATTTGGCTGGAAATGCACTCGATTTCTCTTGTTCACCAACTTCACCTTTGATCTGGATAACCCGTGATTCTTCAATCAACAATCGACTAGTCAAATTATTTATATTTTTACTTCCCGTTGGGACTGAATCCCAAGCACTGTAAAAATGATTATATTCTTTTGGTAATGTCATTAGTATTTTTGTCATAACCATGTTATCCGTAACTGGTTCACCCGCTACTCTCAGTTTCCTTCCTAAATTGACCAATTTAGAAATATGCGTCGACATGTCATCTGTCGACTCCTTTGAATAACTGAAAAATTGTTGTTGAAGCAAATGTATACTTGCCTCAGACTTCTGCTCGTAAATACTCAGCAGTTTCTCCCACATTTCTAATGCAGTCTCACAGTTAATCAAATATTGTAATGGACCATCGTCCACTGAGGTAACTATTATTTTCTGACATTTACCGTCCGCTTTTTGCCAAGCGTTTGTATGCCTTTGCCAACGTGCTTTGGCATCCTCGTCGGTCTCTCCTGCCGACTTTTTTATAGGTAGACTTGGTTTCGTACATTCACCTGAAACTATCTCACCTACTTCCAAGGCATTTAGAATGACCTTCATCTGGAATTTCCATAACGACCAGTTTTCCGCACATAATTTTGTTATCTTCACCGTGTCTTCCATGACCGATGATTTCCCGTATACTTGACCTGTATAACAATTTATAACAAAACTTTACCTATGTACACTGTTCCGCCGTTTTTCCGAAATCCAGGATATCTCCGACTGGTTGTAGTTTTCTGCGTTAATACAAATATAAAAATACTTCGATCACGAATCCACTAGACTGTTTGTCTTGGTTATTGACTGGGCCCATAACCTGTTGAAAGTGAAGCTTGACGGACTAATGATGTTAGCATTAATATAATAAGTAATAACACGACAATATGATTATGTATAAGTATAATATATAATAACGTACAACTGGTCAATTAAACTGTGACTATACACACACACCGCGTACACTCGGTATGACAGCGTCTGTGCAAGTGAATATTACATACATCAAAGGCCCTATTTATATGAACAATCGAGGCCATCCCGTATCCGTATATAATATAGAAAGCGATAGTAAAGGTGTTACACAGCTATATCGTAACTGCATAAGTATCTATTAGAAAACGACATTGTACACGCACGTGTGTTTACATGGTTTGAATACTAATATTAATTGTATATTTCAACAATATTAATTATATAATCGTATATAGTAATTTTAAATAATAAACCAGTTTTTTGTTCATATATCTATAACTAGTATTAGTACATAGTATAAGGTATATGAATATATTACATAGTTATCTTACATTAAAATTGAATATCAATAAAAATTTGTTTACGACGTACCATACATTTGGGAAGTTTCACAGTTGTAAGCGGTTTCCATTTCACAGTTTGAAACGGATTCTATTTCATAGTTTGAAACAGTTTCCATTTCATAGTTTGAAACGGTTTCCATTTCACAGTTGTAAGCGGTTTCTATTTCACAGTTGTAAGCGGTTTCAATTTCATAGTTTGAAACGGTTTCAAATTTCACAGTTGAAACAGCCTGATCGTCAATTTGATAAATCACCTCGGGAGAAGACATCTCTGCCATATCCTTACGAAAGCTCCTATACTTATTGATTTTACTTTAAAATATTTATTTAAATATCGTAATATACTTTAACATACGTTGATATAAAAAATTCTTTTGAATGTTTGTTAAACTTTGTGGGAACTGAATTCGGTTTTAAAATGTTCAAAGTAGTCCCAGTTTTAAAGCAATCTTGGTCGAAATGTTGTGAACATAGTTTTCTAGAAGGCTTATAATCATCTTCAGTTAAACCACAAGCTGTAAGCCACAAAGATTGCCGGGATTGATCTTTGGGGAACCTAAACAATCAATATAAATTAAAAAAACCAAATATTTCATGTGATTAAATATATTATTAACAATTTTAAAAGGACATAAAATAATGCAATATGTATTTTAGAAAAGGTTTATGACTTACGAGTGTAAAGAGATGCTTGGATTTTTGTATTGCGTACTCAAACAAAATACACATGCAATAGTACATTTTTTTGGTGCCATTATCCCAAAAACAATTTTATAAATTAAAATAAAACAATAGAGTTAAAATAACTAACGTCAATGGCTGGTCATTCCAAAATTATTGTTGGAAAATTGGAATTCGAAATTCAAAATTATAATTTAATCTTATCAGTTCATATTTATCACATCATTGGGAAAAATATGTAACAGGTCTCGATCGCGCATTCGCGCATGCGCAGAAAGGTACAGACAACTGGCGACTTGTCGCTAACATGTACATGGTACATCAACATATTGAGCTGTGGCTCCATCCATTGTATATGATCTAAGATTGGAATGGGCAGGTCGTCCTCACCGCTGGACGTGAGTGGTATCTTGGGCTGGACGATGTCGTCGTCCTATGGGTCACCGCCCAAAATCCTCGCCTTGAAATTGTATCGCCGCAGTTCAGTGACCACCAACCTCGTACCGTTGCACAGTCGTCTCCTCGGATCGAGATTTCTGAGCAACATCACGATGCACCCCACCTTCAACTTCAGCTGGAACGGTGGCAGGCCGTCCGGTTCCAAAGAGTTGAGGAACTCTGTGGGGAAATTGGCCACTTCGTCGGCCCCGTCCACCTCCGCGGTGTCGACGGCCTGGTAGGTCTCCGGATTGCCGTCGACGCGCTTCAGCACGTCCGCGTTGACACCTCTGCACTCTTCGTTGGTGGGACACACGACGACTCTCCGAGCAAATTCTTCGACGTTGGCCAACGATTTTTACTGCTGGTACACGAAATCGATTAAATCGGCGACGTCGCATACCATTTCCTACGGGATTTGCACCGTGTCCGGAACGCCGTCGACCGCGGGCAGTTGTCCGTTGCCGTGCTGAAGCAACCAAGACGCAAAGTCCGCGTCGTTGCCCGCGCGCATGTTCTGGACCAGATTGAAGCTCTCCATGGTGTCCCAAAGATCGCTGTTCTTGATCGACGACATGTCGATCTCGGCTCTCGTCCCTCTCCGGATCACGGGCAATATCTGCCTGAAGTCGCCGGCGAACAGCATGGTTTTACCGCCGAACGGTAAATTCGAAACCATGACGTCCTTGAGCAGGCGGTCCACTAGCGTTAGTTGCAGTCCCGGCGACATGGGGGCTTCGTCCCAGACGATTAGAGCCGCGTTGCGTATCCTCTGCTCTCGCTCGGACTGCAAGCTGATGGTAGACGTCCTGCCTTCGGTCAACGTGCCGAACGGAAGTCCGACCGTTGAGTGCACGTTTTGGAGACGCCGGTTGAAGTCCTCCATCAGGTTAGCTTCGTTCCTCTCATACAACGCCAGCGGGTCTGACCGGCAGGCAGAACACCAGTATAGTGACGAACAGATACCGCAGTTGCCGCGGTGTGTCCACCAACGCCGATTCATCCAAACAATTCCGCCACGCTAGGTCGCCCTTCAATAGTCCGAGTGCAATCGCAGCCGCCGTGTATGTTCCGTGAACGACCCCGTCCACCGTCCTAATGTCTAGAAAAGACTGCGGGCCTCTTCGGTTCAGAAGTAGTAATCTCAAGTGGAAACGGTCCCAGTCCATTGGGTTCACTACGTACATCCGATCCAATGTAATGTTTGTCATCCGATTCACCCGCGGACGCCATTGTTTGACAATTTGTGACAGGTATAATGCATGGGTATGTCGTGGTACAAGTATTGTCGAGCCGCCACGTTGGTCGCGTTGAGCTCGAAGAACTGCATGAGTTTCGTGCGACGTACAGCTTGGTTCTGTAGTCGTTCTTCTTCTTGGCCCGGCGGAAAATACACGTTCTGATCATCCTCCAGGTGAACGGGAAGCCTGACGACCGTGTGACTTTTGCCGTGCAATTTGTACGAAGACAATCGCCAGACGGCTTCTGGCGGGCTGACGTATCTCGAGTTGACGTACCTAAAAAGGAATATTGAAAAGATTACTAACAATATATTGACTGGCTCAATATAAGATGATACCGCTTGGTGTTGTATTATTATTAATTTATTTTTTGTTCTGTAGACGCATATCATTGCATTGCAAATTGCAATGTAATATATTACAATGTTTAATAATTGTAATTTATTTTGAAGTGAAGTGAATTGAAACGTTTAACCATAGGTACTGAGAACTAATTTTTGAAAATTGTACGAAGACTTACAGTTCTTTAGTTTAACTGTTGGTGAACAGTACACCATTGGCGTGTCATTATTAACATGGAAAAATATTATGCACATGACAAAGAATCCCTACAACCATTGAATTGTAAATTTTGTAAAGTTTGGCGTACAATAAATGTGACTGATGTAGCTAAATTTTAATTAATATAAGTTTACAATTTGTAGACCACCTATTGAACTCTCTGTAGAATTACATAGTATAATATTAGGTACCTAAACAACACATTAAATATATACTTATATTAAAGTATAAAACATAAAGGTAAACTTAAAGGTAAACTTAATGGTGAATGTATACAACTGCAATATAAAGTAGTAAATAATTCATACACACTGAACACATCTAAATAAACGTATACAATCCACGATAACAATTATTATACCATACACATGTATAAATTATATATGTATATTTATATATTTATAATTGATGTGTAGTACTGTATGCAATAGAATGTTTAATGACCAACACATAAAATAATTATGTGGCTTGGGGCAAGATGGCACTCAAGATGACTACTTCACATTAGTTTTGAGTTAACTGTAACAAGTTAATAATCATAATTTTAAATATACATAATATAGTACTTAACCTATAAGTAAACATCTAGCATATTGTATTTTTTATTTTAAACTATATTGTATTTAATGTTTTGCAACTGAATAGTTCCTTCTGTTTGATTGGTGGTGTTAGCTATTTAGGTACTACCACCTACTAAATCTAAGTTAAAATATTATTAGTCCCACTTTTAAATTTTACTTTTTTTTTTTTAATTAGGGGTTAAGTTGAGTTTGTTTCAATTTGTTGAATACATGTTATGATCTTAACTCATAATTTGCATTTTTGCATTACGAATATTTTGATATGACTGTATGATTTATCATAGTCCTGAGCTTTTAAATTATGGTAAAATTTTAAAAGGCATTTGTCTAGCAGGTGTTCTATCACATTTTATAAATATTTGACCACAGTTACCTGTGCATTTCCTTTATAGTAGTAGTAATAAAGTCAATCAATTTCACTTCTACTCCTTTATTATTTACCTATTAATTATTATAGTTATTTTTTATTACTTACTTCTCAATTTAAGAAAATAACGATAATGTATTATAATAATGTTGCCATATCTTAATAATTAATGGTGAAATAGATATGTTTTAAACCTAATATGTACAATGTATATCTACATAATATTTAAATCCTGTTGTGGATCACTTCTAGTAAATTGGTAGATCACCCGTTATACAAATGCCTTTTATAGTGATTCATAATAATAGTAATATAAAATGAGGTGATTTAAGTCATGATATATTGAAATAGGTAAGTTGTTTGAATACATATTAGGTACCCTTTTGTTTTCAACAATATTCATATGTATATTGTTAAAATAACCTTAAAATAAAATATTATATAAATTTAAATTTGAAATATTTAGCTATTCATTGTCTTTCACTTTTAAATAATTTGAAATAATTTAAGTGGTTTGTAATATTGTAAATATAATATGGGGTAATATGTAGGATTTTCAATTTTTAATCAAGTTGTTTTTAATTAAATAACATAAGTGAAAAAACGTTGTACACTAACTATGAATTTAAAAAAATACAATATGCTAGATGTTTAATTATAGGTTAGGTACTATATTAT
>CARXXK010000002.1:50979659-51319355 GCA_949089665.1 Macrosiphum euphorbiae | reverse complement strand
TCGTCAATCCTAATGGCGATATAGTTTTTCAATAATAATTGTACATCGGTGTTTCCACGAATATATTTATATATACAAACCTAAATTATTCTTATCTATATTAAATTTATCAATATCTGTACAACCCAAATATTTACCAACCTCATTAAAATTGTTATTAATTATCCATCTTATTTTTGTCCAGCTTTGTACATCGTTCGACCGGTCGCAACGACTGCTTTATCCATCGCCTGAGAGTACGCCGTTGCCACCTCGTGATGGGTATAAAAGGACAAAGCACAGGTCGAACCGATACCATTCACTGCCTTTTCGGCGCCGGAGCAAGACCTACCCAGGCAGACTTGCATGGCTCGAAAGGCAGTCTCCCTCTCGGACTCAACGTGCGGTATATATCCAATCCATGGTGCAATAGTCAGAGTTATTCCGGCATTGTACCCGATTGATATATAAAAGACCTCCATAGTACAATAGTCGGAGTAATTCTGGCATTGTATTGTCTTATACCACACGTTCGAGTCCCATAAGTTACTAGTAAATTCATACTGTGTTTTTATATGATAATGTGTCAATTTTCCGAATGACTCTTTTCGAACAATAAAAAACCTTTTTCCGATATCAATCGTGTCTTGTAGTTATTTCAAACCCAAACCATCGAAACCAATCGTTCTACAAACCCCAGGTGTCAACAATCGGAATCGTCTTAAATTCTGACGCTTACGGAACCGGTGAATAATACATGTTTGATAACCCGTGATAACAATATCATTTACATCAACCACGACTACATCATCTGAAGAATGTTCACTTTCAACAGGGTGACTGGAATAGAAAGAGGAAATCTACTTGCTAAAACTATTGACCTTATTACTGAATCCGGAGCAAATCTCCATTCAGTAACCATTGATGGGGCTTCAGTAAATCTAAGTATGTGTACTTCATTAGGGGCTGATCTTAATATAAAAACCCCTTATATTCAAAATCCAAATTTATTTTTAAAAAAATTCTTGTTTTTCATGACCAAACACACATGATTAAGTTAATTCGTAATACTTTTGGGGATAAAAAGATATTGAAAAATGGTGAAGGACAATTTATAGAATGGAAGTCTATAGGAAAGTTGTTTGTAAAAAGAACAAGATGAAGGCTTAAAATTAGCGACAAAATTAACTTCAAGACATGTAAAGTACCAAAACGAGAAAATGAATGTTCGTTTAGGCAGCCAGTTCTTGAGTAAAAGTGTAAGTGATGCTTTACTTTACTTGAAGAATGAAGATCCAAATTTTGAAGGATGTGAAGCAACTGCTGAATTTTATAGTATGGTTAATAATGCATTTGACATAATGAACAGTAGGAAGTTATATTCTAAAAAACCTTACAACAGTGTTAATTTTACTAAAACATTTTACCAGTATAAAACATTTACAAATTAATTTACTAATAATATAGAAAATTTAGAATTTTTGGACGGTTTAAAAATTGTAAAATCAAAAAAGAAGACGGGTTTTAAAGGAATGGTCATGGGTTTGAACAGTGCATTAGAGTTATTTGAAATATTACAATCGAAATCTCACATAACATTTCTCATTATTTACAAACTTAAGTCAGGATCATTTAGAGACATTTTTTAGTGCTGTGCGTAGCCGAGGAGGCTATAATGATAAGCCGACATTCGGCCAGTTTCAAGCAGCTTATAAACGATTATTAGTACATACCCTATACTTGGTTCGATACATGGAAATTGTAGTATTCTTGACAGCACAAAAATACTACCAGTGACTAGCATGTTAAAAAATGATAATTTAGAAGAAGAACAAATTGATATTATTGAAAGTCATGTATTTTGGCTCAGTTGAATTTATAAGAGCTCCTTTTACGTTAATTTATATTGCAGGGTTTGTTGCCATAAAGTTAGAAAGGAAAATTGCTTGTGTTACTTGCGAAAATTCTTTAACTTCAACGACAACAACATACGAAAGTAAACTGGCAGAGATAATAGACAGAGGTGGTTTGAAGACACATAGTAAATGCCTAGAGACAGTTAAGGGTCTGAGAAAATATTTAGGTTGTATTCAATTGAGTCTATCAATCAAAAAAAATCTATCACGTTATTATGGTTAAATCAGTATTGTATAACAAATAATTAATATTTAAAAACATGTATTATGTAAGCCATGACATACATATGCTATTTTATCAAACACAACAGTTTGATGCACATACAGATCAACTGATTAAAAATATATGTGTTATGTATTACAACATTCGTTTTTTTCACGAAGTAAAAAAAGCAAATGATCAATTAAAAGTCCAAAGTAAATTGACTAAACTAGTTCATTTTCGACACGAATAAAAATTGTATACCTATTACATTAAATAATTTTATTTCACTAATCACCAAACTAATACCAAACAATATTAATACTGTCGAATTGAATTTTAAATAGAAATTAGAATATAGAATAATATTGTTAAATATCACTAATTAATATTATTACAGAATAAAACGATGTTATTTAATATTCATTATTATTTATCAATTATCATATCAATATTTGCCGTATATAATCTTCAAAATAGTATCACTAAATATTCATGTGATAAGTTCTTATCTTAGATCATATACTATTGTCACAGAACAAACAGAAGGGAATCTTATTTCATTTAACATAGGCTGTTATGGGAGATGATAAAACCACGTCCGAAATTTCTAAAATTTAAACGTGCTGCCACGTACCGGGAATTTCTCTTTTTTCTTTATATTGTGCAGCACTGTTTATTCGTTCAAATTTCTAATATATTATTATATTCAAACAATCAAACCGATTTTTTTTAAGAAATTGCATTTTTACCATTTATCTAAGTACAGAATCTAAGAAAAACAAAAACTATACATATTTTATTTATCACTTATCACTATATTTAGTTGATGAATGAACAAAAATGCATAGGTACACAGAAAATTACAAAACAAATTACGTACGCTGGTTTTAAATAATCTAAGCAGTACTAATTTTATTTTATTTTTGTGGAACTTGTGTAATTAGTACACGCAATTGCTAAGACAAATTGAAGATTTATTCTAAATAAATATACCGGTAGAAGTATGTGACATTGTTACATAACCTGTACCTATAGTCAGTAGGAATACCTCAAATTCACATTTAATACTCTCTAAGAGCTGTAAAATTTAAATTATTACACCCTATAAATTCAATTTATTTTTTTATTTTTTTGTAAAGTTTCAAAAACAAATTACATTATCGTAAACAATTATGACAAATAATAAAACAAACATAACAATCAACACGCATAACAAGTTAACATTATAATTTATTTAATAGGAAAACTCAGACTTTGATAGTTACCAAATGAGGAATATTAACTATGAAAGTACGTTAGTACTTGACTAAAAAATTATAAAAATAATTAAGTTAAAATAACAAGAATGAGTGGAATTGCAGATTAACAGTGTAGCCACAAACCACAGAAAACTTTAAAAAAAGGGAATTTCTCGGTACGTGGCAGCACGTTTAAAATCTAGAAATGTCGGACGGTTTTTCGATGAGCCTTAAGATTCCCTTCTGTTTGTTCTGTGCTATTGTGGTGACTTCGGCGTTTATCACCACTTTGCTCAACTCATTCGCCGTTACCATCCGTTTCGCGGTACTTTTATATTATATTCGTATTTATACAACAACTGTGATTTCTAGTATTTATTGTCTTTGTAATTATATTTATGTTCCCCGCTCAACTCGATCTCGCGTCTCCCATTGGCGACGCCAAGCGACTCGTCCCGCGACGGGTACGACGCGGCCGACCGACCGGCCAGCGCTCGCTTTGCTCACAGCCCTCGACCGAGACACACGTTTCGTCCGACCCACGACACACGCCCGACGCCATGTTTCTCTCGCAACGGCAATCGACTCGAGTAGCGATACGATCTCGATGATCATCGCGTACCTCGACTCGCCCGACCGACCGAACTCATGTCACGACGACGTTCTCGTCTCTCGACGTAGCGCCACGCTCCTTCGATCGCTCGTGCATCGAGCACACCGATTCCGTCGACCAACGCGACCAACGACCGCTCGACCGTCGAATAAATATGTGTACTGCGTACGTACAAATATGTTCTGGTTTTAATATACGACTTTCGACGCAACCGCGTCAACCAACGACATTGTGTGTTCATTAACTAAACTTGTGTACCTAATCCTTCCTGCAACGGAGACAGCAGCTAAACGAAGCGCATGTTAGGACAGTGCTATTGCCACAACCGACGCAGCGTCAACCACGACGATAGGGCAACGCACTTGTTGCTACACTATGGTCACTGAGATAGATAAAAATATACTTTAGCGCGGACTCAGCAGTAAGAACAAGCCGTCGCGTTTGACGTTATACCCACACCTTTATTGCAAAACATTTTTGTATATTACGACCTATGCTATGGTTGCAGACTTGCAGTATATTTTAGTATTCACTGTATTAAGTATTTGTTTTGTTTTATGTAGTGACCTATAGTATATAAAGTAATTAAAGGATTAAATGAGACATTAAGTTGCTCTCCATACAGGGATTAAAATGGTTTTGTCATGTTCGGATTTTGCATGTACCAACAGGTGGAGCAAAGAAAGTAAATTAAAATATATTCAATTCCATAGGTGAGTATTATTTTGTTGTAACATTTTTAATTTAACATAAGTAGTCATGATAAATATATTTTTAATTTAAAATTATGCTATTTATTGCAATTAATAGCTTATATTACTGTTGTAATAAAATATAAATTAGTATCCAATTGAAACCCTAATTTTAATATTTAGATTTTCACTCAACAAACCAGAGTTACTTCAAAAATGGGTGAAAATGATCAAAAGAAAAGATTTCATTCCTACAAAATACTATTTTATATGCAGTGAACATTTCATACCTGAGGACTATCAAATTCGCCCTGCAGCAAGTGTGAGACTGTCTAAAGAAGACGTTTATCCTAGAATATTGAATGGTTTTCCTAAATATTTACAAGAAAAAATGCCTGTAAAACGCCGTTTGCTTAACAGAAATGAAGTAAGTTTTTATGAACAAATTAAATATTTTTTTTTTACATTAGATTTAATGTTTTAATTATCGTATTTGCTGTTTATTTAACTGAAAAATACAATTTAAAACCTAATCCACCAACGTGTAGCACTACATCAATGGCAAATAAAGAAGACATGGTTAATAATTGTCCACCTGTGGTTTAGGTGTGTACTTCTTTATTAATTAGTTTGTATTTACAGCATATACATTACAGAAACAGCATTATGAAAGTTAAATTAGCAGCGCAGTCCTTAATAATGAACTAATTGACATGAAATAATTTGCATGAATAATTAACTTAAAGTTTTGCAATTCATCAAAGGATCTCGACTCTATATTAGATCTGAAGCTCTGTATGACGTGATTATTTTCACGCAAAACTGTTTGCAATGATTCAATGAGACCTCTTTTTAAATTTGGAATCATATTTGTTCGAATAGAGATATTTGATCCGACTCTGACATAAAATATATTTGTAAAAATTTAGCATTATTTCCAATTTCAGGTAATAAACTAACTATTAAAGGATGCACTTGACCCTGAATTTTAAAAGTGGGCATGAAGTCCCCTTCAGCTATTTCGTTTCCTCCAAACGATGTCATTTGAAACAGAGTATTATACCCCGTCTAGAATTATCAAAGAAATGTTTTGATAGAGTGTGAGAATTATCAATTAAACTTTTGATTAATTCTGGAAGATCCTCAAATTGTTGTAAAACAACTTTACCGTTAGCGCAGCAAAGTCCACTGGTTTCATCTTTCCATTTTTTTGCATGGCACTTAGGACATAATATCGTCATTGGTCCTATTTGAAGCGCTTTAATATTTAAATAATCAATCTCGGATTGATAATTAAACGCTGATTTCATACTCAAAGCGTTACGTTGCTCCTGTGCAAGTGTTTGAGAACGTTCTGGTGTGTTATACATTCTGTTATACATTCGAGTAGCATTGGCAGTTCTTCTGCCAATGTATGTCTTGGCATGATGATGAATTAGCCACTTACCCGAAATTTAACTCATAAGAATAATCAAAAAGTAAGCACTAATTATGCTCGTAATGGGAGTATACGTAATTCACGAAAAATAATAACTGAAATCAACAAACATGCCCGATTAAACAATAGCAACCAGAATACACTATTATTATTTTAATCTGCAACAACAACAACTTTTTTTCTGGACAGATTGCGCCACTGTTGTATTTTTGACATCCATATTTCCTACTTTCTGGTGGATTTTCTAAACAAAAGTGGTCCTATGACCTCCAGCAGACTGTCATGTATAACAGTAAAAAATTTCTGCCAGATCGGTTCTGTAGTTTTCTCGGTTAGCACGGCCTAAGAAAACCCTTACCATTTTATATAATAGTATAGATTAACCTTAACGTCAATAAATTGAAATATTACATTAGTATATTACAAGGAATGTGATTTTGATATTGTTTTAATACTGAAATTAATTGATATACCATATAATTTAAACCAATAATCAATTACCACTCAAAATATATAAATGGTAGCGGAATTAAAAATAATAGTTTTGCATATTATTAAGAATCAAGGATTTTTTACTCCTAATATATTTTTGATGCGGATGTTACCCTCCATTTTTTTTTTATAGCTTACTATTTAATAATATAATATAATTATTTAATATTAAACTAATTTATGAATATTGTTTAATATTTTTAAATATTTTCATAAATATAATAAATTATAGATGTATTTTGTTGATGAGTTCAACTACTTGAATCAAATCCACAAGAAATTATTAAATTGTTAAATATAAAAACTGGTACAGATTTAACAAAAAAAAAATAAATAAATAAATAAATATGAACAAAGGCTAAACAATATAAGATAGAAATAACAAAAGAATCAGAATTCAAATGTTTTTTTCAAAATGTATCATTTTTTTAAATGATACATTAATATGATCATTAATATTTAATAATGAATCTTCATCGCAGGAAGAAATTGAACGTGCTGGAGAAAAATATCTTTTAACATTATATAAAGTTCCAGCCCACATTATATCTTTGAATAAACTAAGACATGATGTTTTTTCAAAAAACACAAGTTCAAGTACCTAGACTTCCACCTACTATCGATGCGGCAAGAGAACATTTACATAGAGTTTATTTGCAAATACAGTTGTGGCGTGGTAATAAATTAGATCCACAGAATTGGGGCTGGAAAGAATATAATGGTAAACTAAATCAAGTTTTCACGAAAAAGTCACCAGCACTGGATACTATTTTAAAGTGATTAGTTGTGCCTACACAAAAACATGTGAAAAATATCGTAGCTGTCGAAAAGCAGGATTGCTATGTTCAGTTATATGCAAGCGTTGTCAAGGAGGTTCGTGTTTAAATCAGCAACCGATCATAGATGATGAAGAAGAGGACCATTTTGAGGACAATATTGACGAAATAAGTCTAATTGAAAATCAAAAAGAAGAAACCAACATACCGACAATAAAAAAAATTTGACCCACATAATTTAATTAATAAGGTACAGTATGATTTTAATAATTCAATACATAATATAATATAAATAATTAAATATGAAAATATTAAGTATATTAATTAATTTTTTTTCATTGCCTACAACCCCATTAGGTACACCATTCCAGGACCTACACCATTTTTTAAATTTAATTTCATAGCTTATAGTCTGAAAACATAAAAAAAAATGTATAATTTTCAATTTTTGTATTTATTTTATTATTGTAATTTATAGTTATTTCATAATTAACTTTTTTTTTTATATTTCACTTTTATAAATATGTATGTTAAATAAAATAATGAATTTGTAACGTTATGGTTACTGACGCCCGGCCATATATTGTAGGTCGCCAACCTATGACCCGTAAAACACCCTACTGGTGAAGGAGGCAGTAGGATTTAAAAAATATGGTAGAAGAATAAAACAATTAAAAAAACAAAAAGTTAAGTTAGATAACTGGGAAAATGTATATAAATTTAGTGGAGAAAGCTCACTGGCGTAAAACTCCAACAAGAGAAAATTAACACAAAATAAAACTATTTCGACTGGAGCTTTCGTCACCCCGTTGTATACACACGCCACACTACCAGTGGGTAAATATAAAACAACATTCACTTAGCGTCGTACGTCGTGATTAATATCGCTCCGTATTATTTAATTATTTCCTTGTGTAATAGTTTTCCGTTTTTTGTGATTTTTATTCAAGTATAACATTAAAAGTGCGCTTATAGTCTTGTGTTGTTGTTGATGCTGTCTGCCCTCAATCTCTTCCCTTTTGGGCAGTTTTCCTACGATACTTAAGGTACAGTTCCAGTTATTTTAATCTTATCTACCAATTACGGTTTGAACTTTGAGTTTTCGTGCTGGTGTGTGTCTGTCAGTTATCTCGGTTCTTATTACGGCACGTGTCAAGGTCGACGGATCGTCTATTCTGGTTAAAGCTATATGTACCGGGTGCATAATAATTTGCCTACCCACATCGTTACGGCGTTTGCTTGTTTTACCGCCCATTATTAGCAATACTACGTGCATTATGCTTCCAGCTACTTCTGAAACATTGGTATTAGAGCTCGGAAAATGGACTAAGCCCATGCTTATTGATTTTATTCTAAATAAAACACTACCCCCGGGGGTAAAGGTAAGCGAAAGTCCATTATCACACCTCAATACCAACACTTTAGAGCCTGAATCATCGGACACTTCTGTTAATGTTGCCACTATATTACATTCAGTCGTAATTGAGCTAAAAAACATTTCCGAAAGTAATCGGTTGATTAACGTTAAATTGAATAGTATTACTGACCCTAATTCTAATGTAATGTCTCCCCGAAATACATTTTGTCGAGCAGTGAATCACGTACCTACAATCTCGGCAGTTCCAGCTTCAACTCGTGTACAAGCGTCTGACCGTCCTAAGTTTATTGTTGGTTCTGGTATAAATACCTCCTCTGCCTTATCTGCTGCTCCAACTCAGAAATTCTCCGATCTGTTCGTCTCTCGGTTAAACCCTACTGCCACTGCCGATCTGCTTAAATCTAAATTGTTCTCCGAATTTGAAGACATCACAGTGACTCAGATGGTTACTAAGCATCCAACATATGCGTCGTTCCATATTCACCTGCCGTTTGACAAACTCCAGGATGTTCTTGAACCTTCATTTTGGCCCGATGGAGTTATTGTCAAGAGATTCTGGGGTCGTCTTCAGCCAGGTATGATATTAAATTCTACAAACTCAAAAAACTAAGCCACCATAACGTCCAATTGTCACTTGGCTTCTACCAAAACTGTCGTGGTCTTAGAACCAAATTACCTTGTTTTAAATGTAATGTGTCTTTGTTTAATTATATATTTATTTGTCTATCCGAAACTTGGTTAAGTGACAGTTTTTTCGATAATGAATTAGGTTTAATTAATTATGCTGTATTCAGATGTGATTGTAATAGAGGTGGTGGTGCTCTCATTGCCATTCGTAACGATGTTGTTTGTGAATTATTACCTACCACAGCCTATAATGTTGAGCATTTATTAGTTAGATTCCACGTACAAAATATCACCTTTGTTGTCTGTTCCGTCTATATCCCTCCTAATAGCCCAGTTCTCGTCTATGAGTCATTTATGTCGGCTGTCCAAGCTACTATCTCTCTCAATTCAGGTTGTGTATTCATAATCTGTGGTGACTTCAACCTTCCAGATACCTCATGGTCAAACGACGATTATGGTCTAATCTATTGTTCATCTTCAAGCCCTAGAGTGCAATGTGTACCTGAAATATTTGCTTTCAATAATTTTTTCCAGCTCAATGGGGTTTCGAATCATTTTGGGGGAATCCTGGATTTGGTGTTTTCCAACAACTGCAGTGTTTTGGTAGAAAATTCAGAAGTTGTATCTGTTCCTTGTGATCCATATCACCCTGCGCTTGTTATCAAATTTCCCTTCGGCCGGGACCATCCACTTCTTGACAACTCCCATAAATACTTTAATTTCCATCGTGCATGCTATTCGGACATATGTTCTTTCCTTTTGTCCTTCAACTGGCTTGAAACTATTGAGTCTCTCGATGTGGATCAAGCAACCAATGCATTATATGATGCTCTGCATTTCTGCGTTTTGAATTTTGTTCCTGAGGTCAGTTATAGTCCTTCTAAATTTCCACTGTGGTTTTCTAAAGACGTCAAATCAATAGTTAGTTCTAAAAAACGGGCGCATGCCAAGTATAAAGTTTCCCGTTGTCCCAGAGATTATAACGAGTTTTCTAATCTCCGGGCACGCTATAAATATGAATACAAAAGGTGCTATAAATCGTTCATAGCTCAAACTGAGTGTAAGCTAAAAACCAATCCTCGGACTTTTTGGGACTTTGTCCGGAAAAATAAATCCAGTGATGGGATTCCATATACAGTTCATTTTGACAAAAAGATTGGTTCTGGTTCTGAATCAGTTTCTAGCCTCTTCTCTTCTTATTTTAGCACCGTTTATGCCACTCCCTCTTCCAGCCAAACTCCTGTTATTTCCTTTTCTCATTTTAACTTACCAAGTAACTGTTCCTTTACCACTTATGATGTCGAACTGAGTTTGTCTATGATAAAAACTTCTAAGTCAGCTGGTCCAGATGGTCTGCCTGGGACGTTTCTATATAACATAAGATCCGCTCTCTGCTTTCCTTTATGGTTGATATTTCGTCGCTCCTTTGACATGGGAACCTTAAAATCTATGTTCAAGATTAGCTCAGTCACTCCTGTATTTAAGACTGGTGATAAAACTGATGTTAACAATTATAGACCTATTACTATCCAAAATCATATTGCCAAAATCTTTGAGATGCTTGTCCTGAAGAGTATTCAGTGAATTCTATCTTAGTTGATGAACAATACGGTTTTAGACCTAGCTGTTCTGCTACTACGAATCTGATAGTTTTTCATTATTTCCTATTGGAGGCTATTGAAAACCGAACTCAGGTGGACGTTATTTTTACAGACTTCTCCAAAGCGTTCGATCGTGTAGACCATAAAATACTAATTGAAATTCTATATAAAGCTGGATTTGGGGAGCCCATTCTTTCTTGGTTCAAATCTTATTTATCTGATAGGGTCCAATATGTAAAAGTCTTAGGTTGTAAATCTGAAGCAGTCTGTGTACCTTCAGGAGTACCTCAAGGGGGCACTTATCCCCCTTGTTGATTTCTCTATTGGTTAATGGTCTAAAACAGTTTATCCCGGATTCTATGTTCCTTATGTTTGCTGACGATTTGAAAATTTTCCGGATAATTGAGTCAGTAACTGATTGTGTAACCCTCCAGAATGAGCTAGATGCTCTTGTTTTATGGTTCAATTCTATGGGGTAATTCCAATGTAGGTAAATGCCAATCAATGTATTTTGCCCGTAGTAGAAATATTATTCACTACATGTACTTGATAAACGGGTCAAGCATTAATATTGTTACTATGAAGAAAGATAAAGACTTGGGTATTTTTTTTATGTCCAAATCTCGATTTTCATTACCATATTGAGGCTGTTTGCTGTCGTGCATTAAAGATGCTCGGCTTTGTCATACGCACTTCTAAAGAATTTAGGCTCTCTAGTTCTCTCAAAGCTTTATATTGCTCCCTTGTGCGGCCTCTTTTAGAATATTCTTCCATTTTGTGGGACCATTTTACGGCAGCAGACTCTTCTTGCATTGAGAGGGTCCAGAGGTGTTTTTGTTCTTCGGCGTCATTTATTTTACAAATTCCACATCCACCACATGATTATTGGCCAGTGATGAATAAACTTGGACTCTTGTCCCTGGCAGATAGAAGAGTTGATGCTAACTTGGTATTTTTGCATAAGCTGATTGACGGACGTGTGGATGCTCCCACTCTCCTTTCTCTAATTAATTTTAAAGTTCCCTCTCGCTTAATAAAGTCTAATTCTCCCTTTGTTGTTCCTTTCCACAGCACCAACTATGGAAGGAATAATCCAATCCATCGTATGATGCGTATTTGTAATGAGCACCTATGCTTCTCTTAGTAAGTTCTATTTTGTTGTTGTTTTTAATTTTAATACTTAATCTGTTATTACTTATTACTGTTTTTACCTTTGTTTAATTATTGTTTTATGTTTATTTGTATATAATCGCCGTGTATTGTTTGGCGTCTACCTACTTATTGTTATAATATTAATTTTCATAACTACAAATTGTGTTGTGCTATTGGGCTCTTAGCCCGTTCATACATAAATAAAATAAAATAAAATAAAATAAATATAATAATAAGTAATAATATTAATCATAATAGTGCAGTATTCACCTTATGACATACTAATAAAAAAAAGAGCCGGCCAAGGCATACAAATAATAATATAAGTCTTACATATTAGTATATTACAAAATGTAGGTCTACGTGTCAAAGCAGCGATTTCCGTCAGTTCTTGCCCTTCGGTGAGGCTCACTACGGAAGGGATTTCTGGGCGTATTACTCCATTGTACTTTTATGGTTTATTTTCAAAAATAAAAGACACACACCATATGTACAAAAAAAAACGGTAATAACAAAACGCGTTAGCCGGCGTACAGTGGAGTAACTGATTATTAAGCTCTAATTTAATGAGCTCTATCGTATATTATTGTATCGTCCGGGAAACCATATAAAGTGAAGTGGTGGGAGGATTCGGATGTTGCTCCCGCGTCCGGGCGCACACACCATGTAGCGAGAACACAACACCGAGCAAGTAGATCACGACATCGGTGCGGGGTGCTGGTAAGTTTGTCAAGGTGCATGTGTTGCGTTACAAATTCTTATTGTAAATTTTATGGTCTTTAATTTTGGTCATAGGTATTTTTATTGTAACTTGAAAAGCTGACGAGTTATAAGCGAAAACAGTGAAAGGGGCGAGCCACCCTTTGAAGAGGGGTGGAGAGCTACGCACAAAGGGTAGGTATCAGGACTTTTAGTATGTTCATTAGTGAGGTATAAACTAAAAAAATAAATCAAAATCCAGCTTTCGTGGAATTAGTTCCGAACTTTGTCAATTTTTGGACTAATTTGACTGGGCTACTTATCACAGCAATGATTGTTTTCGAAGTCGAAAGTACCTAATATTATATTGTTTATAATGTATACTTGTATTATAATATCCTAGTGGTATTTCCTTATTTTTTGTTTGCAAGATATTATTTTATTATATGCACATTGTCTGATTGTCATACTTGATATTTAAATATTTTGAATATGGCGAACAAAAGTAAAAAAAAATTAAACATTCGCAAAAGAAAATAGTAACTCGTAATCTTCTAATACTATAAAATGATAGACAGCTGACTGCGACCACAGTTGTCTATAGTGTACCAATGGAAAGGAAAACGCCGGCTATAGGAAACCTGTGGCGTAAAAAATGAAGCACCGCTCCGTTTCCCCAGTCCGCCGGCCATGTCCCGTCGATTCCTTATAGCGCGACCAATCGCGTACCTTCGCAGTGGCGGCGGTCGGTTTTAAAACGTTTTTCGTTATCACCTTTTTTACTAACATTTCACCGATTTTTGAAATTTTTGGGAAATTAACTGTTTTTACACGATTTCGACCCTTTTCGCCCTTTTTTATACTTAATTCGAAGCCGCCGGTGTGCGGTTTATATTCGCCTTGTCGATCGAAAAATACACTCCCGGCCGGACTTTTTTTGCCGATTTTTTCGTTTTCTCCCACCGTTTCGTCTAATCGCACGCCGTTTGTGACCGAATCGTGTAGTCAACGTCTATTTAAAGCCGTTTATATGCGCTTTCCCCCCGAAATCAGTTTGTTCGCCTCGCAATCGCGTTTAGAAATTACGCCGACCACCGACCGACCTTACGCGTATATATAAATGTATTATCGTGTATAATTTAATTTTGCCTATGATTTAATAATTATTAACGGAAAACGCTTTTCACACGCCCCGTGAAAAATATATATGGGAGATGCGCGTATTACAAGCGAATTATATGCGATTACATCGATGATCATCGAATATATCGGTTTACGTAGCTCCGTAGACGCACGGCTTAACTGTTGATGTTTTGAACGTATTCCAATCTCAAACTGAGTAGGTTAGGCGTTAGGTAGGAAACACGTAGATCCCGGGTTCGAATCCATCGTAAGCTCTCCGGGCGGCGAAATCGTCAATGCCGTATGGTTTACACGACCGCCCGAAATCCCACTTTTTTGCATTGTTTTTTCACGTTATTTTTCATATAAATTAAATAATAATATAATAATACAGGAACATATCGTACATTATTATTATTTAAAGTCATTGTCATATTATATCACACAATAAATAGGTACATATTATATTTGTTTTATTAGGAATTATTATAATTGCATATATTTTTCTAAATTTCCATGATTGTTATATAAATATAGTTTGTATTTTATTTCGGATTGCCTACCTAAGTGGCTAACTTGAAAGTTAATCGATTTTGACTTGACATGACTGACTTGCTAGACACTCCAACACGGTTTTCGACTTTACACTTTTTACATAGGTACAAAAAAGCACCGGACATGCGACGGCACATCCCACTTTATCGGCCGCAGGCGTATTGCTTATTTTGGTTTCATCTTGACTGGTGATGACTGACTTGCTACAGACTCTAACCATGCAGGTTTTCGAATTTACATTTTTTTACGTTTACAAAAGAGCACCTGACATACTCTAGGGAACAGTATCATTGAATTGCCGACTTTCATGGTCCATGGGAGATTTCTAGACACTGAAACTCGACTTCATATCACCTCCGACTTCCAACCTATCACCTTCATTATAAGTGCGACTTTTATAATTCGACCGTGCCTCCGAAATTGGTACTCACTTACTGACGTTATTTTTTTCATATAAATTAAATAATATACACTATACAGGAACATGTTAATATTACATTATATATGGCTGTACCTATAATATATGTTATTTAAATAATTAGGAATTTAACACATATTATTTTCTCTAAAATGTCATTGTTATATTATATCATACAATAAATACGAATTATATTTGTTTTATTTTTCGTAAATTATTTCAAATGATGTGTGATTGGGTTTTTTGAAAATACTATTTTTTCTCTTCAGTTATAGGCTATAGACGCTAGACATCAGCTCTGAAATCCACCGCAGGATAGCAATATATACACTACAGGTACATGGTTAAATTGTAATGGTTAATATATTATGTATCTATATGTTGTTTTTGAAATTATAATTGCACATTTCACAAAATGTTCATTGTTATATGTTATATATCATACAATAAAAACATACATATTATCATGACAAATAAGATAGGTACCTACACAGATGTATATAATAAACTAGATTGCTAACTGGCCTATACAGCCTGTGTATTTAATTGAAGCCAGCAATCCGCCATCTTAACCGAGGCCGGAACCCCATATCAGTTATTAATTATATTGATAACAAATGTTTTTTTTCAATATTAGAAAAATAATTCTTTAGTTCACAAGTTATAATTAATTTAGATATTTTTAGTTTTACATATAAATAAAAAAAACATATCATCTTCAGTTTTTATAACATTAATAAATTCTTAAATAAATTAAATAAATCACATATGACATATCAAGTATTAAAAATTAAACATTCATTATCAGATTGTATAGTATAAAAATCATTATAGCTTTTATTGCTGTATCTATTTCATTTAAAGGTGTTAAATCTTCTAAAAATTGAATTTTGTATTAACATTTATACTTTATATATAGATAGGTACCTAAGTGATAATTGGTTAAAATACCTGGATGACTGTTATTCTGAACTATTTCACTAAGTACTGGAGAATAAACATTTCCAGTTATTTTTTTCTTTGTGTATCTTTTAATGGGAGCGGCAGTATAATTAAAATTACTAGGAACTACACCTTCTTTTAAAACTAATCTGTCTGGATTTCCAACAAAATCATCGGGGTTAAAATGTGCACTGCACAGTCTACTATATTTGGATGCTTTAAAATCTTTTCTCTGGATGGCATTCACCCATTATTTTTTCGTGGTTTCATTCAAGGGAAATCTTTAAAATAAAATAAGTAAAATACGTAATAGATAAATTGTCCATTAAATATTTATAATTTTACCTAAATAACTTAATATTTTTCTCCACTCTACGTCTCTATCGACATTATTACAACCAAACGCACAACATTTATAGGGCATAATTATTTAGTAATTATTAATAATTAATATTTAATTATTTTTAATAATTTAGATTAAACCAATTTTACCATAATAAAAAGTATAAATTAAAAAAAAAGTAGAAACGTTGACACTTGACAGGACAATTACAGTGAAAAGGTGGTCATAATTCGTTATTTAATACTGTGATAATAATTGATAATACTTCTGGCCTCAGATAAAATGGCGGATCTACGCTTCACGTATTATCAATGTTGGCAATCTAGTTTATTATATATATCGTGGGTACCTATGTCGGCAATATCCGAATTTACTGCAGAGTTCGCGCAAATATGGCCACCGGCTTTCGCCTATTATCATTAGAAATTATTATCATTATTTACATTTTAAAGTTACCTAGTACTATCACTACTATAGAACATGATTATTAGGCTACTGCATTATAGTATTACTTAGGTATATTACTTATTGTACAAGCGAGACAAGGCCACTAGCCCCATCTGCCTCCAGTGCCTGAGCCAAGAGGACACTGCCGAGCACACCCTGACGGAGTGCCCCTACTGGAGCGCGTTTCGGATCCCGCTGGCCACCCAGCTGGGACACAGTCCATCAACAGCCGACATCGGAGAAATCGTATGCGGCCCCCCGTTCGACCAGCTGCCGGCGGACCCGAACGAGAAGTGGACGTTGCTGAGGAATGCTGAGGAGACCTTTCGGCAGTTCTATATCATGGTGGAAGGGATTCTTTCAACCAAAGAGGAGGAGGAGAGAATACGCCAAGCCGCGGAGCCTGCCGACTGACTTCCATGTACAGTATTGTAAAATAATTATTTGTTGAATAATAGCAAGTGGGGGATTGTCCCACTGTTATAGTATGTAATGTTGTTGATTAATTCAATAAACGATGGGGGCCAGAGGGGAAGTAATGCTAACGCGGTCCCCCCTCTGGTTCTCGATACCACGAAAAAAAAAAAAAAAAAAAAAAAAAAGGTATATTACTTATTACTTAATACTTTATACTTATATTGTCTTATTAGTTAATGTTAACATCAATAATTATTAATTAGCAATTAAGCAATATAATATCGTATATTCGTATATTTTTATTTGTTGTTTTCATAATTAAATTCATTCTTATTGTTTAAATTAATTATTTAATTATCCACAAAATTCCAGTGTGTGTGTATGAAGGTTGTTTTAGTGGCAGTAAAAGGCAAGACAAAGAACAAATACCTGGTGTTCATGTTCATAAATTTCCCAAACATCCTGAGCGTACGAAATCGAATCTAGTTATCTAAAGTAATGCACCTGATAATAATTTTTCTTTAAAATAAAAGAATTAATAAATAACTGGAAGCAACCAATATATTACAACTTCGATAAGCGGATGACTAAAGAAATATTAAATAAAATAATAGAAGAGTTAAGTGAAGTTGGTTTCAATGTAGTTGCAATAGTCGGTGACAGTGGTTCTACAAATGTAGGCTTATGGAAAAGTTTAGACATATCTATTAACA
Source organism: Macrosiphum euphorbiae (assembly GCA_949089665.1). Taxonomy (NCBI): domain Eukaryota; kingdom Metazoa; phylum Arthropoda; class Insecta; order Hemiptera; family Aphididae; genus Macrosiphum; species Macrosiphum euphorbiae. The sequence goes on along the minus strand of CARXXK010000002.1, from coordinate 51,301,592 downwards.
ATACGTCATTTGAACATCCAAAACTAAAATTCCAGAATTCATGTTTTTGCTGATGTTCTGCACTTATTTAAATTGGCTAGAAACCATTTACTCGATAGGTAAGCACTTCTGAATTCTGTAAAAGCAATATTTGTTTTAAGAAAATAATTCATATTTATAACAATTTAAGTGGGTTCATACTTCCAAATGGTAAGTTCATCGGAAAAAATATACTCCACGAAGTTCTGAATATTAACTATGGTAAAGATTATAAATTTGCTCATAAGCTATCTGAGCGTCATCTTTTTGTAGAAGGATCAGGACGCATGAACGTTAGATTAGCAGCAAATGTATTTTCTAATTCAGTTTCAAAAGCCATTGCGTACTGCGGTGAAAAAAACTGTCTAGATAAATATAACTGGAAAGAGGTGATTATATAAAAATAAAATACCTGTGTATAATTATTAATATTAATATTCATTTCCATATATAATGTAATTTAGGCTTCGGAAATTATATAATTATTTAATGACTGGTTTGATATTTTCAATACCCAGCATAAATTTGACAGAGGAGTTGCAAGTTATGGAATAAACATAGAAGATCAAGACATTTTAATAGATAAAATGAGTAAATTTATTAGTAGCATGATAGTAAATGGAAAAAAATCATTACCATATTTTCAAAAAGACTAGTACCTATTGAATACTTTTAAAAATAAATTAGGTGTACTTTAAATAAAATATTGTATTATGCTTTTATCTTGCTTTGTAGGTATTTTAATGTCAAAAAAGTCATTGAAAAATGTATTAAATGATTTAAAAACATTTATGGCATAGGATATATAATAGGAAGGAAACTAAACCAAGATGTGTTGGAAAATCTGTTTAGTTTCCTAAAAGGAATGTGTGGGTATGCAAGTAGTAATATTAGTTTTAGATTTTTTAAATACAGGTATCTAATTAAATTGATGATCTAAGTTTTAAAATTATAATGTATACTATATCCGTATACCAATTATTAGCAATTAGATTATATTGTTTTATTTCAACTTACGATGGTACATCTTGGGAAAACATTCCGACATCATATTTACTGAACATACCAATACTGAAGTTGGTCTCGAAACTAGCCTTTTGGATAGCAAATCTTGGTTCCTAATTTCTTATACAGTCAACAAAACAGAGCCGGGCATACATCGGGGCACGGTATTACACCAGACGAGGAGAGACCGCTAGACACTCAGTCACAGTTTTCGGATTGCATGCCTCATCGTGTTACCCGACCGTTGCACGTCGTCCGCTATACGACGAAGTCGGATTGCCTACCTGCCAGACTACGCTCAAAATCGAGCTGGGTGACTGACTTCCTGGACACCCAAAAATTGCGGCAGCTATACGACTTAATTTCTTTTTGAATTTCCCGTTTTTTTCACTTACATCTAGCATGCGACGGGTCATGCGTCCAATACGCCATACACACATGCCCTATAACTAATAGATTTGCATAGAGCGATGATTGATGGCTAGACATTCGATTACAATTATTCGCAATTTCTTAATTCTTATACAGTCAACAAAACAGAACCGGGCATACAGCGGGGCACGGTATTACACCAGACGAGCAAAGACCACTCTACAGTCTAAGTCACAGTTTTCGGTACGGTTTAATTTCTTTTCGAATTTCCCGTGAAACGATTTTCACTCGACCACCTCGAAGGCGCCGGAGGCGGCTTCCACAACGCCCGGAATCGAGGCACACGGCAGCTAGTGATATAATAAATAATAACAATATCCAGACTGACAAACCGTCTCCGCTCAGAATTGTTTCTCTTATACAATGATATTATATCATTAAATTCAACTTTAATACAATCAATTATACAATGACCCACTTGTAACTAAATAATATCATATAACTCCCGGGATAGAAATTTCCTATCTTAATAATAGACGGGGATGAACCGTCAGCAATTCGTTCGGTAATATTATTATGCATTATTACCTGTAATCGTACTCCGTTTGCACTTCGAGAACTTTTCCGATTTTGATATCCAATAAAGGCGGCGAATGGCAATTATATTATTATGCAGCAATTTGAACAGACTATGAATTGCGACTTCGAATTATTATAATAAAATTTACAAACCACGTTGGCGATGTACATTGTTCATTTGACAGAAGGCAATACAGAATATAATGACTTTTAAGTTTTAGGTTAAATAGACGCATATTAAACCAACCACGGTTACGGTGAACACATCACTACAATTCAATATAATTATTGTTATTGGTTAGTCTGTTATACCAAAAATGAAACATTAATGTTGTGGCGTACTGGCGTTCTATGTATATTCATATTTTAAAAACAATAAGATAACAAATAAATTAACTATACAACTATTAATACATTTTTTTTTTTTTTTTGAGGGATGGTGAACCCCCAAAATCCACTCTGTATTATATATTAAACAACAATTTATTTCATATATTTACACGAGTAAATTTGCAATATACAGTAGAAGCCGCTTATTAGAAACACTTTGGGACCAAAGTGAAATGTGTCAATTAACCGATTGTTTCTAATAAGCGATTTGTTAGATTTGTACTATGAAAAATACGCGGAAAATTTATTTATGTATGTATGTATGAGTATAATATATTGTATATTACGATTTTCGTATTTAAAATATTTATCTTACTAATAACTATATTACATATTAAAAATATTTATCTTACAAATTACTATATTACATATTTAAAATATTTATCTTACTATATTATTTAAAATATTTATCGATCGAAGTTTGTTTTTTTGCGTCAAGTAACTCCATAACCATATTTTCATATGAATAATGCTGCTCAAAACCTATTTCATCCGCACGGTGCTGAACAGCTCTCCTGAGGACACTTAAAGCTTCTACAATTTCCTTGTTTGATGGCAGTGCCAGGGGTGTCTCGCTGTTTTCTTCTCCATCGTCAGTATTGGCCCGTTCAATTGTTTGAGGATTCATTACCGCATTACAAATGTCTTCTTCTGTTTGAATCTCTGCCACATCGAGGTGTGAGTCCACATCAACCCAATCGCCATAAACTTCATCCGAGATATCGACTGGTTTTTCAGGCAATCTATGTTCGTGTCACGGACTATGATAGAATGGACTGGTAACGGTAGAGACGGCGAGGTGGTGGGGTCTGATCCCCAAATGTTTCTGCCCCGCTACACTGCACATCTATCACAAGTACACTATGTTCAACGCTATCTAGTGATAATAATATACGATAGAAAAGTAAATAGTGACAAATGAATAGAAAAATAAAATTGTTACGATTATTTCTCCATAGATGGCGCTGAATGTAGTGTACTCTGGTACCTTGTCTAGAGAAACATTTTTGTCACACTGATAAGACATTCGATATCAGTCCATTCTATCTTAGTCCGTGGTTCGTGTTCGTCGTCTGTTTTGTCATCTGTTTTGAATTATATTGGTTATCGCACGAATAACCGGTGTATATGTCAACTGACCTCCGCCTAATTGTTTCAAATAACCGATGTAATGTTTCAATAATCCGATTTATTTTAAATGTCCTAATATACGGGCTATCCGTCCCGGTACATTTTGTTTCAATAACGCGATTGTATCAATAATCCGTGTTTCTAATAAGCGGCTTCTAATGTATATATAGATATATGATGATCAGAATCTAATATTATATTATTTAAATTTGATAAAAATGATTGAAAATAAATATTTTTACTTAATAATATTTTAAAATGTATAGAAATACATATTAAATAATAAACATTATTTTGATATGTAATTAATCTTTTATTAAAAATCTTTTAAATTTAGCATTTTTTTAATACAAAAAAAATATATATTTTAAAAACATTATTTTTGAAATGTTTTAATATTAAACGTATAAAAAACATTTCATTGTTACTTGGGTCATTATCTAATATAATAAATCACTAAAAATAATAGTAATTGTATTTTTAATTATTTCACACTATTATTATTTCATATAATTATATTAAATAAATTATAAAAATTAAATATTTACGAGATTCAATGGAATCAACTCCATACTCCAATGGTTTAACAGATGGATGTGTCTTCAAAAGTTCATCCAATTCTTCATCCCATTCACCTCCATCCTTGCGATCATTACCACTCTTTCTATTGCAATATCCTTATCTTTGTATAAATGTTTTAAAGCCTTCCATTTTGCTCTAATTTGTTCAACAGTTTTGTTGTATCCTAAAGAATGCATTTCTTTTTGAATAGCTCCCAAAATCTACACGAAAAAAATATATTTACTCACAAACTGAAGTTGAGACTTAAAGATAACAAATATTTATTACTTCTCCATTTCTGTATCTTTTTCCGTCTAAAGCAGACATTATATTTCTTTCTTTGAAGATTGCTAATAAATCTTTCACTTCTTTATCCGAAAAAGTAATTCTCTTTCCTTTGGTCGGTGTCGGAGATGCCATTTTTCATGCACTTTCAACTTCATAGTTAGAAAACGAATTAACGAAAAAACAAATTAATTACACGGTAGGTACTTTAGTTAACTAAATTAACTATTAAGATGTTAACTTCCGTTTCCCGTACCGTATAAAATATTATAAGCAAAATCTGATAACACAATTAATGCAAAACATATCCCGCGTTTATATGTACATTTGATTTACCGATTTAGGCATAATATGTAGTAAACCGACGGATTCGCTTTCCTATATATTAAATATTATAAGTACATTTCTCACGATGTAGATGCTGGACAACAAGACTATAAATCTTTTTCAATACCTTGGGTTTGGCAGCGCAATTAAAAAATCAATCTAACGATTAATTCACGGATCTTCGCTTTACCAAAATAATGCGAAAACAAACCTATAAATTCACTCAATCTTCGCATGGCCAAAATATGTGAAAACAAAACTATTAAATTGTTAATAGTTGTACGCAGAAACAAACTATTAAATTGTTTATAGTTCAGGTATTTTGGCAATAACAACATCTAGCTCCGGCTCCTTTCAAATGTAGTAAGCAAGTTACTACGCAACATTTAAATTTCGTCAGGAAACATATTTAATATATTATTCTGTAAATAGGTAATGGTCAGATATATCAAATAGAAACTATAGTTAACCTTTTTTGGTTGTAATTAATCAAAGGAACCATAGGGAGTATAACGCCAAAAACAAACGCATAAACAATTTCGCAATTAATAAATGTAAGGCTCAAGGAGAAACGATATTCAAATAATATCACAGTAGATTAGCATGATTTTGCAGTCATGTCGAATAGGCGGATGTGATAAATGCGATAGCGTTAGATGAGAGAATTGCAATATAAAAAATAGTATGATTTATAATAAAATTGACAGTCACAAATTATCTGACAGTACATCATAATAATACGCAGTATGGATTAGTAATTTCGCAAGTGCGTGGGTTAGGTCGATGGCCACATAGGCCACATCCGTTAGAGTCAAGATACGATATCACTAGGCAAGGGGAGCGGGGACCGGACTATAAGAGGGACCCCGAAACGGTCTGTATTCAGACGTGTACACTCAATACTACTGCAAGCACCTTCACGCAGCTCCGTATAACGATTGTCATTTTGGACTTAGCATCATTGTGATTGTTGGAACTAAATAAATAACCATATACTTTTGGCAATTGTGTTACTATTATTCAACGACTACCTCAACTTCATAGTAAAAGGTCTAGCTGCCTGCAACTGTTAATATACTAGTAGCTGTTAGAGCTACCAGAATATTACACAAATATCCATCTCCTAGACTCTACCGTGTATGTTTATATCCGCATAGATTTCATATAAATATAAGATGATGTCTATAGCAAAATTAGAATTAGTTTAGAGTTTGCACTACGTACATACTGTACGTAACTAACTTCTCGGGCAGATGCTTTTCGCTCTGTCCTCAAATTTATTTACACTTAATTGTGATCAATTACTTTTTAAACGTTAATAAAATTACTTATACCTAACTTGTGTAACTTATCACTCTGCAACCTTTTCTCCTAGTCAACCGTCAACGTCTTTGAACTCAAAAATATAAGCGTTAGTGAGGGATCACTACACATATAAAACGGTTATAAATTCTTAAACTACACAGAGCGAGCGTTTTAATTTTTAAAACGGTTTACAGTTATTAAACCGTATTAAAGTGTTTACATGACATTAATGCATTTTAATTTCAAAACGGTTTAGTTTTAAACCGTTTTAACGCCGTCATATAAACGTAGTAACTGACTATCAGGCGACAACAATATTTGCATATCACCCACCGTAGTAAGCCGATAACATGTATTACATAACACGGCCGCCGACCGATTATGTCTCGTTGGATGCGAATGTGACTACGGCACGACCTTTGATCTAGCGTGACTTATCATTGTACCACAGATTATATGAAAACAGATTGTGCACTTAAATGTAAACAAAAAATGGCCTGATATGATCACCGCCAGAATCAATGTGACCACTTCAACGAACTAAAATTATTTGGAACTTATCATGTACTGGTGGCTCACCTGATAGTGATACCCGCGTATACAACGAAAACAAACATCTTGTTATTGACTCTGACTTTTGGTTTTCAGTGTTTTCATAGACTAAAATACTGATGCCCAAATTTCCCATTTAAAATGTATGGAAAACTTTTTTAAAACATTACAAGTACTTAACAAAAAACAGATGTTGAAGTGACAAAACAAAACATCTCTGGTTTATTTCATTTGTGGGAGTCACTAAAAGTTACTAATACTGATGAGAGTTAAGTTTTGTTTACAAAGCGAACCAATCAAGATAAGTTGGAAAATTTATTTGGTACGTTTTCGCACCCAACATAATGGAAATAATATTAATCCAACTCCCATACAATTCATCTGGTAATTTAAACAAAATGTTTGTCTTAATTATTTTATTCACTCGGACAACGCCAATTGAATAGCAGACTTGGATGAAATTTTATCTAAAATAAGTACTGATCCTTTTAATGACGAAACCGTAAAAATAATATTTCAAGATAAAAATCCATTTAAATTTAAAAATACACTTAAAATAGATACCCCAGATTATAGGAATTTATCAATGCCTGAGAAAAATGCTTTTATTTATGTTTGTGGGTTTTTGATGAAAAAATGTATTGAAAAACATAGTTGCGGAGTTTGTATTCATTATGCAAAATCACAAAAAAAATTGGATGACTTTTTTACTTTGTTATTTCAAAGCATATGAAAATTCAGAAAAATCAATGTTTGGCAATTTAATGATGCCACAACATGCATTTTATAATTATATAGATGAGTTAGAAAACATTTTTATAACTAGGTTTCCACAATTATCTATTGAAAATGAAGTAGGTATTAAGTTAAAGTTAAGTATGACTAATGCTGTATTTCGACATCCGTGTCCACTATTTAATAAAGAGTATTTAATTAATTATTTTATAAGATTTAGGATTCATGCTGCTATTAAATTTTTAAATAGGAAATTAATATCATAAAAATAAAAAAAAAAAAATAGAAAATTGTGTATATAAGTAAATATATTAAATCATTTATAAATAAATTAGAAAGAAAGCCATTTGTATTAAAATTGTTTACTTAATTATGTTTATGATTTATAATATGTATTTATTTTTAATTGTTTATAATAAAAATTGTAAGTTATTTTTAATTAACATTTAGATTAAAATCTTACATTTTTTAATTGTTTAATTTTTTGTATTGTTTGATTTAGTGATAAATTTAAATAAATATAATTTTGGAGACAACAATTTGCATATTTTACTTTTACCAAAGTACAATATTATGAGTATTGAGTTGCAATTGAAAAGTTCACTGAGCTTTATTCAATAATTCAAATTTAAATATTATGGTATGTATGTATATACAATAAATTAGCATTGGTATTTGTAGTCACACTGATTTGGGAGCCAACCAATCAGGGCACTTATTCATTTTTTACATTGCAGCATAGGAAGTGCACAATCTGTTTTCATATAATCTGTGATTGTACTGTGGCGGCAACAAACCTTCATAGTGCGCATTGTATTGACAAAACATGTAGGTAAATACAACATCGTATTTACATAAAGTATAAACACAATAAAGTATCAATTTTCTGAAAAAAGACAGTTGGTATTATCTAAAATTTTAATTTCCTCCAAGTAGATTCTTATCAATGTGTAGAAGAACTGTATTGCCCTGACCACCACCACCGTCAACAGCCCGATCGCGTACGTGTGCTACTATGCGTTATCATATATAACCGCGAGCAGTTCTGCCCTAAACTGATATCACTTATCACATTACTGTTAACAAATAATAATACGAGTGCACATGTATAACAGGGTATCCGCATATAATTGTGCAACACACTACCTTTATTATATATATATACATGTAAATGCTGAACACATTATTTACCTAATCCCCACTACCAAACACATTATACATAACCCCCCACTACATACATGGTTTAACAATTAATACTCTATCGTGTGAATATTTAGTCTCAGTTTTGATTTAACAGCGTCAAGTTGTAAGTCTCAGTATATTGCTTATAAATATGGCAGGACCAATAAGTGAAATGAAACGGGTATACAATTATGTTGCACCTACATCTCCACATGAACTCATGGATTGCTCTAATTTTACAATAGACTTTAAAAATCGCAAATTCTTGAACATCGGATTCGATCCAAAAGATCAGTTCAATATCGTTTTGCAAATAATTACACCGTCACGGTATGTAAAAATTTCATCAGACTTCTTGAAACGAATTTATTCAGTCATGGGCCATGTTTTGTCACACGTTCTCGATCCTGTTGTAAAATATAAAAAAATTATTTTTTTGGAAGATGAAGTCGCTTTGCTTACAAGTATGGTGTATAAAGGAGAGCATGTGTTGGTTATAGAGTCAAAAACAACAAACGGATGTAGAATCATATTAAGTCGTAGAGATCTTATGACAATTCAAGAATTAGAGTGGGTCATTTTCGAAACAATTTCAAGAAAAAACGATATCGTAAAACCTATTATTTTAAATCAACTCGAACAAATATCTGAATACTTTAATACTGATTTTAATATTGATAAATCTGTGACACTGGAAGAAGTAAAAACAATAATCAAAGGAATTGATATCGAGTTAATCGCAATGCATGTACCGAAGCACAAACATGGTTTTATAAGCCAGATCAAATTATTCGCAACTGAACAGCTAGCTATCAATTGGATGACGATGAATTTGCCAAAAGTAATAATATATATATATATTAAAAAAAATTATTTAACATATGCATTCAATTAGGCTGTGGATGAAAATGATGATGATGAACTGATAAAATTTCTCCCGCCTACCCAGAGGAGGCCTGAAGCAAACGATTTAAAGGTAATAATATATAAGTTTTTTTTATTATGATTACTTATTTTCTATTTATTTTAGTATTATACGGAGACCTTTGACGTGGAAATGCTGCAGCCATCCCCACCAAGATACTCAAGTATGTCTCCATTAATGACATATAACGAAGACGATTTATCACAGTCACGAGTAATTTAAAATTAAAATAATAAAATATTTAAGTATTAAATGTAATTTAATTTTTAGGCAGCTGACGAGGAGAGAAGGTTCAAGGAAAGTAGTATAATAGGAAAATTCCTTATTATATAAATCCGTACAGTAGTCAGTAATATTGTAAAATAATATTGTTTACTGCAGATTGTTGTAATATATTGTGTAAAATAAAGAACTAAAAAAAAAACATTAAAGATATGGTACATTATCACACATATCTAAAAATATTAGACCATTTTCAGATTATAATCCCATTCGAATAACTAACATAAATTATATCCAAACAATTAATAATTATATACACATCATTATCACAAACTCCTGAACATATTATACAATTTTCATAATATATACGATACATAGCTATATTTATACATATAAATATGATATGACCAAACACTTACAAACTATAATATACTATGAAACACACGATACCATACGGTACTCATCAGTTTTCATTCTGAACACACGCTCAACATAAATATTATATACCTTATCATACATATATACATACATACATACATACAAACATACATAAAAATAGTATACAATTTTCTTATTATATAATTACATACGAAAAACGAATCTCTAAAGCATACGTTATACACCGGAATGTAATCTCAAACACACACATACATAAACTTGTAAAAAATTATATTTTTCAAAATATACACGTTAAAGTATAGAGATATTCGTAGACATTCCTCTACCTGACAACATACAGAAATATATATATAATATACGGGCAACCGTTTACAGATGTCGATGAGTTTCGTTCATCCCTTTCTCTAGCACATACATGCACATACACTCATATAACCATAGGTTAGTTCATACATATTTAGATACTCACATATTATATACATATTTGTATAATATTCCGAGCACCTTTTTAGAGGGAAGTTTCATCAGTTTAAGCGTTGTGTTCCACCGTGCAACACAACATTTCAAAAAGTATTATTACATTCATTATAACAAACAACTAAACATACTATAAAACTTACATATTATTGTATTATATATTATCATTTATTCCCATACATGGTACACATATACAACATTCATACATAAATAGGTACCTACTTTCATATTATATACACCATCACACACATCTAATCTTGTTATACAACTTACATATCAATATAAGACACTTCGTTACATATAGACACACTCACACATGAAATACATACTTTAAAATACTTACTCACATTCACATAGATACATTTAAACATTCCAATACATCCACCCTAAAAAGTATTTTCAAAAGTACAACATCGCTCATCAATTGGTTGTACCTACTACTACAAAATTGTTATGCCCAATAATCATCTAGATAGTTCAATTCTATTATATGAGACCATCGTACCTAAGCTTATAAACACGCATATTATAGAAAAATATCTCAATTAAAATAGGTAGATCTACCTATATTTTATTCAGCTCAGAGGATTACTCAACAACATATACAAAATTATATATTTATGACACACAATATTATATATTTATGTAACTAGTAGGTACCTATATACACTATACAGACTAAGGAGAATAGAGGATATCGACTCTGAGGGTCTTAGACGTCGTCTTCGAGATAGTTTGATCACTAAATGCAAAAATAAAACTATCATATTTTGACTTCACCGTTGATACAGTACATTTCATGTTAGAAATAATACAACATTTATTTTATTAAATTTGAATTAAACACAAATATGCTTATGCATCCTTACTTTTCATTTTAACCATATCCACTAGTCTATATTATAATTACCTAAACTCGCCTTATATTATATATTAAGGAATTATTATTCCCAAAATATTCACTTTTTAGTAAAGAGTTGTATATAGTATATATTATTAGATATTACACCATATAACCACAGAATAGATGAAATCTTACATATCACTACCGACATATACATATTATAACTATCATGCATGTGCATGGGAAAAACACAAGCGTTTCCAGTCACCGTCACCACCAACGAAACCCCATTCGACTCGAGCAAAACGTATATTATGAGAAAACGCATGCAACTTAGGTACATATCACCCAAGTGACCGATACATATTATATTTTATCAGCACATACTTACAACAGTCATATCACTTGTATAATATTTTTATTTTACCGTGTGTATACACAGACACACACACACACACACACACAAAGGCATATCACCTCCGCTATATATCATTGTATAAGTTATAATATCGGAAAATTAAGAACTATTAACAATATCTCTCATTTCAGTAGATAGGTACTTTATGCGGTTTATTACAAAAATCCCGAAAAAGGTACCTACACAATAATTAACGTTACATTTGTAGTATTATAGTAACATCTTTATCAATAAAACATTTATAAATCTTCATCTTATTAGTAATTTTCCATACAGGCTCATGCTACAATGAGCATATAGGTGGGGACGTACATACATTCTTGTATCTTTATATATACATGCACAATACTATTAGGCCAACCTATTATGAATAATATTACAGATACTTACTTATATTTTTAATCAATCATATATACATTGAAATATTGATATTACATTAGACTAAAATCATAGCTTATATACACATACATGGATTATAGGTATTTAAGAGAAAAAATAAATCTTTTACTGTTATCATTGTACTATTTTTCGTCAAGTGCAGTGAGAATTATATATATAACAATAAGTAAAAAATATTATAATTGAGCCACCACCTATTTCTACAGTTACATGAACATGTGAAACATAGTATGATATGCAAACCCACATTAAATCATATACCGATATGTATATTCGACATTACAAACACCTAAACATATTATATATGGATTACATAAATATATACACATCAATAAGTCACCTACATATAGGCATACACATATTTACATACACACATACTAGTATATTGAGCGTAGAAAGCAGTCTGGTGAATTAAATCTTGTGATGAAGTATATTAATGGTGTCCCATCAGTTACAAGGATGCAGCCAAAAAACGGCGCAGCTGGCCAACGTTAGGGCCTGCAAATACCAAATCTACTTCAACTTCACTTTACTCAACAGCCAACATGCATGCCTCTTACCATTTAAACTGTACTACCTGTAAAAACGCTTTGGCGTCTTCTGATAATTTTTTAACTGAATTTAATAATTTTGTTAATAAGTATTCTACACATAATCTCTTAATCAATGCTGATACTAATGATGTTTTAAAAAAAAAATGTGCGTCTTCAGATTCTAATATTGTTTGTAATCCCCTTAAAACCTACTATCAGAATGGCCTTAGAACGAAACTTAACACTTTCAGGTGCAACTTTATTTTATTTGATTCTTATGATATAATCATATTAACTGAAACTTGGCTCACGCCAGACATAGGTAACGCTGAACTAGGTTTCGTTGGGTTCCATATTTTCAGATTTGACAGAAATTCATACTCAAGTTCATCCACCCGTGGTGGTGGAGTCCTCATTGCAGTCAAATCTAACCTTAATGCTTCCTTAATCGTCAACAATTGCAAATTTTTTGTTATTTATAGTGTCGGGGAAGATGAAGGCCCACCTTATCGTGGTGTCCCCGTGCTCGGCCGCTAAGAGGCTTTCAAAATCGGGTCCGTTAAACCAGTTGTGACGGGCCCCAGGCGTCACCAAGCGGTTACGTGGCGCTGAGTCGTGCGCTTGTGAGCGGCGAGCCTATATCTCGGGTTGGGAGAAACCCGTGAAAGAAACCATTCGTTCGATTTTGTTTTTATGATAACTGTCTATTCCTTCTAATTTTGTATTTAATCGTTTTATTTCTTGATTGCTGTCTTTAGTTTCATTATTTAGTTGCATTACTTGTTTATTTAAGATTTCCGTGTATTCGCTGAGTCCTGAACTTCTTGAATTAATTCTAAATTGCATAAGTTCATATTTTTTAAATTTTCTTTCAATTTTTTCAAAGTACTATTATCATGCAGTGAGATTGCATGTAATATAGGTTCCCTAATACATTTTAGTATGTACACGCAAATATCTTCCTCTTTCATATCTTTTTGTACTTGGCTACACAGGTATTCTATTTCCGTAACAAAACTAGAAATTGACTCTAAGTCGTCCTGTTTTCTATTTTCTAATTTGTTTTTTAATATTATTGAGTATCCTATGGGTTGAAATTCGTTTATGAACTCGCTTTTTAGATTTTCCCATGACCAGTTTTCTCCTTTGTTTTCCAAATTTTGTAAAAATATGTTAGCAGTTTCTTTCAAAAATATTGATAAAAACTTCATTTTTTCGTTGTCGTCCCAATTGTTGATCTGTGCTGCTTTTTCGTATTGTCTGATGAAAGTTTTGATGTCGCCTTGTCCGGAAAATCTGGTTTGACTATCATTTTTTCCATTTTGTGTTTTGGATTTTGATTTTCTATTTTATTTAATTTTTCAGGTGTATTTTCTATTACAAATTTTGAGTTGCTAAAGAAGGTGGTATTTAGGTTCGATAAAGATTTTATTGGACTTAAGATATCTTCGTATATGTGTTCTACTTTTGTTGATTCGTTAAGATCTAAGTTTATTAAATTATTGTAACTATTACTAGGGGATTGTACTAAATCGTTTTGATATAAATTACTAACAGAGTTTACAAATTTATCTGCTTGAGTTATTAATTTGGTTACGTTATTTTCTAAATTTTTGGATATATTATTTAAAAGTTCGTTATCAATTGTTTTTGGTTTATTTATAGCGCTATTACTCGTTTCTCTGCTTGAATCACTTAAGTTTCTCTGTGTCAGGAATTATGTAATATCAATTCTATCTTCTATTGAATCCTTTTGAACTTTGTGTTTTTGTAGATGGCTTAAAGTTTCTTCGATGTCGTCTAATTCTACGATCCCCTTATAGTATCTAGATAATCTAGCCCTTAGGTTATCTACGGTTCCTACACTTTTTAATTGTTTAGATTTGCATAATTCAATAAGACCTGGTTTCTTTTGTAAATAAATATTGGTTAATTTTGTAATTTTTTTTTCCCAAAGCAATAAGGTGTTTGTCATTCATATCATAATACAATTTACTTTAATTAATTTATGCTTAACACTTAAATAATTAATTTTTGAACAGTTTGAAACTTAAATTAAAATATTTTCGTGGTTATTTAATATTGAATAACATTTTTGAAAAATTATTGAACTAAAATTCTATTTAAATTGTTTTAAGAAAAATCTAATCTATAATAATAATATAAGTATATTACAAAACGTTGCTCACCTAGCGTATACTTGTAGACGCACGGTTGCAAAAATTGTACCACGCGGCACAAAACGGCTGTCTTGTCGGTCAGACAAAAATCGAACGCGTATGTGTTACTCACTCGGTATACACACGCACAAAAATTGCGTTCTGGGTTTCTACTGCACCCAAAACACAAAAGGTATATTTTACTTTAACAGAAAAAAAAATCACTAAACTCGCTCCGGGTTTTACTACCCGAAACGTGCACAATTATCGTACTTCACTTGTACACAAAAAAAAAAATGGTGTGTCAAGGGAATCTCTCCCAGACTACACGTAAAAACTGTTGTACTTATCGTACGTACACACTTCAAAAAAAATTAAAATGTGCCAAGGTTGAGGTACCAGGGCACAAAAAATCAAAAAAAATGTCTCCGACCGTGGATAAGTAACCCCGTTGGGCGCCACTCTGTCGTACCACCCGTATTGGATAATACGTGGTAAACCTACTATACGCCTCACCCTCGTATTCTCTAGTTAATGACACTCTCTAAAATTAATTAGAATGGCACTGTTAACTTGGAGGTACGATGGTGTGCGTTTGTCAATCCTAAGTTCTTTCCAATCTAGTAAAATGACTCAAAGATTACATATACCTTGGCACTATTCAGTTTAATAAAACCTCATTGACACATAGTAAGTATATCCCGGCGCTGCTCCTATTAAAGGTAAGAACTTCAGAATGACTTAAATAATTGTAACTCGGGTTTTCAGGTCGGAAACACTTATATTATATTTAAAAAACAAACACAAATAAAATACACTTGGCGAATTCAGATCGCCTAGCCCGTACTACGATCGACGTTTCACACGTACGACCACAGTACCCATTGGCAATGAACTTCCCTTTCGACATATGTTTCAAAATATTGATGGATCAACGACTGGGCCATCATCTTTCAGCGGCCCCATCGGAAAATTGCTTGTGCGCTGCTTAAGTCTTCAGGTAGTACAATTTCAAAAAATCGATTGATTCGAAACTTTTGAGCACAGATCAAAAGTACTTAATTGATATTGCAAACGCAATCAAGTCTGGTCATTGCCCAGACAATTTGGCATCGAGGGATCCTGGACCGCTACTCGGAACTCATAAGTTGGTATGAAATCGATTTAACTACTCCACCTGCGATGAACAACTTTTCTACATCAGAACTTGCGGAATATTTCAATCAGAATGAAGTGCCTCAATTGCCAATTTTAGACTATCCATGCTATACACAAAGCGTTGAGTGTATTGTTCAAGAAGTTAGCAAAGCTTCTAAGATGGTTTGCGGATTTGAAGCACGCGATGGCCTAATTCTGAGTAAAATAAGTCATAGGAAGCTCATGCCCAGTCTTCGCACTAAGGCAGATTACAAGATTTCTACGGAAGAAAAATCCATTGTGTAAATTGCAAGTATATAAATTTGTTAATTGTTTTATGCCTATTGCGCTTTGTTGGTAGGGATGAAGAGGAGGGTGGGTGGGACTCGATGTGCAGCCACCTCCCCGTGGTGAGTCCTGGGTAGTTCAGAAAATAACTAGCCAAGAGCTGCACCTTTCGTTGATATATTATAGTAGTCTCTATACTCTAGTATTAACGAGGGTGAGTATAATACGAGGGTGAGGCGTATAGTAGGTTTACCACGTATTATCCAATACGGGTGGTACGACAGAGTGGCGCCCAACGGGGTTACTTATCCACGGTCGGAGACATTTTTTTTGATTTTTTGTGCCCTGGTACCTCAACCTTGGCACATTTTAATTTTAATTCTAACTGACTAAAACGTAAGGGTTCGAAAATTCACGAACACCCCCTCTCCTCCCGCCTATTAAAACGTTTTTTCAGAACCGCGACCTGAAGACAATGACCTATTTAAATTTTTTAAAAAGTTTGGTGTTCAGGAGCTTATTGGGCATCTTTTTATCGCTAAGGAAAATCGAATTCGACAAAAACAGAATATCACTACCCTCTAGTACCCACGTCCTCACCGATTCACTCAGCGACAACGGAACTCCTCGTGCCTGCGCGTGCGGCGGTGTTATATAGTAATCTTATCGCTGTCTCAGCACATATGCTTCACTGGCCTATGTCAATGGTTTACAATAAAAAGTTCCTACCTCTATTACATATATGAAATGATATTTTGACGACTGTCTACAATATACAACAGTACCTAGGTGTAATATTATGTATTTTAACTACAATAGGTACCTAGTCAATCACACTTATGAAAATGGCTTCAAAACCAAAATTTGCGTATTAATACAAGACATGCAAAAAGCTGTGCATGCAGAGCAAAACAAAGAACTTCATGTGTACAAGGCAAGTTTACTCTACAATGTTCCCAGGTCCAACCTAAAAAATATTCTTGATGGCAAAACAACTATTGAAAATAGGAAACTTGGACCACCTCCTGCTTTATTGGACCATGAAATTTTACTATTTAATTGGATTGAGGCTATGAGTAAAAGAGGTTTTTGTTGAAAGTGAAGCTTGACGGACTAATGATGTTAGCATTAATATAATAAGTAATAACACGACAATATGATTATGTATTAGTATAATATATAATAACGTATAACTGGACAATTAAACTGTGACAGTACACATACATCGTATACCCTCTGTACAACGACGCCTGTGCAAGTGATTATTACATACATCAAAGGCCCTATTTATATGAACAATCGAGGCCATCCCGTATCCGTATATAATATAGAAAGCGATAGTAAAGGTGTTACACAGCTATATCGTAACTGCATAAGTATCTATTAGAAAACGACATTGTACACGCACGTGTGTTTACATGGTTTGAATACTAATATTAATTGTATATTTCAACACCCTCCCTCAATTAATAATTTCTTTAATTGTAGTCACTCCTATGGCTGACCGCAACTTCTCGAATCGTTCCTTAACCAAAGGCTTGGTTAGAATGTCCGCAATCTGGTCCTCTGTTCCAATGTACTGTAGTTGGAATTGTCCCTCTTCGTATTTCTCCCGTATGAAGTGATATCGTAAGTCTATGTGTTTTGTCCTCTTATGAAACTCTGGATTCTTAACTAAACGAATAGCACTCTGATTATCAATGAATAATACCGGTTGTTTATCACCTGTTTTTGATAAGCTTATTATCAACCGCGTAATCCACATGATCCCTTTTACGGCTTCACTGGCCGAAATATATTCAGCCTCGGTCGATGACAATGACACACAATGTTGTCTCTGCGATATGCTCGACCCGTATCTGAATAGAAATCCTGACGTTGAACGTCGTGTCTGAACGTCACCTGCGTAATCTGAATCGCTAAATATTTCTAATGACAATTGTGTATTATGATTAAAATACAAGCCATAATTAAATGTTCGTTTGACATATCGTATAATCCGTTTTACCAAGTTCCAATGAGCTTTAGTTGGTTTTGCTAAGTAACGACTAGCAAAGTTTACTGCATATGCTATATCTGGTCTCGTTACCTGTGATAAAAACAGTAAGCTACCTACTGCCTGCCTATAAGGTATTTCTTCACTTAATATCTCCGATTCTTCCTTTTGTTCAATAGTATGTGATTTGTCTATCGGAATTGAAAGTTCCTTGGCGTCCAGCATATTAAATTTATTAATTATGCTACATGCATAATTTGTCTGATGCACAAATAATGAACCATTTTTCATTAAGTTTACCTGCATACCTAGAAAATATTCTAAGTTTCCCTTTTTAACCTCAAACTCTTTCTCCAAGTTCGTTAAAAGTTTCTCTATTATCTCTTCATTATCTGCCGCGATTAAACCATCGTCAACAAATATTGCAAGAATAATTTGGCTGTTATCAGCTTTGAATACACATGCATCCGCTTCGGTACATTGTAAACCAAATGCATTCAAAAAGTTCTTGAAGCTTATATTCCAACATCTTGGACTTTGATTTAAGCCATACAAACTTCACTGAAGCTTACATACTTGATTTGAGCCATCTTCGTAACCTGGTGGTTGTACCATGTATGATTCTTCCTGTAGTTCCCCGTACAGAAATGCTGTCTTGATGTCGAATTGTCGTAGTATTAGTTTTTCCACAGCTGCTACTGCGAATATCGCCCTTATTGATTCGTATCTGACCACTGGCGAAAATGTTTCATGGTAATCTATACCATATTTCTGTGAACAACCCTTAATGACCAATCTGGCCTTAAATTTATCTATACTACCGTCAATTTTATATTTGGTTTTGAACACCCATGCATTTCGTAATGCAACTTTATCCTGTGGCAAATCGACTACAGTCCAAGTCTGATTTTCGTGTAATGAATTAATTTCGTCGTTCATAGCATTATTCCATTCATTTTTGTTTGACCCAGTAATTGCCTCATCATAATTCAATGGACTGATACAGTTAGCAATAAAAGTCTAAACATTATACCTGTCCGGCTTCTTAAGTGTATTCCTGTCACGTAGAACCATAACATTTCTATCATCGACTATGTTTTCGTCCTTCTCACGCACGCCCGTTGAATTAATTTGAGTGTCTGTAAACTCTAATGTGTCTGCAATTACATTTTCATAATTATTACATTCGTCTTCGAATATAATGTCTCTGCACACGGATATTTTATTTGTTTTCGAATACCATACACGATAACCTTTCGTGCTGTTCGAATATCCAACAAATATTCCTTTTTCACTTTTTGGATTCCATTTCTGACGTTTTTGCTTTGGTATGTGTGTATATACCGCAGTACCAAAAACTCGTAAATGTTTAATATCTGGCACGACTTTATAATATAACTCGTAAGGTGGCTTACCAATCTGTGAACTCGTTCCAGTTAGATTAAGTGTATAAACCGCTGTGTTCACAGCTTCTGCCCATAATGACACGTCAAGATTTTTCGCACATATCATTGTCCTGGCAGCTTCTACGATTGTTCTGTTATCACGCTCGACTTTCCCGTTCTGTTTCGGCGTATATGCTACCGTAGTTTGGTGTCGTATGCCATATTTCTGTAGAATACCTGTAATGTCCTTGTTTACAAATTCTAACCCATTATCTGTCCTTAATATTTTGACTTTAGATCTTGTTTCTGTTTTAACACTTTTTATAAATGTCTCCATAATATTTTTTACTTCATATTTATTCTTAATAAAATATACTGTTCTGTTACGTGAGTAGTCATCTCTAAATAGTAAAAAATATTTTGATATACCGATAGAGTCCCTCTGCATCGGTCCACATAAATCTGCATGTATTAAATCGCCGACGTTAAAATATTCGGTCTCACTTTTACTGAACGATTGACGGTGTTGTTTCCCGATTATGCAGTCGCTGCATACAAATTGATCGTCCTTGGCTGAATAATCAATATTATGTTTTGCCAAACAATTCCTCACGTATTGAATATTCTGGTGAGCTAAACGCTTATGCCATACTTCTAATCGTTTTTCTACTGCAATGTTCGCAAAACATTCAGCTTTCGATGGTGCTTCAACTTTGATCTGTAATTCAAACAACCACCGCATCTTGTGCCTATGCATACAGAAATCCCGTTTCTTTTGAACACACACGTTTTATTGTCTGACGTTAGTTCTAAACCTTTGTCTAACGCTGACCCGCACGAGAATAAATTAAATTTTAATCCCGGCACGCGCAATACATTTGCCAAGTAATTTTTATTCCAATTACCGTTCACGTATGATAATATATTAATATTACCTTTTCCTGTTGCATATAGATTTGTTCCGTCACCTATTGTTACCTGTTGTGTATATTTCAATGGTTCATAACCTGTAAACCATTCTAGGTTCACGCTCATATGATCCGACGCGCCTGAGTCTAAAACCCACGTATCTGTTGTAGTTTCATTTATCCTTGACTCGCTTACAAATGCATTTAAATTTGTACCTGTAGTACCGGTTTTCCCACCTTTCATACTACTTAGAAAATTCTTACAGTTTCTTTTATAATGACCAATTTTACCACAGTAATAACATTTAACATTACTTTTATTAGTAAATTGTTTTTTACCTTTACCATAACTGCCGTTTTTTCCATCTGATCTGTTATGAAATTTCGGCGGAGTACGATTGCGCGCGTTTTACCTTTTTAGGTATACGATTGCGCGCAGTGCCCGAATAACAAAAGACAACATTTTAATTACTCAAAGGCGTACGATTGCGCGTGAAATTGGGTGCGACGTTGCCAAATGTATTACGTAAATAATAAAAATACAAAAAGTTAATAATATAAAAAAAATGTTATTTAAAAAAAAATTAAAAAATTAACTTAAATAATAAAAAATAAAAAAAAAGTTAAAAAAAAAATAATACAAAATAAAGAAATTTAATAATTGAAAAAATATAATACTCGTAAATTAATATTTATATTAAATTTTAAACCCCCGATACCTATTTCCAACTATGGCCAAATACTTTAGTAAATTTTCTGGTGTTTTATTGTTTACATAATGTTTGTGTTCATTTTTCAAATTTTCAATTTTCCTTGATTCTTCATTCGATTTTGGTTTCATTATACCTTTGGAAATGGTTAATAATTTGGTAACTGTTTCTGCCTGAGGTTCCATAAGGGTAGCTATAACGACAAATATTGGTGGATGAGCACTATTAAACTGTGCATTATATATACTATGGAAACTTTCAGCCCCGTTTGTAGTCCTAAAAATAAATAATATAATATTATAGTTGACACATTTTTTTTTAAAACTATTATTAGAACCGAACACAACTGATAGTTAATTGATATAGTCACATCATGCACGATTATAGTATAGGTATATTCGTACATGTATGGACATTTACAATAAAGATAATATTTTTGATACATAATATAACCAATTCATTCTTAGTGATGGGAAGTTTGTCTGATATCGGCAAAAATAAGTAATAAATAATCTACTATAATCTACTATGGTATCCTACGGATTTACCATGGACCTATATATTTGGCAACGTTGATATTTGGCAAGTTAAAAGTTAAAATAATATAGCGCGCGCAATCGTACGCTTAAAAAGGTACCGCTGATAAGGACCGCGCGCAATCGTATCGCGCCCTGAAATTTGGCTGGAAATGCACTCGATTTCTCTTGTTCACCAACTTCACCTTTGATCTGGATAACCCGTGATTCTTCAATCAACAACCGACTAGTTAAATTATTTATATTTTTACTTCCCGTTGGGACTGAATCCCAAGCACTGTAAAAATGATTATATTCCTTTGGTAATGTCATTAGTATTTTTGTCATAACCATGTTATCCGTAACTGGTTCACCCGCTACTCACAGTTTCCTTCCTAAATTGACCAATTTAGAAATATGCGTCGATATGTCATCTGTCGACTCCTTTGAATAACTGAAAAATTGTTGTTGAAGCAAATGTATACTTGCCTCAGACTTCTGCTCGTAAATACTCAGCAGTTTCTCCCACATTTCCAATGCAGTCTCACAGTTAATCAAATATTGTACTGGACCATCGTCCACTGAGGTAACTATTATTTTCTGACATTTACCGTCCGCTTTTTGCCAAGCGTTTGTATGCCTTTGCTAACGTGCTTTGGCATCTTCGTCGGTCTCTCCTGCCGACTTTTTTATAGGTAGACTTGGTTTCGTCCATTCACCTGAAACTATCTCACCTACTTCCAAGGCATTTAGAATGACCTTCATCTGGAATTTCCATAACGACCAGTTTTCCGCACAT
This sequence comes from Macrosiphum euphorbiae, assembly GCA_949089665.1. Classification (NCBI taxonomy): domain Eukaryota; kingdom Metazoa; phylum Arthropoda; class Insecta; order Hemiptera; family Aphididae; genus Macrosiphum; species Macrosiphum euphorbiae. The sequence goes on along the minus strand of CARXXK010000002.1, from coordinate 51,279,036 downwards.
AATTTTGTTATCTTCACCGTGTCTTCCATGACCGATGATTTCCCGTATACTTGACCTGTATAACAATTTATAACAAAACTTTACCTATGTACACTGTTCCGCCGTTTTCCGAAATCCAGGATATCTCCGACTGGTTGTAGTTTTCTGCGTTAATACAAATATAAAAATACTTCGATCACGAATCCACTAGACTGTATGTCTTGGTTATTGACTGGGCCCATAACTTGTTGAAAGTGAAGCTTGACGGACTAATGATGTTAGCATTAATATAATAAGTAATAACACGACAATATGATTATGTATAAGTATAATATATAATAACGTATAACTGGACAATTAAACTGTGACAGTACACACACATCGTATACGCTCTGTACAACGACGCCTGTGCAAGTGTTTATTACATACATCAAAGGCCCTATTTATATGAACAATCGAGGCCATCCCATATCCGTATATAATATAGAAAGCGATAGTAAAGGTGTTACACAGCTATATCGTAACTGCATAAGTATCTATTAGAAAACGACATTGTACACGCACGTGTGTTTACATGGTTTGAATACTAATATTAATTGTATATTTCAACAGTTTTGCCATTGTTAGTAGAAATTTATTGGTGTCTGTTGGAAAGATAGCCAAAAAAAATGGGTATTGACCATTTGTTTAATGGTGGAAATCCATCCAAAAAATGGCTTAAGCTGTTTATGAGACGTCAACCTAGGTGGCCAAGCGAACTGTTGAGAAAGTGACCAAATCTAGGAGCCAAGTCACTCAAACCCAAATTGAACACTGGTTTGATACTGTTTATTCCTTTTTTAGTGAAAACAACATTACAGATATACTTGACGACCCTTCTCACATTTTTAACTCCGATTTTTTCACCCAAGGGTGAAAAAGTGTTAAGCATAAGGGGTGAGAAAAATGTTTATGAGGTGTGTGGAAATAACGACAAACAACAAATAACAGCACTATTAAATGTATCTGCGGATGGTTCCATTGCACCAACTATGTTAGTATTTGCTGGTAAACGCATGCCAAAAGGCATTGCAAAATCAATGCCTGAACATTTTGCCATGGCTGTCAGTGATAAAGGGTGGATTACTGGTGAAACCTTTTTTGAGTACGTAGCTAATGTGTTTCATCCCTGGTTAATTAAAACCAAAGTCCAATTACCAGTTGTACTCTTTTTAGATGGGCACGTTTCTCATTAAACATACTGTTTAAGTATGTTTTGTAGAGAAAATGGTATACATATTGTAGCATTCTACCCAAACTCTACACATATACAAACAACCATTAGATGTAGCAATGTTTGGACCTTTGAAAAAAGAGTGGGCCAAAGAAGTACATGAGTGGTGCATGACAACACAAGACCCATTAACCAAACATGATTTTGCTCCATTACTAAATAAGGTTATCAATAATCGACTGACCAAAAAAACTATTCAAAATGGGTTTAGAACAACTAGGTTATATCCATGGGATTCTTAAGCAACTGATTATTCTAAATGTTTGAAGAAAGATGCTCCCGATGAGGCAGAGATAAATATATAATGTCTTATACCTAGACTGACATACCGTCTCCGCTCAGAATCGTTTTTCTTATACAATGATATTATATTATTGAATTCAAATTTAATACTATCCACTATACAGTGACCCACTTGTAACCTACTTTACAGGAGAGCGCTTTTTTTTTTATTTTAGTTTTATAACATTTACCTGTCAACTCAAAAGTCTGAGTATAAAAGTAATTAGTTTGCATTAAAGGAAATATAAAATGTTGAAGTTATATAAAATATTTCTTTCTTTTTAATATTTATTAAAAATGTACTAAAAATATTTTTAAAATTATTGAAAGTATTGTCATTTGAACAGAATTTAAGATATTTCTTCCATTCAAAAAATAAATTGTTGGTAGTAAAATTTAGTTTGAGGCAGTTGCAGCGCCTAAAATCATAACATTTTATGTATTTTTGGTGATATGATTTTGCACTTTCCCCGCGTATGGGGTAAGTGCGGCCAATTCTTTTTAAAAAAAAAAATCAAAAACTCGAAAACTATGATTGTTAGACAAATTTCAATAGTATATTCGAATAGCTAACTATTTTTTTAATAAGTTGACAACCAACTGTTTTAGTAGAACAGAAATATTGAACTCAGAAACATAACCAGTAAGATTTTAAAATTATGGGTCGCAGTTGCCCCACTTCACCCTAACAAAATTAACTACTTACGTGGAATCTTGTTTTCAATTTTCAATCCTTAGATATAAAAGTTGAACATTTTATAAATTTTTAACTACAAAATAATTATTCAATTTTAAATTTGATAAATCTTATAAAAATTGTGATTATGTATTTTTAATATTTTTCAACTGATACTGTAACAATATATCAGGAGAATTGTATTAAATTTTTACACTTTTTGGGCCAACAGATAAAAATTTATTGATATTTATAGAATAAAAAACTAAAAAAATTAGAAACTGAAAATGTCCGTAAACAGCTCAAAAAGAGTCAAAATATTTTCAAAATTGTATGGTGTATGGGAAATGCTAATATAAATATTCAGTGAAATGTTCATTTACCTACAGTTATTCGTTTTTGAATTACAATAAAATAAGGAAATCGCTACACGAGAAATCGAGTAAATATCCAATGTTGTAAAAATTTGAATTTCAAACGCTCATAAAAATTTAATTTGACTTTCTCATTGACATTTTTTTTTTATAAAGGTAGATAATCCTATAAGGAATCAATAAGGATGGATAATATAGGTAAATTGATATAGGTAGGTAATAAACAAGATAATTATTCTACTTAAATTTAAATTTGTGGTAGGTAGTATTTCTTCAGCAGCTAAGCTGTTAAAATTCTCTTGTGTAGTAAGAATTTCAAAGTTTGCAATATTACCGATGTCGATTAAATTCAAAGAGCCGGATACACCAGATGCACTGATACTAGATTCTGTTGATGCTATTTCCTAGTAACGAATAGTTTGAGAATGTCTACTTGTATAATAATACTTTCATTAATCTATTTGATCAACTATCCTAAAGTACCTAAGAATTAATGGAAGGTATAATAATAAATAATACTAAATAAGTAACCTACTTTATCTCTCTGGATTTCTTCTCTTAACGTCCGGAGAAATTTCAAGAATTTGGACTGTGGTCCCATTTTTGGAATCAGTCTAGCTACCATTGATTCAGTCAAGTCTAAAAAAGCCATTCTATCTATTTCTTCCTCTGAAATAATTTTAATATGTAACTTATTAATCAGTACCAACTCATGTACCTAAAATCTTGATTAGTGAAACTATATTATTATATTATAATTTATAGTTCTATGAAGACTTCTGGTGTCTGGGATCTGGTAGGTATTATTTTAATTTATAGTACTAAATAGGCGTACATTAAAGTAATAAAAGTTATATTATAATACGTGAATAACGATGTATTGCTGAAAATGTGTAAGATCACTTTTTTAAAAATTCATAATCTCATTTTGGGCTACGTCTGAATAATGATAAGCTAAGTATTTTCTCATCTATTATGAATCTCCTTATTTTTTTTTTTTTATAGTTTTTCTTAAGAGGATGTCACACCCGCATGTGTTGTCTCCGTCTTACAAATGTACAACATAGCAAAAACTATTTTGCGCGGGACAACTTTTCTATCACCATATTTGTTGTAGAACTACCAAATTTTCACAACACTTCATCTGTGCAACAGTGTGCTTTTTTTTTGAATCGAATTATCCAATCATTTTTTTAAAAGCAAATTAAAAAAACAAAATGTTTAGAAGCAAATAACTTTTATTGTATTTATGTCATCTAAAATATGTTGCATGGATAATTTTCCACTCTATATGTTCAGAAATTTTGGAGCCACTACTAAAAACACAGAAAGATAAAGTTGTCCCACGCAAAACAGTTTTTGCTAGTTGTACACATTTGTAAGACGGAGACAACATGTACGGGTGTGAGATCCTCTTAACTGCAATCTGCTAAATAGAGATGCAGCAGCAGTAATTTTTTCAGAATATTTACTATCCAAATACTTTTCTGACATCGACTCAGCTAATAGCATCCTTTGCTTTAATAACTGTTTTTTTTTATTTTCTTCTTCTAAAGTGTCTCAGCAAGTTGTTTGTTTTCAAATATCGTATACGCAACAGTGGCCATGTGTGTTAAATATATTAGTATTTGAAAAATTAGAATAACGTAAAAAAAATATATTTTAATTTGTTATTATGGTTACTACGTAACCTTCTCATAATTAAAATTATTTAGTTATTTTATTAATATACAAAACTTATAACATTTTTAAAATCGTCTTTGTTTCAAATTTAAAAATGAAATTGGATGAAGTTAATATAACGGAACTCAGCCCTAGTAAGCTATTGGAGTACTCAAAAAAATGTGTTACTATGCTTAAGCAAAAAGACAAAGAAATATCATTGTTACAAGTAGATCGAAATCAGGCAAATATAGCTATGAAAGTCGCACAGAAATCTGTCAATAAACTTCAATTAGAGATGACTAAAATGGAAAAAAAAGCGATAGATGATGCAATTTTAATACAGGGTCTTGAAAAACAATTACGTATGCAACGAGAAGAGTTTACTTATCAAAACACCTACAATTTGGACGTCAAACGTTTGGAAAATGAATTAGCCACAAAAGCAACAGATTTAAAGTGGGAAAATCATAACAATGACTTATTTTTACTGAATCATTCGCTTCGGGATGATTTGAAAAAACAAAGTGCACAACACACAAACGAAAAAACAAATCTGGCAGTCCAAAGTGTTAAACGTTTAAATGACAGAGCCAATGTGATAAAATGTACTGCAGCTCATTATTTAGCCGAAATAGATGAAGAACAAAAATACGCGATTCGCTTTGTTCAAAAAAAACATATTCTAGAGTTACGATCAGTTAGGTCCCTACATAATGATAATACACGTATATTGATGGATACGTACAATAAAGAAATCGAAGAATTAAAAGTTGAATATGAAGACAAATTAGACCAATTTTTGGATTTGTCTGAATCGTTGCAACAAAAATTGGAGTATATTGCTGAAAATAATCATTTTTTACAAAAACGTAAGTCGATTATTGAAAATAAAACAAAATCGCTGAATGACTCATCTCAAGTACTCCTAAAAAGAAATGAATACTTGGAAAGGGAAAATAAAAGTTATAACAATTGTAAAAGACAATTAAATAGCTTTAACAGAGAATTACAGAGTATTAAAGTGCGATTAAAACAGATAACGAACGAAAAAGATTTATTAGAGGAAGAAAATCGTAAGATGAAACTAGACCTTGAAAACTCCGATGAATACCATGAAAAAAAAATGAGAAACATGGAAAGGAGATTCAGTATGAAAATAATGTTACTGTCAAAGTATGGGACAGAAACAAACTCCGAATAGAGTGTAAATTTTTTTTTCTAGATAAAACTACAATAATATCTACTAGTTATCATGTTAAAATTTTAATGATAATCTTATAATTATCAATAAATATGTATAATATTATATAGTTCTTGTAAATGTTATTGCCTTATTCACCATAAACATTGTTTCATAATTTAATCTATGGCCTAACCTAACCTAACATAAATTGGTTAAGGCGCCCAATGCCAAGTTATTGTGTACACAAAAATACGCCCTAAGGGAATAATGATCATGTTCTGTAGAATCAATATTTGATAATTTATTTTTTTAATTAATAGAGGGTAATATTCTACAGGCCCCATCGAACTCCGTTTTTCAATAGTTTAATCTCATACTTTATAATATATCTTTAAAATAGTACAATTTTTAGCAGTTTTTTTTATAAATTATGTTATACCATTATATGAAATAATATAAAAATCTGAGATTGATGCTGCCTGTAGGAAGTATTCTTTCAGATTAAAAAATAGTTATCAAAATCAGACAATTCTACAAGGCCTGAGAATTAATCCAGTGAAGTATTTTTTTTTAACATTGATATAATACTACCTATCTGCCCCCTCCTCATCATAAATAGGTATCAGGAAGTAGATTATTAGAAAAGTATTATGCTTAAGGTGACAACTAAAATGTAAAATTTAATTTTCAAATTTTATAGAATTGCGAAAAATTTGAAAAACTGGCAACGAGCTAATAGTGTCACACTAGAGTGCATTGTGATTTTCTTGGACCTTCCCAAAATAAATACTTTTTTATTTTAGTTGATGAAATCAAAAAATGGTTAGAAGTATTTCCAGTAAATAATATGGCATCATATAATTATTTTCTTCGCATAAATTCAACACAACAGTCATATTATTACAACTATATCTTTTCCATTAACCCATTGACGCGGCTACGGTAGGCCGGTCGTTGTCGGTGGTAGTTTTGATGCACTCTGCACAACCCGCACAACTTAAGGTAGTCAATAAATAATGGTGAACACCGGTTTATTTATGATGAGGGTGCCGGGTGGCGGTTAATAGAAGTACCTATACAGAATGAACCCGTGGTCGGGTGACAAACAACGGTCTGGTACGAGGAACGTGTTCGACGAATCGCGTTTAAAAGTGAAGCGGATTGAAAGTGCCGTGTGGCGTTTCGTAAGACGTTATACAAAAAAGGAACCGTGGTCGGGTGACCAACGGGGAACGTGATTTGACGGAATCGCGTTGGTGCGTTGAAGAAAAACGAAAACGAGTCAGGCCGTGGCGGTGGTCAGAAAATGAAAGAGCTGCTGGAGGCGGCCACCGACTCGTCTTACGAGACTTGCCTCCCCGTCCCGCCTTGTGCCTTGTGGCGTGGTGGGAGAGTTGGCGATGTCGCGCTCGTAGCCCGTGGTGGCGGTTTGTGAAGTGCAGATAGGTAGCTACGATCATAGACGTATAATAAAAATAGACCAGTAGGGCGATTCTCTATACCATGACTAAAACTAAAATTTATTCAGTCATGGCATTTTTAAGTCACCCAACATTTGGCGTCTTTTTATTTTTCCGATTCCGTAAGCTGATAACTTAGACGACTTAATATTCAAAGACTAAAAGTGTACAAGTGACTAAAATATTAAATGACTTAATTAGAATACGGTATTATTGTATATTTTACAATGTTGCCAATATAATTAACCGTAATTATTATAATAGATAATAAATTGTAAGCATAATTATCTTGATAATTGAAATGCCGAGTGCTGATAATGCCGTATTGCCTTTCTATATAGTAGGACAGTAGGTACATACTACATAGGTATTTCAGTATTTGGGTATACCTACATAAAATACTATATGATTATGATATTTTATATTTATAATTAATATAATATTTATATTTTATACAGTATTTGATTTTAATTATTAAAGGCTTAGAGCCATTTGTGTTGTTGTTTTAGTTTTGTTTTGTTTTGTGAGGATATTCAAAAATAAAGTATGTCTTCAAAAAAGTAAGTTTATTATGATATAATATAGTAGTTTTCACAGTTAATGTTCAGAAATTAGTAACTATACCAATATAACTTTCTATAATTTGAATTTGTTTTCATTTGTAAGCGTGGACAAAAAGAAAAAAAGAGGGTCCGATCAGATAGCTGCACTCATTAATTACATGAGTAATGAACCAAAATTTGCCGCAGGAAAATTCAAAGATCCTCATAATGGAAAAAGGCAAATGGACGTCGAGTGGGCAGAATTAGCGGACAATCTCAATGAAATGGGACCTCCTAAGACAGTAGAGCAGTGGAAAAAAGTAATATTAAATTCCTATACTATATCCTGTTTTTTATAATATCTAAGTAGGTATAGTATGTTTAGTATTTATCATTAGTCATTACCAATTGGCAATTGCTAACAACTATTTATTTTCTTGATTAGTTTTTTAATATAGTTAGCTAAAAATAATAATATTATATTATAATATTCACCTATTTTTGGCCACCCAACTTCACCCATGTTTATATTCAACAATAAAATAATCATGTTTTTATTTTTACATTATTTATTATGACTACAATATTACAAGTAGATATTAGTATAATTAAAATATTTTACCATATACTAGCATTACTTAATGTAAAGTAATTACCTATCTTGAATGTTTTTCTTTATTATGTGTCTATCACACTTATATGCTGAACGTGTAGCGAGACCTATGAAGCATTAGAATATTTGAAGTTCAAAAATAATAGAAAATAGTAAATACCTGTACATTTTATTATTTCCAGTGTTGGCGTAATGAAAAATGTATGGCTCGTAAAGTTAATAGTGCTTGGAATAAGTATTTGAGCCAGACTGGGAATTCATCTTCTAATAAACCCCCTGAACCCAATGACCGTCATCAACTAATTTTATCAATAATTGGTACTGAAACTTCAGTTGGTATTGGGGTAGGAGAGAATGGATTTGGTGAGGTATGCAAATATTCTTTAATTAATGCTTCATTTATTACCTGCTAAATGTCTTTAATAATGCAATTTAAATATTGTTGATTAAGTTCAGCTATGTTCAAATGAATGTTAATTATTAACATATTTGTTCTGTATTTATTACCTACCTAAAAGTTTAACCTATCTTAAAAAGTGCTAAGTCAGACCTATACATTTCTTGCAAATGTCATAAATTATTGTTAGAAATATAATTTTTATTTAATAATGCTTTAAAAATAAAAGGATATTATTTTAAGTAACTTCTGAATAGAATTTATATAAAATATTTGATACCTACTATATTTTTAGTGTTCAAATACTGTGGATGAAGGAGAAGGAGATTTTGGTGAAGTTGTTATGGCTGAAGAAATTTATGTAAATGAAGGGATAGAGGATTTAGAAGTAACTATATTTTATTTTATCTTATATAAATATTTATTATTCATATTATATATATTTTTTTAGGAAATAGCTGCTGACACAGTTATTTTAAATTATAAAGGTAATACGTTTGACAATAGAGATGAAAATATCACCCTTTCACAATTAACCACTCCACTGACACCGAAAGTAAAACCATCCAAAGGTGATACCTATAAAAATCTTGTGGAAGAAACAAATAGTACTCTAAAAGTAAGTTTAAGTTTATCGATGGTAAGTTATTCATTCAATGTATGGTAAGTTATTCAATATTCATTCAATGTATGGTAAGTTATTCATTCAATGTATGTTAAATTATTTTTTAAGTGTAAAATAATTTTATTTTATATTGGTAGCCAGTGGGTAGTAAGGCTTATTTGCAGTCTTCATATTAATGATTTATTGAATTCAAATTCAACACATAATATCTTACAATGATCGATCTAGAAGTATCTCATTTGAAGAGTAAAATGCCTTCATACCACTTCTAACAGGGCCCTTTTTAAAATATAATTTTGAAACAAATTATCAAATCATAATAGTACTTCAATAGTAAATTTAAATTTTACTTACTGGTTGCTGCTTGTTATCCTACCTAATTTACAAGCTAAACATAATTAATAGCAAGAATAATATACTATGTTGTATTAAACATTTAATTTTTTTTTTCAAGACTATGACTGAAGCTATTCGTGAAAATACAGAGCAGATGGGGTCTGTTGTGCATGCAATCACCAGCATGAGTGATAACATTGCAAAGTTAACTAACGCGCTTACAGTAATATCTGCACAATTGGCTAATAATGCTATTAATAAAGGCTTAAAAGATTATTTTGTGTTTTATTGGCTAACTGTTTAATAAGTTTTTGGTTGCTTGACTTATTGTTTATTCGTACTTGTGCTTTTTTTTTTTGCTTAAGATTAATGCATGGATTATATATGTATGGTGTTGGGACATATAATTTTAATGTATCACTTCTGGATGACTTATGAGTTATAATTGTAAGTTATATTTAAACATTGCACTTAGAGTTATAAAAATCTATTCCACCATTAATTACAATAGTTACAGCCTTTAGGTAAGTACCGAGGTAAGTACATATTTATTTTGTTTTTTATTTTTTCTCATGTTTTTGCTGTTTAATTATTAATGCACGAAAACTGTGTTCACTATTTAAAAATGTATGGTGTTAAGACCAGGCGCGGATCCAGAACAGATTTATGGGGGGGGCCATCAAATATTATTAATAAAGTTTATCAGGGTTTAATATGTTAATATTGTTCGACATCAGGATAATGATGATTAGGTTACCTTTAAAAAGACCAAAAAATAATTAAACAAACATTTTTTTTTTGAAATATTTAGGTTACTCAATCTTACTTTATTGGTTATAAAATATTTAATTACATTACTTTTTCTACATTTAAACTAAATTTTACTATAGTTAATAATTTACGATAAATTCTAATCAAATGTACAACTTAAAATCAGCTTAATTTTCTTATGACTTATGGTTTTCAAATTGCAAATGGAATTTTTCTTTTGCTTTTGGAGAAACGTTCAATTAATTTTTCAACAAATACGTAGTTTGTCGGTGGTACCCAATGATTTATTAAAAGTTCACTCTTCGTATAATCGTCAATATTTTTTTCAATATAATCTCCTATGTCATTAGTATGAAGATGAAAATCATGACTAGAAGATGCTAATCAATGTTCGAATTAAGATCTTTTACTGAATTGTCTGAAATATTTTCTTCAGGTATACTGCTTTCAACTGTGATTTTTTTTGAAATAGGATTGAAAAATGAACTAATTTTTGAAGAAGGACGTTTTTTATCAGTAGTTGAGGCCTACGAAATTAAAGAAAATGTAATAGTTTTAAAATCATCTTATGATGACAATATGAAGTAAAAAATGTCTGTCGTATAAATAAAATATGTAGTAAATTTATTAAAATATTAAAAAGGACGAAATATTACATATTATTTTTTTTATTTCATGTTATTTAAACGACATTTTGAGTATTGTACAAAATATAATGTACAAAATATGGTTTTTAATTCAAATAATCAAATCAGTGGCAGTGTATTAAAATTCAAAATACAGATTACTTACCATTTTTAAATACGCTCGTTTTCTCGCAGTGCGTTGAACGCTGTCCGCATCCCGTAGAAAAATGATAATGTTATATAATATTCAATATTGTAGCAATAGAATTAATGGTAAAAGTAATATCTGCGATTCTGACGATAACGTGAACGGTCACGGCATCGTTAGCCTACGCCACGCCGGTCGCCGACACAATTAGAAATTACAGAAAAATTCTATAAATAGAATTGTCCGAAAACCAATATCAATTTTACGAAACATTATAATCTAATATAGAAATATTTAATAAGAATAATTCGATCTATTCTATTATCAATGTTATTATTTTTTTCACCGGCCTCATCTTTTTTTTTTAGATTTGGGGGGGGCCATTGCTCCCATGGCCCCCCCTTGTATCCGCGCCTGGTTAAGACATATCATTTTAATGTATCACTTCCTAACCTAACCTACTTACCTTACTTATAAGTTATAACTGTACGGTAGGTAGTATGAAATAATTAATGAAAATTGATGTTCAGGTAGGTAACCGTGTATTGCAATATTTACATATTGCACTTACAGTTTTAGAAATCTATTCCACAATGAATTACAATAATTATAGCCTTTTGGTAAGTATATATTTATTTTGTAATTTATTTTATTGATTAAAGAAACATATAATTTTAAGAAAAAATAATTAATAATAATTATAATTTATAAAGAGATAGCAAAAATGTATACCAACAAAATTAAAGAAATATTGATATTCGATATAGGAAAAAAAGTGTAATGTATTATAATTTAATTAAAATATTGTTGCACAATTTGTTGTCTTACAACTCTTCCACCCTGTCTATCTTGAATATCTTGAATATTTTGTCCGTCATGCCCTGCCAGTTGATTTTCATTATATATATTGTCATCCACATTGTAATGTAAATACTCTTCGCGTATTCTGAAAAGTAAAAAATTAACCATGTCAAATTCCAAATTAAACAAAAAAATATAATTTAAGTATACTCCTGTATTGCCATATTATGTAAAATTGCACAACAATTTATAATAACTCCCGCTTTTTGAGGTTTATAGTGTAATACACGATCTTTTTTTAGACACCGCCACCTGTTCAGAAAAATGGAGGTACCTACTCACAATATTATGATATTTTTAATATTAATAAATACAAATATTTACATACCTTCCTTTTAGAACTCCAAATACCCTTTCTATGCTATTTCTGACCAAACAGTGGTTCTTTGTATACCTGTATTCAGGACTCCCTTCATTTGCGTGTAATATTGGAATCAACATATACGGCTCAGAGGCATAACCAGAATCACCTAGACAATTATGAGTATAATATCATGCCTATAGTATATAGGTAGGCTATAACAGAGGCGTGCTGAATAGTAATTTTTTGAGGCAATTGCCTCAGGGAAAATTCTGGTAGGTGGGAGGGTGTGCTAGTATAGATGTGCAACTTATACCTAAAAAAACTTAATAATATTTATTATTTTAAATAATAAAAAAAAATAGTGAAAAAACTGTTGGTGGTGGGGAGGGGGATCAAATTGTATAGTTTGCCTCAGGTCTGCTTGTCAGTTCGGCACGCCACTGGGCTATAAATATTAATTTGATAATAATTCTAATTATTCGTCATAAGATACCTACCTAAAAGATAAAACTGTCCAATTCTATTGGTGTGTAATCTCTCCATTTCTGTACTTAAAGCACTAGATGTAAATATAAACTGATCGTGCACACTACCAGGGAATGCAAGAACGTTTAAAATTCGCATCTCAGAATCACACACCTTTAAAATATAAAAAATGAATGTAAACAAATATAAAATATTAAGTAATTTAATATTTTATAATACCATTTGAACATTCAAAGAATGAAACCCTTTAAAGTTTTTGTACGCTTCCTCGCGTTCATTAGGAGGGAATATGGCTATGTGTGTACAGTCAATGCAGCCTAATACGCCCGGATAAGTGGTTGTCTGTGCAAATCTAAACATATTTAATTAGGTATTTTGTATTTATAATTTATATACCTACCTAGAATACAGAGTATAATATCAGGACAGTATCGGATTTATGGGGGGGGGATGTGGCAATAACCCAGCCCCCCCTTGGGATTTCTTTACAAAAATTGTTTTAATTAGTTAATTTCACGATGTAGATAATACGGTGTAGACATTTTGATTTCACCAACACATTGAGCATAACAATACTAACATTTCCAAAATAAAATATTCCTAAAAAATCACTTGGGAAGTAAGCTACATTCGTTCCTAAATTTGAATGCGTATACCGCTACACCCCAAGCAGCAAAGAAATGTTTTTTTAATGTTTATAAAAATGTATATTAAATATAAAAGTTGTGTTTATAAAACGTTTTTAAAATGTCTTAATGGCCAACATTTCATTTCAAAAATAATATTTAAAAAATGCTTATTTAGTGTTTTTTAAACATTTTATGTGCAATGAAATGATACTTTAAAAACGTTTATAATACATAAGATTTATATTAAAATTTCATTTTTTAATATTATTTATATGATACAAAATATATTTTTCTGACCTTTTTATCACATTTGATGTACTATTAATTTTGTTTTAAGTTCTATTAGATCACACATAAAATTCCAATATTTTTTTGCTTCATTTGCATTATAACTCTTTAATATAAATAGGTTGTTAATAGTTTTTTTTTTTTTTAATTAATAGATACAATTAATATACTACATATAAAATAAAACATTGTATAGGTATTATAGTAAAATTTGCTTATAATGATTGGTGGAATAGGATGTAGTTTTTGTGGTCAAGAGATATAATAAATTGCTCTCAATGACAAAAAAAGAAATTAGAAATACCTAGTATAGGTACCTAATCATTATAATGAATGAAAATAATATAACTATTAGTATAATTATTTATTAAAAAATAAATTATGTATACATAATACACAAAATTAAAATGAAAAAAAAAAAATAAAATAAAATTGTTCTCTTTTTTTTCCTTGGATTAATAGGTTAAATGAATAAAATTAATGATTATTATTTGCTGTCTTCTCAAATTGAATCATGTGAACCAACAGGAGTCTGTGCATTCTTCGTGTTGAATCTGTAAATACAAATAAAATAAACTTTAAAATGTATGAAATTATAAATATAACTAATATGGTATGACCATAACAATTTCAAAGAAGAAAAAATATAATAATATTTATGCTAAAGACTATTTTGATTTTTTAAATTTATTCATTTTGACAGTAGAAATTTGACCATTTTGACCATTGGAACAGGCACCGGGAATCCGAGACACCTGAGACTTTTATCTAACGGCCCTTCAAATATGTATCATTAAAAATTAGTTAATAAGGACAACTGAACAATGAAACCCATGATGTGATTGTTACTATAGGCAGTGGCGCAACTAGGGTTCATATCTTGGGGGTGCTACCATAATGAATCGTTCACAGAGCCGTGGGGGGCTTCGCCCCCCACACCCCCAGCATAATATATTACTATTATTTACATTATACTACTGTTTGCAACCATAGGTACCGTTAATAGAAAATAAATTTAACACATTTTATTTTTTTTATCATATTATTATATTTTAAAGTGTCAAACATAGTTTTCTGTCAATACTTGCAAATGTATTTAATATTTTTTCAGGTTCAATATCATTAGCTAGATCTCTCTCAATATTTATGATACTTAAATTAGTAAAGCGCTGCTGTAACATGCTGCTCCGCAGCCAATTTTTCAATCTCCTCATAGAAGAAAAACTTCGTTCACATGTCGCAGAACTGACAGGTACGGTTAATGCAACCTGCATTAGTTTGTACAAGTTTGGAAACACATCATTATTTAGTATTTTTTTTATGTCATCTGTACTATTTTTTAAACAATTTCTCGCTACAAGCATTTCTGCTTTTAAACACTCTGTATTTGAATTAATTATATCCTGAAATCATAGAATATTATTGAATATTATAGAATTTTTCTATAATAACTTAATAACTAATTGAATATGTACCTTATAATGATGAATAAAATGTTGACTATTTTCATAATCCATATTCATAAAACTATCAATAGCTTTGGCCATCTGAAGATTTTCGTTTGAAAACCTAAACTTTAAATTATTAATAATAGTATCAATAACTGGAAAATAAATAGTGCGCCTCCAATAGGCTTCGACTGATTCTGACACTTCTTGTTCTTCATAATTATTGCCTGTAGTTGTTTCCAAAATGAAATTTCTCAAATTATTTGGCTGAATTCTTTTTCGTTTTGATCCTTTAAAAAATATAAATACTTTTTAAAATGATTTGCTTTAAATGTTTACAATAACTATAAATTATAACAAAGAATCAAACATACCAGGATGAGAGACTTCCAATGATATATCATTTATTTCACAAAATTGTACAATTTTCAACCACAGTTTTGAGAATGAAGTATCACTTCTCATATCTTTAAATGATTCAATTACACTATTTATAATGACTTCTGCCTTCCCTAACGTGGCTGTTTTAGATTGTAGTGTTGTACTTAGTATGTTTATAACCCCCAAAACATCTCTTAAGACAATTACTAATGTTACAAATTGACATTTTGTTATTTGACTAATGATACCTAAAAATAAATTACAACATTATTGAGTACTCGATAAATTTGATTATTGATTATTTATTATATTACCAATAGCTTCAACTGCATCTTTGTCAGCTTCTTCTTCAATTTCATTTTTTAAAAAATTTAAAATTGCTGAATAATTGTTGATAATTGAATTGCAATTTCTATATCGACAAACCCATCGAGTATCACAAACTCTTATGACATTACCTTTTTTTAATCCTAATTCAGTCTGAATTTCAAGTAATTTTGAGTTGTTAGTTGGTCGAGAAAAATGCACATAGAGGGACTCCAAAATATTAAAAACATTTCGAGCAATCTAATCAACAAAATATACAATAATATATTAAAATAAGAAAAAATATTCTTTTAGCATACCTAGTTATAGTATTATGTGTTAATGTTATATAAATATTAAATAGTTAATTAAAGCATAATCTACCTTAATTCCTTTGCACATATCCAGAACTACTAAATTTAACCTGTGGGCCATACAGTGAGTGTATATTGCACAAGGAAAATACTGTTTTATTTTAGCTTGAACTCCATTAAGGCACCCCGACATGACACTGGCTCCATCATAAGATTGTGCTACAATTTTTAAGGATTTCATGTCAAAATTTAATTTTTCAAAACAGTTAAAAAGGGCCAAGACAATGTGGTTTGCATCTTGCCCATCTGAAACATCCACAAACTCTAAAAATCTTTCTTCTATGTCTAAACCATTAACAAATCGAACACATATTGAGAGTTGTTCTTGCTTATGAGATCTATAAAAAATTAATCTAATATTAAACAAAAACAAATTTTTTTTATTTAACTATAATATGTACCTACCTCGCTTCATCAATCATAATTGCAAAAAATCCAGTAGTTGTTATTTTTCTAATAATAGTCAATCTTATATTATCTGCACTAATTTTCAGAATACTTTCTTGTATTTTCCAACTAGTGAAATTAATTGTTTTATCATAATACTCTTTAAAGTCCAATACACATTTAGAGAAAACATTGCAAAGTTCCAAAAAATTACCTTTAAAGTATTGAAATAAAGTTATAATTACTAATAACTTATATGTTACTATATTGTAGTATAAATTTAGTACCTTGGTTACATGAATCAGAATCTTCACGGTGACCACGAAATGAAACGCCTTGTTTTGCAAGATACAAAACTATTTCGATAATATTTAAAATATATTTGCGATTTTTCATTACTATTTCATTGTGAGCACTTATGACTTGAGATTTAACACTTCCAGTTTTTTTACTGGATTTAAAAGCTTCCATCTTTGATACATTTGTTAAATGAATTTTGGACAATTTGTGCTTATTTAATTTATCAGCAAACTGGATAGTATTGAAAATGTATAAGTTTAATGATTAATTTAAATACCTAAGTTACTATTTATATAATTATCATTATTTATTTATTATATAAACTTACTTTTTGCCAATTACTAAGTCCAGTCTTAGTCCATGCTGGTTCAACATCACCCGTACCAAATATGCGGCAAACATAACAAAAAGCAGCATCTAATGTAGTGCTATATTCTAACCATGCACATTCAACAAACCATTGTTTATTAAAACATCTATTTTGCTTCCCAAACTTTGTTTTTGGATAAGCCTAAAAGCATTTAAGCATATGCAAAGCATTAAGCAGTTAACTATAAGTGTTTTTAATTGCATACTAAAAAATAAGTTAATTATTTAAATTGTATGTTTCATAAATAGACAAAATAATAGGTACCTATAAGTTATAACATTTTTCGAAGCAATCATAATAATTAATAACTATATAAAATAAAACTAAGATAGTACTAAGTACTTACAGCCAAAATTGGGCGGTATGGTCCACTTTCTATATCTCCTAGTCCTAAATTCAAAATTTGAGGGGTACTGGTACATACATTTTCACACAAACTACTTGACGTGCTTGGACCTGGATCATCAATCGTTTCACTGTCTGAATGGTCGGACTTACTTTGAATAGTATTTTTTTTGTTACTATTACTAAAAATACTAAACATTATGAATAAACAAACACTTGCAATTTCAAATTTACAACAAACAATATCACATTATCACAATTCACAACTTTTAAATTTAAATCATAACGAGTAACGACGAGCCACAAATAATTAGTTATCACAGGTTGTTGAAAGCATGGCTAAATATATAGGTTAAACTGATAAATCGAAGTGATAAAAATCACTGCCAGTGGCGGCCATGACACCTGCGTATCACAAAGTTGCGATCATACCTATATATTTAGCCATGGTTGAAAGTTAGTACTTATCCAGTGATCTCAACATGACGATATTACGTTGCCTACTGGCTACTATTCACAATGATAGTAAAAATATACAATAATATAAATTATGTTATCTATGCAAGATAAGAAAAAATAACGGAAAATAAAATCTTAAAATATAAAATTACCTAAATTATCGTTTAAACTATAGATACTTGAAATTACAAAGACAAGAATTTGGGGGTGCTTAAATAAAAGTTGGGGGTGCTTAAGCACCCCCTAGCACCCCCGTAGTTGCGCCACTGACTATAGGTATCCATAAATAAATTTATATTATATTATGTTAAAATTGTATTTTTTAATTTTTAATAACATTTATTTTATTTTTGTATGCTGCCCAATGAAAATTGATAATAGTATGGCCATATAAGTGAATAATTTATCGATTCCTAGCTACTTTGGAAAATTAGATAAAATTGTACATTTTGTTTTTTTATTTAAATTATTAAAACAATTTTAAAATTCAGATATTAAAAACAAAAACTTGCTTTTTTTAATTATAAATCTCAAATAAATAAATGTTAATGGATACAATTGCTAAACATTTATGTTTTCATAAACGCAAATTAATTTTAAATAAAATACTAACTATGTAAAACATTTAAATTATAAATTAAATTTAACCTTATAATGCGGGTAGGTGCTTGAGCCAACCATGTCATTATGCTACGTTTTATTTCTTGTTTGGAATCTTGCATGTTTGGAAATTTCTTGAGCACAGCGTCTACAATATTAAATAACATATAAATAAATAAATAGTTAGTACATTCAAATTAGTTTTTTTAACTTTGAGAATATTATATTTAAAAGTTATCTTAATGTTGAATTTATTTTACAAATTTTAATTATAGTACTAATATATTATTATTATCTATAATAAATATTGATGTATAATAATCATTCATGGGTATTATTATATTATTGGAAGGGGTTGATTTTAGAAAAGTATTTTTTAAATGGTTAAATAGGTATAGTAATTTAATAAGTAATATTATCTAATTTCTTATTCGTATTAAGAAGGAACCTTTTTGTAGCTGTTAGGCACAACTGTCTATATTTTATTCTCTTCCAAAGCTGATGATATTCAGTAGGTTTTTCTTACAGTGTATGTACTATTATAATATATAGATTCTATTATTTATACCTACTTCTAGCAAATTTAATATATTCTACTTGAGTAGTATTATTTACCTATATTATTTATTTATTGTTCAGTCGTATTTGTATTAAGAGAATTAATCTTAACTAAATACAAATGTTTAAGAAAAATTTTTATAAATAACACTACCTATGTCAGTCATTCAGGTCATACAGTTTAACAGTTATTATCAGTATTGAGAATTTTGTTTTAAAGCCTGCCTATAATTAAATCAGTTGGTAAATGGTAATTACTTTTAATTAAAAACAATGAAGTACTAACCTATTATGATCTTACTGATGGTTAAGTCTTTAAACGAATTTTTGTTTTTCTGACCTTTCCAGCTATACTGTTTGGCTAAATCATCAGAAATGACTGTTCTTAGTATACTGTTTGTTACTTTTGTGATAGTTTTTCCTTCAGATGCAAATATGAACGCTGTAACCTATAATAATTAATAATTAACATATTATTTTTTTATATGACTGTTTTTAAAATATTTAATACATATTATATGAAACATATTATTTTTACCAGCTTGTTAGTATAACCTAAGTCTTCAGAGAGTAGGTTTTTCTCTATAGACAAAAGTTCATTCTCGTTATTCAAAGGGAATGATGATAAAATATTATTTTCAAATTGTACTTTTTCTGGTCGTTGGTTGTTATTTCTGGAGCTCTCATCATTATCAATAAATGATGTTAAATCTTGCTTTATATAATTTGTATGATTTTTTATTTTTAGAATATCAGCTGGAAAAAAGTGTATTTAAAGTTTAATACTTTGCAATATTACAAAAAAAAAATAGATGCAATAGCTAGGATACCTGATAATCTGCAAAGTTGATGTCCTATAGCTTCCAGAAGACTAACATTAGTTTGATTTGGTGTACCAAAGGTGCAGGAATGTGGAACTTTTTTTGAAAGTTTGCATTCACAAAATACATCAGTTACCATCGACACAGCTGGTACTAGAAATTAAATGTTATTTGCATGCATGCATTATAATTCATAACTAAACTAGAATTTAATTTTTTTCTCTAAGGTTATGTTATACATAACTATATAATATATATATATATATATTACCTGTTCTGTCAGTAATAGACGGAGTAATGGACGTATTATCTTGATATCTTGATCCAGATGGCGCATTATTGGAATACACTTTTTCATTTCGGTGAGTGACTAAGTATGTGTAAAAAAATCAGAAAAATAAAATGATCTAGTTAATATATTAGGTATTGAATAAAAAAATATGAAAATATGGTTATTTACCTTTTTGTTTCTTTGGAAATTCTGGGTACATAACAAGATTTGATCTTTTAACTGATGTCTCACCACCAAAATCATCAGTATCATGATTGTCAACTTCGTCCGAGTTTGAATGGTCATCATCAATATCAAATATGCTCATATTTTGTTTGGATTCTTGTCTATTTTTTTTTTGCTTTGTTCTTTGACCACGACCTCTCTCTTCTACTTCTGAATGGAGGTTTAAACTATGATCCAGACTATTATTGTTTAAATGTTTATTGACTTTATAGATGAGTTTTATTCCATATTCATAATTATCTAAAATATTAGTTTTAATATAAGTGTTTATTATATACATAGTACTAGGTATATAATTTTCTGTACATATACATATAATTTTAATAAAACATTAATGATAATAAAAATTATACCAATGTTTTTCTCTATCACTTCAATTTTACATGTTTCCCATTGGTCTTGGCAAGGATTTTCTTTTCTCTTAGCATATGCTTTTATAGTGGATAATTTAAAATCTTTGGGGTACCAGCAACTGTAGTCGTTTAACATCCATTCGTTTGGTATTAAATCGGGACTGGTGTCGCCATTTTCTTCATACAGATGAATTAAAGTCCACATTCTATAAAATGTTAAGTGTGAAGTTATAAGCTATTTAAAAATAAACTTAGTTTCTTAAAATGTTAAATGTTTTCATTATAATATTAACCTATTTTAGAACTCCTCCCCTGCTCTTAGAACTAAATAATTGTATTGCTCGTATTGTTTTTAACAGTTTAGGTTGTATGCAGTAATGGAAAAACAACAAATGATTTCTTGTACTCAAATGATACATATTTTAATATTATTTCATTAACTTTCCATATGTTAATGTCTGACATATAATTATTGTCCACTTCATAAACTCCAATTGATGAGCTGGTACAAGGCATTAAAAAAAAATCTTTACATCTTAAGAACTTTCTACCAACTATTATGTAGTTATTAAGATCTTGAAAAAAACAAATATTTTCAACTTTTATTATATCACCAGTCTTACTGCCACAAATATCATTGGGCGATTCAATTTTAATTTTGAACTTTTCATAAGCTATAACCTTGTATTGTGGGCTGATACAGTTTGGTGGAAGAGGACCGTTATAATGATTTTGCGAGCATATAGGGAATTGTGTATCTTTGGCCAAATGTAATGAACATTCAGAATTAGTTATTAAAAATAATTCAGCCATACGATTTCCAATTTGTTCTAGAGGTCTATTTTTGCCTCTAACCATTGTTTTTATTTTTTGAAGGTAATTTTCAAACTGAAATGCTGAAATATATTCTAAATTGAACTGATTGTCAGTAATTATTCTTGAAAAATAGTCTGCATCATCGACCAAATGAATTAAACCATGAAAATTATGTGTTATGAAACTTTCATTGTAAATATTGGTAAATGTTTGCACGAAATGGATTAATAATGATCTTGCATAATTTCTTAATGCCTCATCTCTAATACTTTTTGGATTTAATAAAATAGACATGGCTACATGTAAAGTTAAAAAATTGTTGTATTTTGCTTGATCTAAATTCCCTTTTAAAGCAATAGGTCCAAGGTACAATAAAAATGATCTAAATTCTGTAGCTTTCCATCTTAGAAGATATTTTAATTCTCGTGGTTGCCTTGTAAACTCTACTGGTAGTCTTGAACTGGCTAAAAAATTGGAAATTCGTTGAATCATTTGCCGCGATAACTTAAATGGAATCACGCCATCGTTCCATGTAGAAAGCATGGTACGCATTATGCCTAGGAAAATCAGATGCATTACATCTAAAATTATTGAATCAACAAATTCTAATCCTGGTATTTCAGTAAGTATTGTACTTCGCAATTGATAATTTTTATCGATCCAGTTAATAAATTCATTATTAGTTCTCTTTGCACAGTTTAATTCAGTAAAAACCCTCTTATTATACATTGTTCTGCCACGGACTTTACAACGAGTACATGAAAAATATCCTCCATGGCCTTTAATTCCTAAAATATCTTTTTTGGCTGGAGCATCGCAGACAAATCCAATAATTTTAACATTTAAATTTGTATTATTAATTAATAATCCTCTATTTGACAATTCTATTATTTCTGTCACAAAAGAATGCAAAAATAGATCCATGTCATCTGGTTTTTGATAGCCATAATAAAGTCCAACTGGGAATACAATTTTTCTTAGAATAGGTATATTTACAACTGTTACTAAAATTGGTATTGCTTGACCTGGGGAACTTTTAAATAATGGTAGCCCATCAATATTGACAAGCAAATGGAGTTCATGAATATCAAATAAATTAGCATTTTTAAGTAAAAATTTCAATTGAGTCTCTAAACCAAAATGTATATATTTTCCAGGGTTAATATTAAGTTTTTCTAGAGTTAAATTAGTTTTAAGTAATGTTCTAGCGTCTGACGGCAAAATATTAGTCAAACTATCAACATTTTCTTTTAATCCAGCTAATAAATGAGAAACAGCGCTTGAAGTAATATTGTGTCTTAAAGCCCAATTTCGTAAGAAGTTTTCAATACCCGAAGACCGTGTTGTGGTTGATTCAGAACAATAAGTGTATGTATTATTCATTTGGAAACCTAAAGAAGAATATTCTTCAAATGTGGTTTTACTAGATGAAGAATCTAAAAAATTATTTTCATAATTGCTATCATTAAATTCAACTTCTTCATTTGAGAGATGATCATTGTCTTCAAATACTTGATTATATAAAATATACTGTGAACTATCCAAAGTATTAATATCATTAGCTGGGTCGGTATTAATCTCAGAAGTGTTAAAAGATTTTTTTGTATAAGAAAGCCTTGAAGAAAAATTATCATCTGAATTACTGGGCCAATTAGAACATCCTTCATCTTCATTCACCCGCCTCCTTTTACTTCGATCTGAGAGCTGATGAAATTTAGAACATCCCCTTCGAGGCATTGTAAGACTATCAAACGGGTTAAAAAACAATGGAATATAGTTTTTTTAATTTTTCTCATATATATTATGCAAGCCTATATTATAATTGTGACTATATCGATGGCGTAGCGCACAAGTGTGATAAGTGACATTTTCGTAATTGTTCAGGAGAACGATTTATATGTTTGAGATGTCATAACAAATTCAAAAATGTAACGAACTGTACGACATCTATCGGAGTAAATAATGAACTATTCACTTACAACGTTTGGGCATAATGTGCAGAATTGTATGATTAAATTGATTATGCACTTAACTCATTTTTCAAAAAAATGTCACTTATCACACTTGTGCGCTACGCCATCGATATAATATATTGTTCAGGGACGCATTGGAAAACATCTTTGTGTAGGAAAATTGTAATCAAATTATAAATTTAATCTTAAATACCTAATAAAACGTGTTCATAATATACTATTATAGATACTAACATTTGGTTTATAGATATTATATATTGAGATATTGTTAGGTAGTTAATAAATATTAAGGTTTACATTAACAAACAATAATGTATTACAATTAAAAAATTATTTTTAAATACCTAGGTAGGTACTATTTGTAAATAATTTAAATTCAGTTGTTAAAGCCCTTAAAAAAGGCTGAAAGTGAGTTAGTAAAAATTAATAATAGTAGATGACAAAAAGAAACAGTAGGTACCTATTTAAAATTTGTGTAAATTACTTTTTTAAAATTGGTATAAAATATATAGGTATTAATTTTCATTAAATTAGCATTTATGTGTATGTATTATTATTGGGGTAACTGATTATATTAAACTCAAGTTCTGTGCCAACAACTATTCGTAAAGGGCCGAAGTACTTATTAATATTTTATACTTTTTTTAAGCGCTATTCATAATTGAGTAGGTTTTTATAATCCATTCTGAACAAAAACACATGAACTAGATAATATGGTAATCCTATATTATTATATTGCAACAATATATTATAACACAAAAAAAATATTCACCATAATAGTTTTGGTATTATGTGGTATTAAAGGTGATTAGGTACCTAATATATTATATTGTATAGTATAGTATACATCCAAAGATTAAAATGAGCTCAAGATAGTAATCTTTTTTTTTGTATTTCTTATTTCTCTATCAAAAAACTTATTCATGAGTTGTTACTCGTTTAACACAATATCTAACAATAACAATAAAAACATAATTCCTGGTGGGTCAATCCACTCGTGATATTTTATTATCAAATAGAGTTAATAATTATTATCAATAAGTCCAAATTATACTATTATTGAAATAAATTCCCACACTCAGGCCATACCTACTACAATCTACAGTGTATATATATAGTCAAATATTAGTCCAAACCGTCTCCATCGAGGTCGCCATATTACCTACTTAAAGTACCTACCTACATAAGACAATATAGCCTATAGGTACATACGCATTGAAATGGCAAGATCAGATAAATGCTCACTTCTATGCACACTATTATAAATGCCTATATTTAAAAGACGAGTATCTCACTGTATCATTACCAAGAGACAAATATCAACAAATTGGTTTTGGTATATTAAAACTTGTAATAATATATATGTACCAAGGCATTTTGATTGCATCTATAGACTATATTGCTTTACAATACAGTACTATAAAGGTCCTCGACCACTGCAGTGGTGGTACGTTGAAATGTAACCACACATTTTACCACCAGAAGACAATAGAATTTTAACGCCACCGCTGCAGGCAGCAGGCTTTAAGAGTATGAATTTCATAAACCCACTGATTTATTACCTACTCAAATTCAAGTTTTCAATCAACCTCTTGTATATCATCATAATATAAGATAATATAATGTATTAAAATATATGAACACGTTTTAAAAACAAAATCAACTTTTAATTAATTATTATTAATGTAGGTATATTACCTGTTTTGGGTGGCGTATCTTGAGATCTGTACACACTTTCAACGCAGAGTCTACAGGTACACGAACACGACACTAATATAACGAAAATACAAACTACAGCTGTACTATAGTTAATTAACAAATTAAATTTTAGTGAACCGTACAACAAAATAATGACTAGTGTAGTGTCTGTCAGGCAGTCGGCAGTCACAGACAAAAGAAAAAAATATGTAACAATAACCACTACCAATTACCAAAATAGAAAACTTTCAAACCGATAAGAATCGGATAGGCCAATCGTGGCACATTGGGTTATCGGACAGACCGTCACAATAAAAGACGTATGTCGTATACTCCGAAGCGCTGGAGATGGCAAATTTGTATCAATGTATATTGCAACTGTTATAAAATATAAACTGTTATTGCCAAGCCTGAAGCCATTATGGTAAAAATAAAAACGGGTAATGGCGCGTCTTAAAATTATAATAAATTCATTAATCAATACTGCATTCTAACGGTCTACGGAAAAATATTTCCTGCGCCCTGCAATTCATATAATTCTATATTATTTAGTGTGGATGACTGGCGGTTTTTTTACGTACAGCCGTACAGGCCACAAAAAGGAATGACAATGTTGTATACCTGTATCACTTATAATAATTCTACTAATCAGTAATCACTGTCCATTACGCCTACATGACGTATATAATATTGTTATTTATGATTACAATTTTCGTGAAAACTGAAAAGTGAATATAGAATTAATTTATTATTATCACAGTGCAATACTGCATTTTGTTAGGAACGCAATTTATTTTATTTAGTCCTAGATGTATATTAAATATAATATATATATATAATATTAAATAATATGCGTTGGTAAATCGTAGGATACCTATAAGGATCGGTGGTACTTATAGGTATTTATATAGGAGGTCCAGAGCTCCCGCTTGTTTATTTATTCACAATTTTGGTTAACTATTTTATATAGGCGCTTACCTATATGTGTTACGATAGTATTGGTGTATCATATGTAGTTGAGCGCAGAGTATGATGGTTATTATAATATATTGAATAGATATCTTTTTTTGAGCTTATTTGTAAGGGTGTCTTTTTCCGATTTATTAATCTATTATTATTTGTTGGGTATATAAAGCACGATTATACTAAGGTATTATACGTGGGTACTGAGTAATACGAACGTACCGTTGAGAATGGGAAAGTCCCGTTTTTCGTATAGTACCTATTGTACCTATATATATATATATAATATAGGTACTAGTATATTATATTACCTAGTAAATATTATAATATCTCCTGCTATTTATATTATGTAGGTATACTACATGTCTACATTACTGCAGTAATTAATAGAACAACATTACTTATGTCAATGTAGTCATATTATTTTAAAATAATTATAATTAAAATGATTATAAAACTATATTATTAAAACATTTTACAAATAAATGTTTTTTAAATGTCTCTTACAGAAATGTATCACGAATTATATTTAATTGTTGTTATAAAAACATTGCTACAAAAATGTTTCAAAAATAATGTTTTTAAACATTTAAAAAATATTATTATTGCAATTAATTACAATAGCAATGTTGTTATGTTTTAAATATATTTCTAAAACATTTCTTTGCTGCTTGGGACATAATTATTTAAAGTATCGGCATTCTTAGCGCTCTTGGCGGCCATTGCCCGCATTAAATGCTGTAAAAATAATACTCAAATTGCTTAATCAAAGATAGGAAATTACCACACCACGTCTACCTCGTGAAATTAACTAAACATTACAATTTTAAAAAACAGATTTTTTGACCATAACTTACAAATTAAGTTTGAGCGTTTTTAATTGAAAGTACCATCAATTTAAGCATGCAAAACAAGCATTTTGAAGAAATAAATATGCAGTTGAATACAGTAATAAATAATATCAAATATAAAAAGCGGGTAAGTGGATGTCGCTTTGCTGTACAGTAGGTTTTTATTATTTATTATAGCCTTTAAGTTGAATAAATATTATAATATTAAAAATTGTTATTTGTTGCTACAGCTACGGTGATAAACATATGGTTAGAAATTAAAATCCCATTTTAAGCGGTTTTCCATAATTTGTCAGTAGATTTTCCCGTGGCATTAAATAACTATTGAGAAAATCGAATAATGACCTCCCTAAAGTACCTACCATATTGATCCAATTTGTAAAAAGATAAGGTACTATATTATGTGGAAATCGAAAAAAAATAAAAATAAACACTATTGTAAAACCACTAGCTTCCTCAGAATCTAAAATTAATATTTTAATTATTTAAAGTTAAGATTAGCGGAGTGGAATGGCACAGTGGAAGTACCTACCCTGTAAAATGTTAGTACACACTCCACTGTATGCCCTGCTCATATCAGCTTTAAATACTAAAAGGTAGGTTGCTAATTAACTTAGGTAACTACTCTACTCGTCCGAATTTTTATTTTTATAAATAGAAATAATTAATATATTTCTTATAATTATTTTTTAATCAGGTTGACAAAATAAGACAATTGCAGTTTCTTCTTATACCTACAGCTATATAGGTATCTTATATTATTTTTTTACTTACCGATCAGAAATATTTGACCTTTCTGCTCGAGTTTTGGGGAAACTTATCCATCGACCGGCATACATCGTTAAAAAACTTTGAGTGACCCGTTGTATACAACGACTTACACTGGGCTGACTTATGGGAATTAAACAGTCGTGCCCAATACCTCGTTGATAAGAGCCGGAAGCCAAAAACTGAATTGTAGTTAGAACCTTTATTATAAAATACCTAACTAATATTTATTATATTTTACTATTTTGTCATTTACCTTTAAGAAGACATCACACAAATACGTATTTTCCAATGTTAAAAATGTGCCTATGTAAAGTATCAGAACACTCACTTAATTTTGGTTTAAGATTCAAAAATCACATTATAAAACTGAAAAAGTCAACCTTTTAAAGTTAACACTTAACCTTGTAGGGATTTTGCGTAATATTTCGTAAATAAGTTATAGTGACTGTAAATTATTTAAATTATTTAATTTTGATGTAGGTAGGATATTACCTATATATAAATATACCTAATGAATATCCTAGTAGGTTGGTAATTAAAACCGCTAATAAAGTTCACTCAAAAATGTTGTTTAATCGATGTCTTCTTAAAAGGATGACTCGACCTCTTGGTTGTATTACTATACAATTGTTTTTGGTCAAAATGTATTTACGTTTAAAAAATAGTAATATGTTATATATACTTACTTGTATTTCTACACTTAAACTATTTTTTCGAGTTTTAGTTAAGACAGGCCGCAAATTTTCTATAATATCAAAAATCACATTCTTAGGTAAGCGATATAATTTTTTGAAATTAAAATCGCTCAAATCAAATGGATTATAACTGTCACGCAAAATTCTTTTGTGCAAAGTAAATCGTTGATGAGCCATTTGATTTACATATTCCTCAGCAATTAAAATGTGACCTAATAATGCCATAACCAATTTAAACGCAAAACGGAAAAAAATTAATAAACTAAAGCTTAACAAACGAAGAAAAGTGTTAACTGTATCAAATATGCAATGACAATCAAAACGAGAAAATAATTAATAAATAAACATATGATTTACAATTTTAGTCGACTAAATCACAATTGGCGCCCTCCAATAGGGGCCAAATGATTAGTGACTTTTAGTCACCACTTTCAGTCGGGCTAAAATATCATTTTTAGTCATAGATTCATAGAGAATCGCTAATTGTTCGTCATGACTAAATGTTTGACTGAATGATGAGTTTTAGTCACGGTAGTGACTAAATCGTATGACTAAAACTTTAGAGAATCGCCCTACAGGAATGATACGAATCTAAGACAGTGATACGAAGTATGTGAGGCGAACATGACTTTATAAAACTGCGGTTTTATCAAAGACATTATAACATAGATAACACAGATAGTCGATAGATAAGATAATATCGTCGGCTTGGTGCGAAAACTCATTAAAACCCTTTATAGGGCATTAGTTAAATTGTGAACAGAAATGGATGGAATTTTCAGGATAACATAACTATAGATACAGGATACTAAAATAAATAAAAAAAAAAAACATTTTTTTATTTGCAGGGGTTGAATTGGGGGTGGGAAGTTATGGGAAATTATTTCCCAATGACCGTTCTGCTCATACAATACTTCTATGCGGGTACAGGGAAATAATTTCCCACCGACTCTGATATTCAAGAAACTAATTTTATGTACGAATTACTATAAGAAATTAATTATTTATTTTTTAAGAAACATAAATATGAATATGAATGACATCAACATTGCATTTAAAAAAGTTTTTAACAAATTTGCATAGTATTTAAATAAAAAATACTCTACTTATAGGTAAGTACCTACTTTACGTATATTAAAAAAAAAATTGAGCAGACTTAGTAAATTAATAAGTACATTCGTTGTTTATAAACCAAGCTTGTCTACATCAAATTGTAATGATAAAAAATATACAACATTATAAAATATATAAAAAATTATACCTACACAGGTAATCATTAAAAAATAATTAACAAAAAACATAATTTGCATTTTTATAGCAATAAATTTAGTTTAAAATAAGTTTTTCCTTCTAATAAAAATATTTTTAAATAATAAAAAATTAACAAGTCATATTAGAAACATAAATATAAATTAATACACAATCAAATTTATAAAATATTGTGTTTGTTTCTTACAAACTATATCACACAATTTCACTTTTGGTTGTAAACATTAAAAATATATAATAAAATACAAACAAGAATTATTCATGATATTTAGCAAAACAGTCTTTACACAAAACTTTATCAGAAGTGTCACAAGCCATATTGGATCGCTTTTCTTTGGACTTACTGCATGACACACAGCGGCGATATGTATTTATTTTTATGGCCAAATGTTTCCAGACATTTGAAACAGAAACCAGTAGAATCTTTACGTTTATTACTCATAGGGGAAATGGTAGGTCGTCTTTGTCGAGATGAAAAATCTGATATTAGCTGATCAGTTAGTTTTGATCTAAAAGCTAAATGACTCAGGTATTGTTTTTTTCATAACATGACAACTTCTTTGTAAAGCAAAAAAGAGTTGACTATTGTAGTATCTAACATATAATAAAACAATTTTACCCACCATCGTCTTGATTTTTGGCTTACACTTTAAGCAGACATATACTGGTCAAAGCGGTCAACTGCGCCCATATAACGATTATAATCGGCTATACTTGATGGACATAAAATAGGTGTCCTTTGCCCTCTATAATTGGTTCTTAGAACAATTTCTGTTGCAGAAGCATTATGCATATTGCTAACAACAGTGACTGGTTTCTTACCTCTATCTTTCCATCTTGAAATACTCACATCACCACTTTGAACAAAATCTGTATCACCCATTTTGAAGTCTTTATCCTTCTTCATAATATCTTTTGGATACATTTTTTTATTTACTCGAAATGTACCACATGCAAATAAATCATTTTTATGAAGCTTATCTATCAGTGGAATACTAGTGAAAAAATTGTCAAAGTACAAACAACATGATTTGTGTTTTAAATTTTGGGTCAGATCTAATACTACATTTTCTCCAAGGCCGAATTCAGTTTGATTTGAACTTTTTGTCCCAGTATAAACATCAAAATTAATTAGGTACCATTAGAAGAATCTGCCATGCCCCAAACTTTAAACCCTCTTTTTATAGGTTTCAATGGCATGTATTGCTTCATGGTTGATCTTCCTGTAAAGGCTACCATACTTTCATCTATTGCTAATTGTTTGGACGGAGTATACAAATCCAAATAAACTTGTTTTAAATGGCTAATTAAAGGTCTTCCCTTATATAGTTTATCAAAATGTTCAGTATTTCGAGGTGGCATTTGCAAGTTATCATTTAGGTGTAAAAACCTAGTTAGTTTCAAAAACCGTTTGACTGTCATAACTTTTGCTACTCTTTCACAGAAGAAGTTTGGATCATTAGACCAATATAACCGAATGCTGGGTAACGAATGGTAACCCATAAATATAACAATACCAAGATATGCTCTAACTTCTTCTGGAGTTGTGTCCAAAGGCACATTTTTTTGGGAAGCATATAAATTTGACTCTGTAACTATTTTATCAATTAATGGAAAAAATATTAGTTCCCAAACATCCAAAGGACTTTTTTTATATAAATATGGATTGACAGGACCTTTTTTCGCTCTATAACGAGAATTCAAATATTTATCAGGTTGATTACCAATTTTAGAAAACTGTAATGGATAAGTGTTGTTAGTGTTGTTCAAGTCCTTAGTACTTAGTTCATCTTCGTCACTATCTCCAGACTCCTGATGGGCATTGAAAATAGATAACGGCTCATAATCATTGTCTCCATATTGTGTATTATTAGTATCTTCTAAGAAAAAATCTTCATCAAACTCTTCACAAGCAATTTCATTTTTATGGTCTTAAAAACAAAAATTTATTTATAACTACTGATCAGTGATAATATACAAAAAAAAAAAAATTAATAAAATTTTGTTTACCTAATGAAGAACATACATCTGGTACTTCAGGTACTAAAGTATTAGTAATTCTGGAAGATCTTGTTCTTGAAGATATAGAAAAAGAAGGACTTTGAATACCATGATCTAAAAAAGGGATTTATTCAATAACCAAAACAAATTTAAAAAAAAGTACATTGCAAGTTTACCTGGTGAATTAGAAATTTCAATTACTTGAGTAGGCTCTATTGATGTTGATGCTATTGGCCTAAAACCTTCAAGAAAATCAAATGATGTATTTTCACCTAAAAGAAAAAATATATACCTATATTGGTTTGTATTGTTTCCTATATAAACAAATGGTATCATGTGTTTAGTTTTACTATAATAATATAAAATATGGTCTAATATTATATTATATTTTTCATTGAAGTAACACAAAAAATGTACCTAAAGTTAAAGGACTAGGGTCTTTTGATAACGAAGGCATAGATTCATTCAATATTTCTGTTTGATGAATCGTATGTGATCTTAATTTTTTGTCTGAAAAGAAATTTTATTTCTTTAAATATTTATCAAGTATTTATTTTTATAAGGCCCGGTTTTTCAATCACCCAGTTATTCGTCAGATAACTATTCATCGAATAAACTTATTTGTCGAATAATCTTCCGAATAAAGTGATAAGCGTTTTTCAATGTAATCTTATTCTCCAGATAGCTATCCGTCGAACAAAATTAATTCCATGAAATTGATACTAATATGTAGTAGCAATGTAGCAATTATACATTATGGAACAAGTTGCACAGGCTTATTTCATTATGATTGGTCAATGATAACGTTGATTATTCAATTATTGTGATAATGTGATACTTCTTGATATTTATGTTTTAAATTATTTCTGTTTGACACTTTGATGCTTTGATGCTCGTGTTCAAGATAAGTTATAATTATTTTTTGTTAATTACCTACGCCCTGTTGCAAATTGTTTATTTTAATATGTCGAACGTAAAGAACACTGAAAAAAGGGCTAGGGCAACAAATTTTAATTTTCGCGAAAAAGAACTTTTATTAAATATCGCACTTGAAAACCGTCACATACTTGAGAACAAAGAATCAAATGCAGTATCCTGGAAGGACAAAAATAAGTGTTGGTTGAACATTGCTGAAACATATAATTCTACAACAACAGGCTGTGTAAGAATTTCAAATTTAATTTTCTGTATAAAATATGATTATTTATATTATACTATTTTTGTTATAGCCAAGAGATTCCAACAGTTTACGTTTGAAATATGAATCGGTTAAAAAACAGTTACGTGGCACTAAAAGCGATTTGTTTAAAACAGGGGGTGGTCCTTATAAAGATCCATACACAGTGTCCAGTGATTCGGAGAAAGCGTTGTACCAAATATTGCAACTGTCAATTGAAGGACTACCTAGTCAATATGATAGTGATGGTAAGTAATTTTCTATAAACATTTAATATCTTTTATAAATTAAACCATTCTTATTTTGTACCTATAACCTTAATCGTGTTTAATTAAATTCATAGCTATCTGATAAAGTGTTATATTTAAATATAATGAATATTTTAATTATTATAATTATTAAAGCAAATTGAACATGTAAGATAGCATTTCTGTATAGGTTTATAATTTAACCCAGGTTAATTTAGTTAAGGTAAGAAAACTGATTTCTGTAGTTCATCGTTGCACATTCCGTTTTCTGACGATGAAGCATTAAATTTGTCTTGTGTATATCGATCATCAAGTTAAGATTAAAGTATTGTATAGAGCTCAAAAATTATTTGAATAGGTACTCTAAAAAAATAAATAATAAAAAGAATACTCTATGTCTAAGCACCTCTTACAATAAATATTTAAGTGTATTTTTAGTTCATTACTAAAAATAAGAAACTTCTTATATTGATCGTAATATATATTAATATTATGAATGTAGTAGCTAATAACTATTGAATGATTTTTTTTTTTTTTTTTGCAACAGTGCCTGAAAACATTGGTTGTTTAGAAGAATCAACTAAACATAATCAAGGCCCACTGACACAAAAAAAAGGAATTGAACAGGAGATAATATTTCATGGTCATGAGTTCATGGTTAATGAAGAAGATGAATCCATATTAATTTGTAAAGGTATGTTCCTACTATACTAATAATTATAATAAAAATTAAGTTCTGGTCTTATGTCAGTATTTTAAGCCGTTTTTCTTTATTAATAATTGTGGTATTACTATTTGGGGTGGTGCTTAGGATACTACACTCCATTAAAAACAATACAAAACAGAATTTTAAAAATTATTTAAAAAAAAAATCATTTGTATCACACAGAATATCTGTATAAAGAATTAAATGTTCTGCCAGTAAAAAAACCGAGGGGTAAATACCTGACAGAAAGTTTGTACACCAGATTACTGATTTCAATGATTATACCTATGATGATTATCCATGATTTACTACAAATATTACCTATGATTACCCATGAATACCCATGATTACCTATGATTACCATCACCTTATGTACACTGATTACCCCCAAGGTGTTTACCCCTCGAAAAAAACTGTTCTATAAAGCATAGGAATTTATATAATTAAAAATAATCCAAATCCTGGTATTGAACATGGTTATAACACTGTAATAATTTATCTTTCTCTAGTGGCTGTTTTCAATCTAATTGGAAAATTAGAAGGAAACAATTTATTGTATATTTTATATTTATTTTATAGAAGCATTGAGCTTTGAGGATACATTTCATGCAACAAATGAAACGCCAAAGAACAACAGTTCAATTAACAATCAGCCTGGTACCTCTGGTACTTATGAAAACACTCAGATATGGACTCCTTTAGATTCAACAAAACTGTTAAGAACAACAGAAAAACATAAAAAATTAGCCAGTAAGAGATAAATACTTAAATATTATCACCACCTGCGTAAATATAATTTTTTTTATTTGTAGCCAATTTTAAAAAAAAAAAGCATAGTCAGACATCAACCAGTGAAAAATTCACTATACTAGCTGAAAAAAAAACAAGAATTGGTTGAACTTCAGATATCCTTGTTAAAGGAAGAACATGTAGAAAATATGACATTCCTAAAGACAAAACATGCACTTGAGCTTCAGTCATTAGAACTTGATATTGCTATAAAAAAACAGAAATTAAATGGAAATGACTTCTAGGTTCTTGTGTTAAATGTTTTACACTCAGCTTGTTTATTATTATTTTTTATTTTAGAAATGTATGTTATATTATATTGTTTTATGTACAACAAACTTTATTCTTTGTTAAAAATATTTATTTTGTTTGTATTGTTTTTTGTTTTAATAATACTGTTAAAAGTTATTAATTTTTATTTTATAAATGTTTAAATGTGTTAAATGATTAACAAATGATTAATAAATGATCAAATATGTACAACAAATTAAAATAAGTTACAAAATATATTTATTGTTAAATAAACATTTAGAAATATACATCAATATTTACATAATCTTAATCATATCAGTATTGGCATTCTATTTGTGCCTATGAGTATTGGTCATAATCTTCATTCTTAGCTGAAACAATGGGGTTAAATCAAAACTGAAAAATATTCTTCAGTTAACTGCTGTCTCGCATTTCCAACTTCTGGTTCATGTTCCTCTCTTAAATTGAAGTCATCTATAACTGGCATACACATACCTAATAGTTCGGGTGGTTCTAAATCATTATGATCACATTTTTTCATTTGAAGTTATACATATTCTTAATCTGTAGATAATAACGAATTAGATTATACTTACTTTAAACTTTTTAAGTCAATGTTTAGTGTAGGTACTAATATTGACATCAAAACGATGCTTAAATAATAACGGCAAAATTGATTATCTTTAGTCAACCGTGAAAAAATAAATAATAATGAACAAATATTTTAATGATAACATTATAAAAATGCGCATATTCTAAATTATCATTCAAAATAATCAGTTGTTTGTTTTCGTCTAGAACATTCGATAAACTATGATAAATTAAAAATAAACTGAAGTGTAGAAAATATGATGTGTACCGAATGGGCACTGGGAAATAATTTCCCACAAGTTTACTTGTAAACCCATATCTTAAAAACAGATGGCGTTGTGTGCAATATAAAGTTATGACTAAATACAGAAAAAATCAAAGATTTTTCCGTATGCATATTGTATTTTACAGTTCTACATATAACAAAATGCAATTTTTTTTCATTAATGGGAAATTATTTCCCTCTACCCTATAAAGGGTTTTAATGGCAAATAGTAAAATGTTGG
Source organism: Macrosiphum euphorbiae (assembly GCA_949089665.1). Taxonomy (NCBI): domain Eukaryota; kingdom Metazoa; phylum Arthropoda; class Insecta; order Hemiptera; family Aphididae; genus Macrosiphum; species Macrosiphum euphorbiae. The sequence goes on along the minus strand of CARXXK010000002.1, from coordinate 51,242,993 downwards.
GAAATGCCATTAAAGATTTTTTGAACTTACATTTTTATTCTTAATCTTCTCATTAGCTCAATAATTGTTATAAACTATTTATTTTTGTTTTGTTAGATGGGTACTGAACTATACTATATAATACATAAGTTTAAAGTAGTTATAAGTTATTTTCTTACCATAATTAAAATTATTTATTAGTAAAACTCATTAATGCTAATTTAAACAATTTGTAAGAACCTTTCCATAAAAATAATACAAATTAAAGTAGGTAATGAAAATAATTTTGAACATTTTATAAACATGTTAAAAATAGTTAACAAGGTCAAGGTGTAATACTAATAATAATATAAAATAGTTTAAACAGTTATAAATAATAATAGTAATATTATTATAACAATACAGTATGGTTATTCATTTTCATCTTTATCGTCAGTATCTGCCTCAGCTATAATATTATCAGCTCTTTTATTAGACAAACTAGGCAAGTTAAAAAAAAAATTGTGATATATACTTGGTATCACATTTTTATTACAAAGGTTTATTAAATCTTTTTTTTTTTCGACACTAATTGGTAAAGCTTTAGTATAAAGCTGTTTTAAAACAATGTCATCCATAGAAATATTTCCTCCACTTCTCCTACTGCCTTTTGTACTTCTTACATCAATATATTTATACTCATCAAAATAGTCGTATTTGTAACCAACTATAAAAGGACTATCTTTTCTAAACTCAAAACTTTTCACTTTAAGCCAATTCAATTTTTCATTACTCAAATAATAGTTTTTATTTTTTACTAACGTCGTTGCCAATAATTGCAAATTTACAAAATCTTGAAAGCCTAATTCAGTGGCGTCATTTGGGGGGGGGGGCAAGGTGTGCATTTGCCCCTGTCTGATTTTAAAAGTGGTTCTATGGGCCGGTGCCCAGTTACCGTTTTACCATTATTATATATTATTAGCGCACAAAACATGCCTATTTTATAATATTTTCAGAAAATATTATACTATGTACTAAGAAATGATTGTCACAATGATACATTTTTACTAATAATTGATAGTTGGAAAATATTTATATTTAGACGTATGCGGGGACGTACACATTGTATGTAGGTATGTATTTAGGTATGTTTGTTTGTGTGAGTGTAACACATTAATAATAATTATTATCGTAATCCCGTATAGTTTTTATTTCTAAAATCTAAAATGAATACCTACAAATTCTAAAAACAACAACCGATTGGCACATTTATTAATTATCATTGTCCATTGATCCCAGACTTCAGTTAACTTACGAGTTGCTCCAGTCGTGTATGGTAAACTATTCAACTTTTCTGCGTATTGTGTTAATTTAGTTGGGTAAGGTGTACCTTATCCTACCTAAATTAAAATTAATTTTTTTCGTGAAGTGTGTTTACATTAATCTTTCAATTTGAGCAAAATATGACTAAAAAAAAGGTGGGCAAGTGGGTGTCGCTCTGCTGTACAGTAGGTTACAAGTGGGTCACTGTATAATGGATGGTATTAAATTTGAATTCAATGATATAATATCATTGTATAAGAAAAACGATTCTGAGCGGTGACGGTATGTCAGTCTATGTATAAGACATTTTATATACATATCTATGGTAGGTATTAAACAAAAAATTGACCTATAATCAGGGCTTGAAACCGAAAAAAATTTTTCCGGTTTCGGTTTCGGTTTCGGATACCGGTTTTGATTTTTTCCGATTTCGGTTTCGGTTTCGGATACCGGTATCAATTTTTTCCGATTTCGGTTTCGGTTTCGGATACCGGTATCAATTTTTTCCGATTTCGGTTTCGGTTTCGGATACCGGTATCGATTTTTTCCGATTTCGGTTTCGGTTTCGGATACCGGTATTGACTTTTTTCGATTTCGGTTTCGGTTTCGGATACCGGTATCGATTTTTTCCGATTTCGGTTTCGGTTTTGGTTTCGGATACCGGTATTCAATTTTTCCGTTTCGATTTCGGTTTTTAACGGTTTTAACCGGTATTCAAAATCAGTATCGAATATCGATTTTAATCCCTGTATTTATAATAATTTATAATGACATAAAATACTGGCGTAGGAACCTACTTGCCAATCGCCAAACATTGCGTGGCGTACGATTTAGCGTCTGGTTGCCTGACAAGTACTATAGTATTTGAAATCAATGATAATATTTACACTGGAATGAATACGTAATTATGACGTATTTAGTTATAGCCTCTCCACTTCATAACACATTTTTAAAATGATTTGCGACCTAATTTTTTAAGAGTTTGTGTAACTTCATCGTTTATAAGTTTAAACTATTTTCTCAATGAGGGGCTAACTTCATGTGTGTCCCACCCACCACATTAATCAATTTGATCACAGCTTGATTATATTATACCAATCTAGATTAGGTATATTAATCCAATAGAGTATGGTTGATGGTGGGTTGGTAGGGAGCACATTTTTCAGTCGACGGCTTTTAGGGAAACCCAGACAATATTATGTTAAGGCCTTATAATGTATTATAATAAATTATAAATAATATAAATTATTTATAACTATACTATAATTATTGACTCAGTATTTCATAATTTATTGTTGGCTATTGTGTTAATTTAATGTAGGAAAATTATGCCACATAGTTATTTCTGTCTTCTGATCGTCTGTGGCGGTAGAAAAACACGACAGCTTATAATATAGTAAATAATAATAGTATTATTGTTATACAATTTTTATTATAGCGTATTTCTGAGTATACTGTTTTAGAATACGACTATACGATTAATCCATTTACCAAAATAATATATAATATATAAATATAATAATTATTATATTGCGTATAATAATAATATTATATTATGCGTCTAATAATTTATATACCCTGTGCAATTACCTATGCAAACATACGGGTGCCCGCAGACGAAGACTACTGCACCAGTGCAGCTAGACCTACTTACATAATAATATATTATTATATTATAAAATATTAATTATAATAATATAATATTTAGGCACCATTAATCATTATTAATATCAATTGTATTACTGCAGAACTCAGAAAGCATACATAATAATATAAATATCTAATTAGGTAGGTACTTTCGAGTTAATATTTTAGAATCCAGTAAAAAACTAAGTAAAACTAAGTAAAAAAAAAGAAGGCATAGCACATGACCTAGGCTACAGGTCTAATAAATGGACCAAATTAATAATTTTTAATAATATTATTATAAACGCGCCATGGAAACGGCAATATAAATATTATAAACTATTAAAATAAATAATAATATATAATATTTATATGATAATTTATAAAAACTAATAATATACCAACAAAAATACTATGTCAACTCCATGTAAAAAAAATGTAATTTAATTTAATTCTTCGTTTTGCGCACGGAGTAAACAATTACCCCAGACGTATTAATACAGTATATTATTAATAATTTAATATGATAATTTATAAAAGACTAATGAACTTTAACTTAGCATAGTTATTTTTTATTTAAGGATAACTTAACTTTAACTAGTTAAAAAAATTGGTTAACTTGCCCAGCTTTGCCATCATCCACATGATGTTATAATAAATAATTATAACTTATAAGTTATAATATTATATTTAATATTGATCACATTGTATGATAGAAGGATAGAACAAATTTATATAATATACACGATATTTATTATTTTCTACCATATGCATTATAAATTATATTATTCATAGCTTTTAAACAGAAATTCAATTATAGTCTATAGGTTTATTTTAAATGCGTAGAACTTTTTAAATGTTATAATTTTTCGACTTCCGTTTCGGATATCTTGTTATTTCTTAAGATTTCGTCTTAAGTTTCAAAAAACGGTATTATTTTTTCCGATTTCGATTTTGGTTTCAGATATCGGTATTTATGTTTTCCGATTTCGGTTTCGGTTTTGGATATCGGTATTTATGTTTTCCGATTTCGGTTTCGGTTTCGGATACCGGTATTTATTTTTTCCGATTTCGGTTTCGGTTTCAGATACCGGTATCGATTTTTTCCGATTTCGGTTTCGGTTTTGGATACCGGTATTATTTTTTTCCGATTTCGGTTTCGGTTTCGATTTCGGTTTCGGTTTTTAACGGTTTAAACCGGTATTCAAAACCGGTATCGAAAATCGGTTTCAAGCCCTGCCTATAATAGGTACCTATAATAAATTCCAAACTAATCATATCACAATATCCATTAGATACTTATAACGCGTTATACATCAACAAAAACCGTGATACTATCATAGATATATAATAGTACACTTTGGAAGTTTCAAAATAACTAAAATCGTAATTCTTGGTTTAAATATGAAATTTTGTCTAAATTTGAAATTCAAATGTCTGTAAAAAATAAGTGTGTTTATATATTTTTTAGATTTTTTGGTTACAGTATGAATTATTTAAGAGAATCTTTGTTTTAAATTTTCAACTCTTAGTTATAAAAACTGAACATTTTATAATTTTTTAATTAAAACGATTGATAATTTTCGAGATTTTGATAAATTTTGTCAAAATTCCAACTTTAAATGCTTATAAAAAAAAATCGTGCCTATGTATTTTTAATATTTTTCAACTGATATTGTAACAATATATCAGGAGCCTTGTATTAAATTTTTACACTTTTTGGCCCAACAGATAAAACTTTATTGATATTTATAGAAAAAAAAACTAAAAAAATTGAAAGCTGTAAAGTTAATAAAGAAATCGCTACATGAGTAATCGAGTGAATATCCAATGTTGTAAAAATTTGAATTTCAAACGCTCATAAAAATTTAACTTGACTGTCCGGTAGAGATTTTTTTATTGATAAAGGTAGATAATCTTATAAGGAATCTTGTGTTTCATTTTCAAATCTTAGATTTAAAAAGAAAAATTTTTATGAATTCTTAACTCAAAATAATTTGCTAATTTTCGTGATTTTTCCATATTTTGTCAATTTTTGAACTTTAAATGCTTATAAAAAAAAATTGTGACTAAGGATTTTTAATATTTTTCATCTGCCTTTGAAACAACATATTAGGAGCCTTCTATTAAATTTTCAAGCTTTCGCAACCAACAAATAAAATTTTATTGATATTTTTAGAAAAAAAACTAAAAAAAAATGGAAAATGGAAATGTCCCTAAACAGTTCAAAATAAATCAAAATATTTTGAAAATGTTATCGTGTATAGAAAATGCAATTATAAACAACCAGTGAAAATTTCATGTATATACGTTCATTTGTTTTAGAGTAACACCAATAACCAAAATCGATTTTTTGGAAAACCAATTTTGCGTAAAAATTCCCGTTTTTCCTTAATTTTTATGTTGTTTTTCCCGGCGCTTGTGAAAACTACTGGGAAATTTATACTTTTGACTCCCCAAAGTACCAACTAGATTCACTTTCCTATCAGAAAAGCTACTGATGAAGAAAATCCAAGCACTTTTACTGTCCTAAAACGTGATGACAGACACAAAAATATAAAAATATAAAAACATACATCATTGTAAAACCAATACATTCATCGCTCCGCTCAGAATCTAAAAAATTAAATGGGTGGTGCGGCTAAAAATATAAAATTACCGCAAACCACCCAAGAATCGAAAACAATTTCTGGTAGGTATGTTTAATAAAAATACGAAACTTGAAATAGTAAGCAAGCAATAAAAAAAATAAATATTATAATTTAAAATAATATTAATTTGTAGATATAATATATCGTATAGGCGATAAGTGATGAATCAGGTAAAATTGATTTATAGATGATGCAGTTGATATATTTTCAAAAGTAAAAAAAAACGAAGATATCCTTTAATAAACTACTAATATTTTTGTTTATCAATACATATTGCCATAATAGTTCGTAGACTTTTAAGTTTTAATTGATATAGGTGTACAGTTGTTTTTATAAAATATCTGCCAAGTTCTATTTAAAAATGATATTACCTACCTAGTTAATGAAAAGGGTAGCATAAAAAAATGTAGATAATATAACGAGCGAAGCGAGCTGTTTTTTTTTTTTACCTACTCTGGCCGGTCAAAACCTTTGCCCCCCTCAATTGAAAACTGAAATGACGCCCCTGGCCTAATTCAGTAACTGTATAAGGACCTTTATTTTTATTTCGATTTCTTGTTGATCTTGCTGTTTTAAAGACAGTTACCCAATCTTGAATAGTGAATACTGGAACATCCTTTTTTGATTTTTCTATGGCACTGTGCATTGAGTCTACTTACATCATCGAGTGACCACTTTCCATGAATTTATGTTCAATTTTTTTGATGTGAGTCTTTTGTATTTATTATACATCAATGCTAAAATATTTTGATTGTGATTTTGACCAAAACAAGTTTCAGAGTATAATGTTACCTCTGTTACTTCGTTATTCAGACTTTGAAACCATTTGAGAAGACACGACCGATTTCTGAGCTGCCACGTTTACCGTTCACCTCAGTCCAAGTGTAACAATATGCATCATTGGGTGTAGATGATTCATAAATTGTTAAGTTAAACATGTTTAATTTTCGACTGTAAAACATAAGTGATACTTCTGACGAAGGTAGTTGTAAAGTTGACTGTAAGTCAAAACTAGCTACCACATAGTTTGTTGAAATATTTGCAAATAGTATTATCAATATTTTTTGCAATAAATGATTGCTGCATCCTCTCCAAATGTTCATTATAATTTTCATTTAATAATAGCTTTTCTGTATCACTTGAATTTTTGAATGTTTCACAAGAAGCACACTGATCCTTTTTTGGTTTGAAAAAAGATAGGTTAAAGTTGGTGCAAAATATTTGGCGATAAACAATTGCAGAAGGAATGGAAGACTTTTGTGAGTCCAACTTATATTTTTGTTATAAAAGTTCATACATTTTAACAATATTGAAAGCTTTTCATCCAAGTAATGACGTTTGCTAGATTTCCTAGTGTAATGACTTTCAGTTACAGGAAAACTATTTATATGTGATTTTATGGCATCAATATCTTCAATATTTGTTTTGTTATGTAACGAATTAATTTTTTTAGCTCTTTGGTCTGATGCATTAAAAAATTGTCCAGTCACAGATTTTCCTTTGATTGCCGTTATAATAGGACCATTACTTATACATAATGTTGCCATAAAAAATTTCTGACAAATCCGTTGCTTTTCCATATTTTTTTCAAAGTAGTAAACGTTACTTAATGTCCTTGGTCTGGCTGTTTTAGGAATACGGTTAGTACGCTGCGTGGCTTTATTTGCATCCACACAACTGAGAATAAAATCTTTTTGTCTATTGAAACTAAGACTCCAATACATTTTACATAATAAAATTGTCTTTCATCATCGGTAAATTTTTCTACACATTTATATTTACAATTTTCACAATTTACTGATTTAGGTTTTTTAGCTTTAAGTATTTTATCTTCTTTATTAATTCTACTAGGGTAATCTTGGCACATACTTCTCAATTGTTTAGTCTTATTTTTCTTCCAAAGATTAGGACGACTCTTGTTCCATCTGCTTCTTTTTCGATCATCGATAATTTCAAATTCAGAATTCCTTGACTCTTCTAATACATTAATTGTTTCTTCAATAAGGCTTGCTGGTTTTTCACCATCAACTGTAGGTTCATCAGATCCACCTAACAAATATATAAGAAAAAATACACATTTGTAAGTAAAATACATGAAAGATATGTTTAGAAAAATATATGATATTATAATAAGTAATAATCATTAATGCCTGTTATATTTTCATGACACAAATTCTTATAATAGTATTATTTAAATCTGTACACAGTACATGATAGTAGAGTAGTAAACATTTAAAACTAATTAATTAAAATGTGATTAAAATTATCTAATTAAAGGTTTTGTATTAATTAATAATAAACACACAAGTTAATTTATAAAATTTTAATTTTATGTGCAGTTAGTAAAATCTCATTTTATTTTATTATAATATTAATTTTTGAACTTTCTTTACATACATAATGCATTTACTTAATATTAATGATTTAATAATAATATATTTATGTACCTATTTTTACATACATTTAAATATATTATTATAATCGTTAAATAGTTCTAAATTAATGAAAAGTACCTATTTGATAATAAAATTTTAAAATAACTTAAGAGCACTTACAGATTGATTTACCAGTTATTGGTTCCATATTATTATGATGAGCAACACTTTTTGATTCAGTAATAATATTATTGTCAAACAATTCAGTATATTGTGGTGTATGTTCAAAATCCATATTTGAATCCAATACTAAAGCAAATTCATTTTGTTCAAATTCTACATAAAATGATTAACTTTAGTTAAAATGATATGAGTAAATAAGTAAATTATATTCTAAAACTAATACTAACCATAAGGAAAATGTGATTCAGGTAGTTGAACTGTACCCTCGATTGTACCAATTGCATCACATTCTGTTTCTGTATTCATACAATTTCCTATGTTAGTGGCATTTTTCATGCAAGCATTTGTTTCTTCATTTTTACTTAATCCATCATCAATATCAGTAGGAAAATTATTAGAATCTAGATTAAGAATTTAAGTACAAAGCATAATATAAGATTATTATTAAGTACCTAATACTAGTATTAGATTAAAAAAAATTAAATATATTTAATTAATGTAGATAATTTACCAATCAACATATGAGAGTCTAAATCTAATAATATTGCAGTAGTACAATGTTCATGATCCAATTCTTTGGCAGGTGAAAATGTGTGATTTGGTGTAGTTGGTTTGATGCCCTTAAATTCTTTGTCCAACCAAGCTCTAACTTTGCTCGATGAATCTTGTTCATCATATTTTATTCTATTAAAATTGGATTCTAAAACTACAATATGGTAGGTAATAAAAGTTTCAATTTGCAGTAAATTGCCAGTAATTATAAAATAGGTTAGGTTAAGTAACAATTCATACCTTGTACATTTGAAGTTTGTTTTTTGCACATTCAAGTAATCTGTATGTCCTGCTGTTAATCATTATGCTAATTGAACAGTCAATAATTAACTAACATCTAAATCTTAAATGAAATGAGTCAAACTGTCGTCATTGGTTTAAAAAATCGAAAACAATAGTTCCTAGTTAACTGATAAACCAAAGTATACAACAAATTTTGTCTTCTAAATTATTTGATAATAAATAATAATAATACAATAAATTATTTAATTAAACTATTATTATTAAAGTATGGGAAAACCAAAACATCGTTTCCCGTCGAACAAATAAATAAACTCCGTTAGTGAATTTTAGATCTTCATATTTTATTTTATAGGTTTTATGATAAAACTCATTATACCATTAGTGACTTTTATGTTTTGATTCTTGAAATTTTACCATTAGTAAATTTTCAATATTTTAAAATAAGTCTTTAAAAATAGAAAATCTACCTTAGTATCTTCATAAATTGAAGAAAATGTATTTCTACACTAGATGGCGCAATAATCAGAAAAATGATAAAATTTCCGTTAATGAGTTTTCGCACCAAGCCGACGATATTATGTTTATGCCTCATGGTTTATGGCTGAATTCCCATGACTATGAGAATACGACTATACGAATACTTATACGAATTTTGAAGTTTTAGTTATATTTTTTTATTTTGTACAAATTAAAAATGGTACAAACATGTTGTGTTTGCAAATCGCAAAGATCGAGTGACAACGATATTACATTACACAGGTATTTATTCAAATAATATATTTCTATTTTGTTACACATTAAATGCATACCTAACCATAGCCGTGTACACCTATAAACACTGGATCATTTAAATGTTATGTACCTACATGACAAATTAAATTAGTATTATTAAAAATAATGATATATTATTTTTGTGTAAATTATTATATATCTTACTTATGGTACTCTTCATATAGCTTTCCAAAAGATTCTATACTTCGAGACAAATGGATTATCAACCTTAATTTTAACTATATATTTACAAAAACTATTCATACAAGAATTTGTAATAAACATTTGACGATAGTGATTTCAATAACACTGACCAACTAAGGCGTCTGAAACCAGATGTTATACCAACAAAAAAGATGGGTGTTCGTCGTTCGTTATTGTCAGGTAATATATATAGAAACCTGTAGGTTATCTATATAAATAAATGTATTTATTTTGTTTTATTACATATGTATTGATGTATCATTTTTTATTCTGTGTAATAGATTTCCATAGTTCTTCAAATGAATATGTATGTGATCATTCTAGACCATGTACCTCAAATGAGCAATACTTAGATACAAATGATACTTTAGTTGAGAAAACGGTAATAAATGCAGACAAAAATGAAACTCATAACAAGTAATTTAATTGTAAGAAATACAACTATAAATTATTGTTTTATTATCAATTTTATTATAATTTTAGTAAACGTAAGTATTATCGTTATATTGGAGATTTATCGGAAGAAGACTTGGAAACCCCAAGAAGAAGGAAACTATTTTGGAACACTCATACTAAAATGTTAGATGAAAAAAATCAGAAAATAAGACTTCTTGAACAAAAAAAATCGAAGATTGGAATCAAAAATCAGTAGTTTGAATACATTAGTTGATGAACTTAAAAAAGAATGTCAACTAAATGCTAGTTATTCTCATATTTTAAAGGTAATTAATAATTTACTTACAATTTTATCTAAAAAAATAAATAAAAGTGAAAAATTCATAAGAAAAAAATTATTCTACAGAAAAAAAGCACTCTAGTACTAATACTATACTGTAATATACATTATATGGACAATTTTTTATTGTAAGTGTGTTTCACTGACATATATGTCTGTTGTGTAGTTGAGCCTGGCTTCTTAGTATAGTTTTTCATAAATAGCTATTTTAAATAACTATGCATTGCTATGCATGTTAATTATGCTAGTATAGTTTTTCATATGAATTAAAATTATGTTTAATTGCGCATTAATTATACAGAATATTGGCACTGAAGAGGAAAAACAACTACTTATGAGGCAATTACAGATATCAACTGGGAAATCGATCTGTCCAATCCTTAGAAAATTTGCAATGACTCTACATTTTTATTCGCCTTCTGCATACAGCTATGTTCGAACAATATTCAGTAAAGCTCTTCCAGATGTGAGTACTATTAGGAAATGGTATTCAAAATTAGATGGTTTGCCTGGTGTGACCAAAGAATCTTTTCAAGCAATTTCATTAAAAGTGAAAGAAATGAAAGTAAACGGTAAACAATTATATGGTTGTTTAGTAATGGATGAAATGAGTATTAAACAACATGTACACTGGACTGGCACTCGACATCAGGGGTATATTGATTTTGGGTTAGGTGGTAAAACAGAATAAATGGATAACTTACCTTATGCAAAAGATGCTTTTGTCATAATGGTCGTTGGCATGAACACTAGCTGGAAGGTACCAATCGCCTATTACCTTATAAATGGAATTAGTGCTGAGGAAAAAGCTAATATTATACTTGTCTTCAAGAACTTGACACTACGGGGATTATTATAAAAACATTGACTTTTTATGGTGCTGCCAATAATCTTTCAATGGCGTCTGAATTAGGAGCAAATTTGCAATACTCGGAGTTAAAACCATATTTTTTACATCCCAAATACAAATGATAAAATTCACATAATACTCGATCCATGTTATATGGTTAAACTCTTAAGAAATTGCCTTGGAGACTGGAAGATATTGTATACCACGAACGGAGAAACTATTAAATGGAGTTACTTTAAAAACCTTGTTAATCTTCAGAACGAAAGTTTACTACATTGTGCTACAAAATTGAGAAATTGCCATATTTATTATTTTAGAGAAAAAATGAAAGTTAGACTCGCTGTGCAAATATTTAGTACCAGTGTAGCTAATGCAATTTTATATTGTATGAACGATTTAAAACTAGACAATTTTCAAGGTGCTGATGCAACAATTGAATTCTGTCTACGTATTAATAACATTTTTGATATACTCAACACTAGAAACTTTTTGAGCAAGGGTACATATAATAAATCAATTAATAAAAGGACAAAAACTGAAATTTTTCATTATATTGAAGAATCAATTGATTACGTAGCTGGGATTCAATGCAATGAAAAATCACCAAAATATGGTCAGCGGTCAATATTAAATTCTCAAAGGAAAACTGGGTTTCTAGGACTAATTATTTGTTTAACTAGTCTTAAAAGTTTAGTATCGGAGCTAATTGATACAGAATATCTTAGCTTCATTTTAACATATAAATTCAGTCAAGACCATATAGAAATGCTATTTTCAGCTATTCGGGCCAAGGGAGGATTTAACAACAACCCTACAGTCTCCCAATTTGAAGCAGCTTACAAAGCTATAATCGTGCATTCAGAAATAAAATCATCATCCAGTGCAAACTATATGGCATTAGACGATATTACAATACTTAGAGTATCTAGTAGCAACATTAAAGTCAAAGATACACAGTCAGAATTATTAGATTTATTGTGTGTTGCTGGGGCAGATGATTTAGAAAACGATAATTTATTGTCTGTTTATCAGCATTTAAACTTTTGGATCGGAAGAATCGCGGTGGAATAATCAAACCTAGTCATGATGTTGTCCAAATATGTAAAATTGCAGAGCGCACCATCAGACATTTTCAGGCAATTGACGAAAACAACGTTATTAATAAAATAACATTGGAAGCCATGAAAAATATTAACATCGAGAAATATTTCACCAATCTCTCTTTACATATACTTGATCAAGAACCACTAAATAATCATGTACTTCAACTAATTAAAATAATTATAAATATTTATTGTAAATTACGTGTACATCATATAAACTCTAGTACTAATGATATAGATAACAAAATACGTACTTATTATACAAAATTAATTTTATTTAAACATCAATAATATTTAATCTTGTACTATAAAATGTAATTATTATTATTATTATTATTATTATTATTATTTTTATTATCTTTTAATTATTATTATTATTATTATTATTTTAATAATATTATTATATTTATTATTATATTTATATAATATAATTTTTTTTTTTTATTTGTGTATTATTTTATAAGTCTGTTATATACCTACCTGTTTTTTTTTTTTTTAAATTTTAATACAAACTGAAAAGTCATCATAGACGTTTATATTTCTGACTTAATTATTCAAAACCTTTCTATGAATGTAGTGTGTTTCCAACAAACAATAATAGTTAAATAATAACTGAAAAGCCACACAAAAAAACCATTTTGTGTTTTAGTACCCTGATATTGAGCCACAAACTAAGTATATATTTTTAAAGTGTATCCGGGGACGAGGCCATAATGTATAACACAAACAAATTTGAATATAATAGTATTACGTTTAGTAACTAATTATTTTTTTCATAGACATATAAAAGGATTATAATATTATGTCTATTTGATTTTTTTTTTCTGATACATATGTATATAATTATTTTTTTAAATAATGTGATACGGATTTTGAAAATTAAAATCTGTTTATTTCCCCTTGTTTGTATTTTTAATTTCATTAATAATATAATTTTTCGAATTACTCACTTATAAAAAAAGATATACATTTGTTTAAAAGCTAAGGCACAATTCCCTGGCGACTACGTTTTTTTTTCCATGAAAAAACCGCACATTGTCTGTCTCTCTCGCACATATATTGGCTTCAGCGTATCAAGGTTTATAGAATATAAAGGTTATCTCATAATCGTATAAACAACTCAAATCCCCCGCAGAGCCTACCGCGTGCGTGACGTCACCGGCCGTACACATTTGTGGCGGCAGCGGGCATGCTATACGCTTTTACACAGTTTAATTGAGTACAGAATCATTTTTTTTTTTCGAGTAAAATTACAGTAAAATCGCCCATTATTAAATATTATAGAGAATAATATTTTTGACTTTTGAGGGTATGCCATATTGCCAATATGATATTGGATTGTTTAAATATTGACTCAAAACAATTTAAACATAATTTAAATGTACATTTTTTTTTCATTTTGAAAGTCAATTAATAATAAAAAATATAATTTGAAACCCTCAAATATAATATTATCCTCTATAATTTTTCTTATAGGTGATTTTACTCAAAACTCATATAAAAACAATGTTTTGGTGAGTGTTTTATTTATTTTAGGTTTTTTACAATACATTTCTCACCATAGGTATTCTTTGACTGGATTTAATAATTTAATAATTAATGAGTTGTCAAATGCCATTGTAGTTTCGACTTTTGGTTCTACTACCTTTTTTGGCTAAATAAAAAAAATTTAAAGATACACAAAATAATTAATAAGATACAAAATACAAAAAAAGAACGTTTATTAATTTTAAAATATAATAAAATAGATTTACAATGAACATTATTAAGTCATAACTTTTTTAAATTTATTTAATTTTATTAATTGAATTTTAGCCTTATTTTTTTTTAATAACGCATTTTGGTTATAATATTTCATACGGATTAGTATTGGCTGTTTAATATATGTTTGTATTGAAGGTTTCCATTTATCTTCAATTTCCATTCTACACAAAATTGTATTTGTTAACTGTTTCACAATGTTTGGCTCTTTATTAATTGTGTTCTTAGTTAATTTGTTAAACAACCTCTCGATTCGAAAAATTATCTTTTTAAATTCAGAGCTGGGTTATATTAACCCACCATATGAAACATGGTTGATCCATGAGGGTATTTCATAATCATGACTGAGTGTATTTATAATATTATTCTTATTCACTTGATGTGTAGTACTGCCAATTCCAGGTATATTGAACCTATGTTTTTTAGCTACCCAGCCAACTAAATATTCAACCGCATCTTTATCCATTTCAACCATATTTTTATCTTCTTTACTTAATTGTGATCCATTTTCACTTGCTGTGTCAGTGTCACAACCAATAATTTCATCTTCACCAATATGTTCATCAACCAATTTAATTTTTACTGATTTCACCGTCTTAGTAACCATGAATTCCTCTTTGTTGCCATCAGTAGTGTTGGAATGATTAGATGTTATTCCAGGATTTTTACCCAAAATAATCATTCTCAATCTATATATAGCGTTTAATGGAGACGGATGATCGTTAAGACCCTCTCTAGTCCGTACTTGAGAATATAAATTTTCAAGAGCATCTTGATTAGTTTTGCTAGTTAGCAAATAGCTTAATCCATTTATTTTAAAACATTCAGGAGATGTCGAGTACCATTAATGTGCATTAAAATGCCTTTTTGAAATATTTGTAGGCAATTTTTTCCTACACATCTCATTTGACTAATAGTTTCATATACTTCATTTAACAGAGAATTCTGTTCTTTCAAAAATGTACCATAAGGAGACTTGAAAGGAGTACTGTTATCATGAGGATGAGCAACATTTTCTAGATCAAACCAATTGTTGATGAGTTCAATAAAGTTTGCAGTGTTATTATTTAATTTGGTATCTTCGATGAGCTGATAACGAGTAAGAGCTGAAGCAGTATTATGGGATAAAAGCTGAGCAGCCAATTTAACATTTTGGCGCTGTGATCCTTCACAAGTTAAATGCATTGGCGTTAATTTATGACAAACATTCACTTCAGTAGTTATCTTACTCATTAATGTTTCTATCGGTTTTTTATTAATTTCATTACCATTTAAATTAAAACCTGTGTCCAAAAACCAATTGCGTATCAATTTCAAAAGGTGAGGTGCATCTGGAACGCATGCTACACTTTGTCCATTAGGTGTATAGAAAATAGGGTTTTCATGATTAACTTCCAATTCTTTCCATAGGCCAACATTACCTCCGCCACAATCGCTCACACAGCAAACTACTTTAAACCCAATTCGATTAAGTCTATCAATTATATCAATTAAAATTTGTTTTGTCATCTTGGTATCAAAATCAACGAAAATGGGCTGCTTCCATAATAGATTTAAGAACGCAATTGAAATATTAGAATTCAAAATAAATATTATTTAAATACTAAAAATCAATAGACATTAATTAAAATATAGACAATTGTTATATTATATAATAACTAACCTGCATTTGATTGTGAGGACCAATTACTTGATCGTGCAAAACATCATATTCCATAGTATATGAAACTTTTACTTCATCGAACATTAGTAGCGTTAATTTTTCATAATCTTCTAAAGTTTCACCATTCAGTTTCATAATTTGTAGCACATCATGTAGTACACCATTTCTCATGTCAATGGTTTTAGCCCACCGGGGAAGACATGACAAGCCTATAACATAAATACTTTGACTAAAAAAATTATACAAAATAATAAATATGTTGTTTTTTTTACCAGGAAGAGGATAATGTAATTCATCCTTTACATAACTATAGGCTCTTTTACTAAAGTATCTAATCGTAAATGCTTTGGAAACTTCTTCCCTAGACCAACGTACTCTTTTATTTTTCTTAAGAATAAGATCCATCTGATTTTGAGTGAGTACAGATGAAACTAATTTTCTAGCTTTATTCTCAACAGTCTTGGTGTGGTCTAGAGATTGAATTTTAATTGCTTTCATGTTTTTTTGGTTTTCTTTTAATAATGTATTTGTTGTATTTAAATTTTTTTGCAAAATGTTCATGTTGAATCTAAGATTTTCATTGATTTTTTTGTAGTCTACTTCAGGTTGATTCAGTTGATTCTGTTCAGAAAATTTTGTTTTTAAAGCTTCATGTTCTTGTAGAAGACTATTATACAACTGCTCATAGTCCAAAATATTAGCTGCAGTACAACTATTACAATCCACATCTACATTTGATTCATTTTGTTGTATTGTTGAAGATATGAGCTGGTCATGAGCCTAGAAACATAAATAGCATTGTATTATTGTGACAGGAAACATAATATTATAAAACATTAGGTAGATAAATATGTAATAATATTAAATATTTTAATGATTTTTGTTTTATAGACAATAGATTACATAAACTAGACCTAACCTAATAAGTAAATACTTTAAAGTATAAATCTACTAGAAATTTAAGGTACTTATTGTTTTATCTACTATGTACAAAATATATCTACCATAGTTAGACAAAGAAATAAGTAGATTTACCTGTTTCTTATCTTTTACATTCATTCGATTTCGACGGTTTAACGAAGACTCGGATAGAGGATTTTTGTGAATGGTCCAGAGGTAGGTTTAATGAAGGTAAAACATTGTTTTTTAAGTATTGTTTTTTTGGTTCATATTCCAACAGTTCCGCTTTCAAATCTCGTACAAAATCATTGTTTGTAAAATGATCAGAACAAATGTATGCTGTTTTAGAGTTCCAAACATCACCTCGCCTACATAAATGTTGCCACTTCTTTGCCAGAATATCATCTTTAGGAAACCTTTAAATTAATATACCTAACCTTCAGTGGCGGCCTGGGTTCATTTTTTTTGGTCGGCTGGAATTTAAAAAGGCCCTGACCAATAAGACTAATAGAAAATTTGCAAATGCAAATGGCTATGATACTTTTTACAGTTTTACATTTTTAAAGATACCTAATCATTTTGAAGTTCTACTTCCCCCACCTCTTCCAAAAAAATGTATATGTAACTATTTTTGTAAGTACCTTATTTAAGTTTCAATTAACTTTACCCCTTTGGTATTATAAAAACAAATAACAAAATATCTATAATGTTACCTATTCAACATTGCTGTTGATGCATATTAATAATATAATATAATATTAATAATATTAATAGGTATTTGTATTATTTTCATTACTTACCGCTAGGTATAGCTCTTGCCTGTTGCATGAAGTCTACTAGTCTACATACCGAATACTTCATATTATAATATATGAGGATCTGGTTAATATTATTCATATTAATTGTGTGTGCTAAACAACTTTTTAGTGTCTACCACCGCATTATTATATAATATTTAATATTCAAATCAATAATACAGAATATTCAATGTTTTAATAAATTTTAATAAATGATCAGATAAGTCCCAGTCTGTAAATAATTGTAAATGTTTAATATCATTATCAACTAGTTAAAATAAAATTTTATTCATTTAAACTGTATTCATTATTTTTAAAATAACACAATACGACTATCTAACACGATTTAAGATAATATCTACAAACTTAGTTATTTATGATTATTTAAAATAATATAATCTCAATCGGGTAATGGCTGTATGGGCCCATTTAGCCGAGGGCCCAGTCGGCGATCGCCGACTCGCTGACCTGGCCAGGCCGCCACTGCTAACCTTAATGAGTTATTTAAAAATGTATATATTGCATAAATTCTTATGTAAGTATATTATGTAATATTATATAATATAATTATATTTTATGTAAATATTCTTATGTGTTCTTATGTAGATTTGTACTATACCTATGAAATGACAAATCTTTTCTACCGCTGGTTTTAACCTTTCCGGAATAATTTGTGCATGTAGCAACCGCGCATGATGAACCTCCTCTTGGTTTGTTATTTGCCATTGTATAACTTAACAAATCGCAGAACAATAAATATTTAACAAGATTAATAAAAACAACTTTTAAATAAAAGTAATTTTACATAAACACATAATGCCGTATACTCATGGCATGTAAACAAAATTAAGTGTACGGCGGGTGACGTCACGGTCTGTTATTCCCCCAATACTAAAATTTGACATTATCGGGTTGAGACAACCTTTATATTCTACAAACCTTGTCAACGTATTACATGTATACTCCGCGCCACGAGAGAAGGAACCCGTGTCCCAACCAAATAGCAACCGACTCCGCGCATCCCCACTTATTTGAAATATCGTCGTTGCTCGATCACAATCGTTAACGGTCGGGAACGCTGTATAGTATGTATCATTTGTTATTCCGTGCACTTGACACAGTCTGTCAATACGTTTGTGTCACTCAGTGTTGCCAGGTGTGGCGATTTATCGCCAAAGTGGCGATTTTGAATGATTGTTTGGCGGAGATATTTGACTTTTGGCGGGTGGCGGAAAAGTTGGCGATTTTCGATTCGAAGTGTGAGATTAATGGCGACTTACTACTATACTACTATAATCAATGGTAATAGTGGTAATACTTATCACAATATCAGAAAATTGATGATAGGCATGTTTTTATCACATTAATTTTGTTTAAATAAGTTATAAAATATATTATCAGATTTATTGTTGCCTTCTCAACATTTTAAATAGTTATTTTTAAACAATTACAATGATTATCAAGGGAAAACCTAGTCTAAGATATGTTGCATATACATATCTGCTACATACACATACACGTACGAAGTACGTAAAAAAAAAATCACGCATTGAAGCCATTGAAGGTTTATACTTTAAGCGTGTCAGCACTCAGCCCGCAGCCGTCAGCTTTTACCTGAAGATTGAAAAATGGGTAAAATTGAAAAACTCAGAAAGTATAGAAAATCATGGGAAAATGAATTATGGGCTAAAGGTATGTGTTAATATTTTTAAAACATAATATAATCGGTCAAAACTCAAAATGGACTTTTTGTCTCCACTGTTTCCAGAATTTTCGTCCTGGATTCAATATAACCAGATCAAAATTAATTTGTATAATTTTCTTAATTTTTAAGGTTGGTTAGCACCAGCTGATTCAACTGCGAACACAGTTGCAGAAGCTTATTGTAAAGTATGCCGTTCGTTTTTGAGAGCACTTGTAACCGATTTGAAAAGGCATGCAAAAACAAAAATCCACAGTGATAACATGGTCCAGTTGAATCCAATGAAAAAAGATCAGTCTGTATTAAGTAACATTGTTAAAATATCTAACGAACAAAAAATTATAGATTTGAAATTAGCTGTCTATGTAAGTACACACACTTCAATTATGAGTGTCGATCATTTGGGTGAAATATTGAAAGTGCTTGGCAAAGGTACTGCATTAGCCAATTTAAAACTTCATCGAACTAAATGTTCTTCATTGATTCAAAATGTAATCGCACCAACCTTACTTGAGGAACTTGTGCAAGATATTGGCACAAATTATTACTCATTGATTATCGATGAATCCACTGATGTTTCCGTATTCAAATACTTGTGCCTATGTATTAAATATTTTAGCTCTAAAACTGAATCTATAATTATTAAATATTTAGGCATTATAGAAGTTGTGAATTGTTCAGCTGATTCACTGTATGACTGTATATGTAATTACATGCAGGTGATAGGTTTAAATTTATCAAAGTTGATTGGCATAGGTACTGATGGTGCAAACAACTTATGCGGAAAATATCATTCTCTTTTTACCAATTTAAAACAAAAAAGTCCAAACTTGCAAATCGTAAGATGTATTTGTCATTCTTTGAACAATGCAGTTTCAAAAGCATCAGAAAGCTTTCCTAGTACTATTGATTACCTTTGCAGAGAAGTGTATAACTGGTTCCATATAAGTCCAAAAAGAAGGGATGAGTATAAACAAATGTTTGATCTTCTTAACTCTGGCTTGAATAAAAAGTTCCATAATTTTCACCAGATATCTGGCACACGGTGGCTAGCACGCAGTTTTGTCGTTAACACCATTCTAGAACACTGGCTAGAGCTTAAAACTCATTTTTCTCTTATGGTGAAAAAGGAAAAATGTTACGCTTCACGAATTATACATGAAATGCTACATGATGACACTAATTACCTTTATCTTATCATCATAAAACCCATTTTACAAGAATTAAATTCCTTAAATTTAACTTTTCAAAAGAATTTTGTGGATCTTGGAAGGTCCTATGATGATATTTGTTGTTTATTTATATTTTTGGCAAAGAAAATTATAAAAGAATCTGTAGTGTCAAAAGGATTTGAATATATATATAACAATATTAATAATGATTCTGTATACCGACATTCGAGCAATTGTGATTATGGAGTGGGGTATAACCAGTCAATAATTAATATAAATTTATCTCAAGAAAAGAAGTCTAATGTACAGACACAAGCTTTTAATTTTATTAAACAATTACTGTATGAAATAAAAAAGAGATTGCCCGACAACATTGAATTTTTCAAGAAAATGAAATTATTTTCGCCCACTTTGTGTTTATGCCAATTGCATGTAAATTTTATTGATTTACCTTTTGTTAATTTATTTTTAAAACCTTCAGAGATTGTATTGATAGAAACACAATGGGAAAAATTAACAACAGTAACTTGGAAAATGTACTTAAATGAAAAACAGTTAAACGATGCCAACTTATTTTGGCCAAAAGTTTACAATTACAAAGATGCGGGTGGTAATTTTGCATTTAGGGAATTGTCAGAATTCGTTCTAAAAGGTCTCTCATTGCCTTCAAGCAATGCTGTGGTGGAGCGAGTATTCTCTATAATGAATACAGTAAAAACAAAATCCAGAAATCGTATAAATGCAAATATGTTGGATGCTTTATTAAGAATAAAAACTACATTTATTTCTACGAAAACATGTTGTACAGAATTTGTACCACCTAAATCAATGTATGACAAGTTTAATTCAGAAATGTATAACAAAAAAAATGATGTGAACACTATAATTAATAATGTTGAATCATTAGACAATGATTTTAACGATGAATTAATTAATATAGTAAACGAAATAAGTTTACCTGATTTTTATTAAACTTGTGTTATAACTATAATGCTATATGTATCAATACTATTAAAACTGCTAAATAATAATTTGTATTTACTTTTTTGTTATAATATAAAATATAAGATGTTGTTTTATAAAAAATGTATACATTGGTCGAAAGGACTTATAATTTTTTTTTTTTGAATGTTAAGTTTATAAAATATAATGTTATTATGTGTTATAACTTATAACTATAATGCTGTATCAATACTATTAAAACTGCTAAATAATAATTTGTGTTTACTTTTTTGTTATAATATAAAATATAAGATGTTGTTTTATAAAAAATGTATACATTGGTCGAAAGGACTTATAATTTTTTTTTTTTGAATGTTAAGTTTATAAAATATAATGTTATTATGTGTTATAACTTATAACTATAATGCTGTATCAATACTATTAAAACTGCTAAATAATAATTTGTATTTACTTTTTTGTTATAATATAAAATATAAGATGTTGTTTTATAAAACATGTATACATTGGGCAAAAGAACTTATAATTTATACTGTTTATACTGTTATCATTTTATTAATAAAGTTTTGTTTTTTTTTCAATCATAATTTGTTTAGTTTGGTTCCGTTTAAATAGTTATAATTTTATCTTTATTAATAAAGTAACAAACTGACAAAAATGCCAAATGGTGTTGGCCAAATCCAATAAAGTGACGTCGAAAAAAATTTTTTTTTGAAATTTTGGCGATAGATGGCGATAATTTTTAAAGCTTAATTTTGGCGGTAGATGGCGTTATTGGAAAAGTAAATTGGCGATTTCCTTATCAATAATTCTGGCAACACTGGTGTCACTACGTTTATGCGATTACTTTCACTCCGTTGACTGTTTAATTTTTTTACTACCGTTATTATACCGTTTTTTTAAAATGAATACTTCAAACGAATTGCCATCAACCAATCATCCTACCACATCTGCTGAGCCAAACGTCGACTTTAAAAAAATATCTTCACCCATTAAAAAAAATGAAAAAGGACGGGTAAGAATTTTTTAATTATGATAATTATAATAATTATAATTTTATATATTTTATTCTTAATAATTAATACTTTATTCGTAGAAAAACCTACTTATGTTTATGTGTTACTTTATTCGTAAATTCTAAATTATGAACGAATCAAATAATTTTCATCTTTGAACGTCGTATAGTTTTAAAATAATTTAATAATTATTGTTTCAGTTTGTTGGAAAACGGCAAAAATTGATGATTGTCAATCTGTACAAGCCGAAAAAGCAACAACAGCCGGGCATGAAATACAAAGAACTGATGGCGTCTATTTCAGCTGATTCTGGGATTGGAATGCGTAAAGTTATTCAGACAATAAGTGAGTACAAAAACACGGGTGAATGCAAGTCACCAAATAAAACCAAAATCCGTCCTACAATTATTGATAAAATTGACGATTTCAACAAAAATGCGATTCGACAAAAAATTCACGGGTTTTGGTTCAGAAATGAAATTCCCTCAATCAAAAAAATTGTTCAAGCCATAAATGACGATCCAGATCTTCCGAATTTGCCTTCTACTTCTTTGCGTCGAGTATTAAAAGAATTAAATTTTTAATTTACAAAAAGAAACCGCAATAGCGCTTTAACTGAAAGGGCAGATCTTGTGGTGTGGCGACAAAAGTATATCGAGGACATAAGGCGTTATCGGGATGAAGGTTGTACAATATATTTTCTAGACGAGACATGGGTAAACGCAGGCGAGTGTAGCAGTAAAGTATGGATTGATACTTCTGTGAAATCGCATACTGATGCATTCCTGAAAGGACTGACAACAGGCCCAAAAAACCCGACAGGTAAAGGCAAGCGGTTAATAGTTGTCCATATTGGTTCAGCAGATGTTTTCATCGAGGGGGGTCTATTGTGTTTTGAGTCGAAAAAGAACACAGCAGACTACCACGACGAAATGAACGGGGACACAGTTTACGACTGGTTTTGTGGAGTTTTGCCCCGATTGAAGGACAATTGCGTGATAGTAATGGATAATGTTCTTACCATTCTGTCAAAAAAGACCCGGTACCCACAACTACATGGAAAAAAGAGGACATTCAAAATTGGTTGAAGTTGAAAGGTGTGGTTTTAGACAAACCAATGATAAAATTTCGATTACTTGACATGGTAAATGAAATTAGGCCTCGCCATGATAAATATGTAATCGACGAAGAAGCCTTGAAAGTAAATAAACTTGTATTGCGTTTGCCACCTTACCACTGCGAACTTAACCCGATTGAACTTGCGTGGTCTGTTGTGAAAAATCAAGTCAAGCAAAATAACACATCGTTTAAGTTAAACGATGTTCGAATACTACTGAACGAAGGAGTTAAGAAAGTGACGTCTGAAATGTGGGCCAATTTCGTTAGTCACACCATAAAAGAAGAGGACAAATTGTATGACATCGATATAATTTCTGACAGAATGATGAATGATGAGGATCATATAATGACAATCACTGGTGACACTTCGTCTGATTTTTCTGACGAGTAATATTTTTTGTATTTAATTGTAAAATATATTGTGTATGTAATATGTGTATTTTTAGTTTTGTATATAATTGTAAAATATATGGTGTATATATGTACATATTTGGTTTTGTATATAACTGTAGAATATATTGTGTATATATGTACATTTTTGGTTTTGTATGTAACTGTAGAATATTTTATTAGTTCAGAGTTGTATAATATACTTAAAGTAGTTTTGAATATTTCGAAGGACGATATTATTATAATTTTATTTTGTTTCGTATTATTTGTTTACTTTATTTTTGTTAGACACCTACAATATAATTACGTACAATTAAAAAAAAATTTTAATTCAACAATTGTTTTTTATAGATCAAAATACTTAAAAAAAATCGATTAAAATTAAGTTGTTGGTGTATATGCACCAAACATATGAGTAAAAAAAATTGTAAATCAAACGAAATTGATAAATATGTGATAGGAAATAAATGATTTGTTCTGCACGTGACATACGATATTACAAATTATAATGTAATATAATCACTCTGTATATCGCATATTTCACGCTGTATGCACGCCACAGCGCGAACTGTAGAGGACAAAGTGGGGGAAACGGAGCCTAGTAACGCTAGCTGCCGTCAGTCTGCATGCGCGAAACGGGTTCCTTCTCTCGTGGCGCGGAGTATAGAACGGCTATCATTCCTGAACTATTCTATTATACGTCTATGGCTACGACGCCTGTACTTTGTACTCATAGATAACATATACTGTACTGTACTGTTCGTCGGTTGAGTACCGTATCACCATGAAATAAAAACAATATTATTATTATAAAAATTAAACTTCGTTGAATGAAATGAATTTCTTATTTGATGTATATAATTCAATTGTATCTAGTGTTATTGTTAGAACTGGTCCTATATCTGCTTTGATTATATATTATATATATACTTTGATCGGGTCATAAAAATCTATATGCAAATTGTAGTTGTTGTTTGCTAATGTTAATGTAATATTTTTTTATTTTTTTTTTTGATGAATTGAATGTGCCGTTTTCTTTAGTTCTTTATGTTTAGCTTCAATGCGCATTGACCAAAAAAAGGATAGAGTACCAGAGTTTTTTATAATTAACGGATAATGTACCATATGGTGGTGTTAAGGTTTCAAAGTATTTTGGAATAATTTTTTATATAATTCATGGTGTTCAGAAATAATTGATTGCAATAAAATTCCATCCTGCTTTTGTATCCATTTGCAAAAAATAATGTCAAGGATTTGTTTTAATAGAATATATAAATTCCAAAGTTCAGATTCTTCCGGCACCAAATCTCCTATTATCAACCCGAGGTATTTTGTAAGACATAACATTTCAGAAGTCGACATTTTGAGGCACCCTTCTCGTTTCAAACTTGTATCTGTAATTAGTGTTGGCCTACTTCTAATGTCTACTGGTCCATAATTAAAGGACTCTATTCTGTTATTTAATGTATCAAGAGAAAAATACTTGAGATTATAAATCATTTCTTTCAGTATAAGACCTATATCATATTTGCATACCCCTCCTACCATACCATGCATTATATCCACACTTTAGTCGGTAGTTACCAATGTTGTGCATTATCTAGATAAAATATAATTATCTTTTTATCTTATCTAGATAAAAAATATTTTAAGCATCTTTTTATCTTATCTAGATAAATAATTCTAAAATATATAATACCTAATAAATCTAGGTCAATAATTTAGAAATTCAAATTTTTAAATCCCGAATATTCACTGCGTTTCGTAATAATAATAATAATAATAAATATTATGATAATAACAGACTATAGACTGTGGTGTACGTGAGTACGAACATTGGCCAGATAAAATGTGGCGTAGTCGACATTGCGGGAAAAAACATTTTCAGCTAAAAATAGTTTATGCGTTAACGTCTACGGACCCAATCACTCAATTGTGTTATAATATAGATATGTAATACTGCTATACCATTTACTAGTTAAGTACAGAGCATTTTTTGTAACTCTTGTTGTAATAACTCTGATGTATCTTTGGGGGATTCTAAAAGTGGAATATCAGATATAGCATTATTATCTGAATCTTGTATATTTGGTGCATCTAATGGTACAATTAATTGATTAGTACTTAAATATTACAATCATCAATATTTTGGCCATTTTGAAACATGATAATTACAGGTATCATTATGATTGGGAGTTAAAATTTGGGTTTTTAAATGCTTTTTAAAAGAATATAATGTACTAAAACTGCGAAGACAATTATTTGTTTTACAGACAAATTCCTTTATTTCATTTATATCACGATAAATACCAAGATGAATGATTAAATAATTAATACAATTAAACTTTAAATTGCATAAGAAACAATTAAACATATTGTGTGCTGTTTAAAATACAATTTAGTTTATAGAATGATAGGTTGTGGGAATTGTAAATCCTTGCACAAACTTTGAACAGATAAATATTTTTTTTTTTTAGGGTTTAGTATTTCAAAATAATACTGCTCAAAAAAAGAATTCCATATTTGTTCAGCTTCGGGAGGGTATTCTAGGTTTAAAACATGGTATAATTCAAAACATAAATCTACGGCCTTAACTGCTGTTTCCAACTGGTACTGAGTGTTGTTAATTAGTGTATAATAGTACCTATGTAGAATCTTGGCCATCAACATCTACCACTATTATCACATACAGCTGAACAGTGGGACCACAAGTTAAAGCTTTGTTCGCTTTTTGTTTATATACGATCTTTAGTCCATTGGCATTCTATGTAATATTAAAATGGTTACAAATTAATATAGAGTAATTTATCAAAAATGAATTTGAAATATTTGTAGGAATGTTCACGATGAAAGCATTGGATTGTTCTATTTTGGATGGTCTTATCACTTTTTTGTTTTTTAAAACAATATTGACTGGTGTAAATAGAAAAGGTATTAGTTTGAGTGCAGCCAAATCATGATCATCTTACATAAATTGTTAAAAAATTAAGAATGTTTAAATAAGTGGTTGGTTATGCCTAGGCCCAGAAATTATTGTATTTACAAATCTAAAAAAAAATCAAAATGATGGGCAATTATATAAAAAAAAGGATAACGTATTATTATTGTGAAAAATGTGCTTTTGCAACGGCATCAGTGGACTGTATATTGAGAAATAATGACAAGTGAAAAAACGTACTTGTACAAAAAGAAAAATGTGAACATAACCTGAAAAACAACAGGTACAATAAATTACATTTCAGAGGCGTATCACAGTACAACCGCGGTTCTACCTAACTTGGTGATAAAGATATAAATTATAACACTTAACATACCATAAAATAAAATGAGATTAACAATTAATTAACACTGTCCGCCTTGAGCGTCAGTCTCAAAAAAAAAAGGTAACTAAGATTTATTGATGTTCAATGGGTAACTTAAGAAGTTTAGTGATGGGTCTCTTGTAAGTGGAGTTGGCTGTTAGGGTGGTGACGATTCGCACCAGGTCGTACTTGGATGTATGGCGATGACTCTGGCCAAGGGCCATTGCAAGGATGAGGTGTAGTCATCCTTCACAGCGGCAAGATCCTGATGTAGACAACGGCGCACAGTGGTCTGTATTGTAAATTAGCTTACATTAATTAATACCTTCTTAATATGAGTTAAAAAAATTATGTTAAATATCAATTCTAATAGTTTTTAACATGCTGAATCCAAATTTCTTATCAGTTCTTAAATCAGCTTTAATCTAGCCTAATTAGGGGTAAAAATAGATACTTTCCTAAATTTTCATAAAACTTGTATATTGAACATCAATTAATTTACATGTTCTAAGGGTGTATCCAAATATAATATTCATTCTTAATCAACCCCTAGTTATGGGTAATAGGGGATGTTATTAATTTTTAAAATTAAATTAAATACATTTATCAATATTTAACATTGTAAGTAATATAACTATAAAAAACTACGTTAACAATATATTATAGTAACGTCACTATCACATAATGTCACTATCACTATCACAATCACTGTTCAAATTTGTTTTGTCTAACTGCATTACATTCAATAACGATTTGGTTTCATTTGATAAGTCTTGTAATATTTCTTTTGGAAGTAATCGTATGGTCGATATTAAAGGGTCAGATGATATCAATAACACATGTAAGAGGTCTTCGTTAGTGTTTATTCTTGAATTTTTTCTTGTGTGGTGTCTTCTGTACATTTTTTGCTTCATTGGCAGTATATTTAATAATTTTATTATGATCTACGTTGGTAATTGCATTTTTAATTTTAGTAGCTCTTGTTGGTGATGCCAAAGAATCATTTAGAAGTAAAGCAGCACTTCTCTTTCCCGACTTTTGAAATTTGATTGATAATGCCAACACTAATTCCGGCGAAGAATATGATTTAACAATAGGTAGTACTTTTTGTCTTTTAGTTCTTTCAGAACATTCCGAAAATTCTTTTGACGGACGACCTGTTTGATTTTTATCATTATATTTTGTACATACATTATTTACAGGTAAGTTAAATATTGTTTTTAGCCATGCACTGTTATTTTTATTAAAAATGTGAATATTTCTATTACATTGTATCCATTTTCGTGATAAAACTATTGTATAACTATTTAAGCCAGCATTTATTTTATTTGTGTACTCCAGCATCCAATTTTTCCCATCATACTTCTCACATAACTTTTTAAACAAAAATTCTCTAGACTGTTTGGACTGGTGATTTAGTGGTCCGTTTCCTCGTAATCAATTAAATAAATCATTGTAAGTGAAATTCTGATTTCCCAAATCACGACTACAACTCGCTAAAATAAAATAATTAAAAATAAAATATTATTATTGAAACGGCTTTTTTTCCTAAATTTTCTAACAAGATATTACACAAGATATTACACATTTGAAAAAATTATGCCAAGGGTTAACCCTTTGTCGACCGACGGTACTTATAAGTCCACCGAAATAAAACGTGTATGAAATATCATAAAACGTTATTTTAGTGTTTCTAATGGGTCGGTACTCACGAGTACCATCTACCGATTACATAAATATTATTTTAAAAGCGGTCGTACTATTATTAAACATTTTATCGGCGATTAATTTCGGGAACTGCAGCATTCAACATATACACATGACTTGGTATTTTTCCTTTCTATTTATATGTACATATATTATCATTTTATCATAAGAAATATTTTGTTTATGTTTAGATATATGTCTAGATGGATTATCTGTTTCTGTTATTGCGATTTCATTATCGATATAATGAAATATTTATAAATAAGAATATGGACTTGTAAGTACCATTGGTCTTTCACGGCGGTGACATTAGTCAGTTGTCGACTAGTAATCGTCGCCGTCGTACGTAAATGTTTGATTACTGCCGACGTATCTGTGAAATCGTTTTTTTTTTACGTACCATACACATTTTTGTGTTAAAATTCAGAATTATATAACCATAGGTAATAATATTATTTTAAAATGACAAATAATAACGATGATTTGTTACTTCAGTGGTTAAATGAAGAGATTCCGTTAGATAATAATGAGATTACCGACGAAGAATTATCAGATGACGAAGACAATATTACGAAAGGTAAAGATTTTTTTTCTGTGATCGATAATAATCCATCTGAAGAAAATATAGTGACAAATGAATTAGAAATTGAAAATGAAGATAGTTTTGAATTTATTCTGGATAATACTGATATTAATTTTTCAAATATAATTGAGCCAGTAGAACCTGTAGTGATAGCTGTGCCGACTTCTACTCAAATTGTCAATCTCCACGACACTTCTGGCCCTTCTAATAATATCAAATCTCCGCCTTCCAAAAAGCTTAAAAACACTTCAAAAAAAAAAAAGAAGATATCTCACAAATTCGCCGTAAATGGAAAAAGATAACTGTCAAAACATTAGAACCCGATTATTCACTTCCCGATGGACCCGTTGATGGCAAATTCAAGGGGGAAACTGCTACGTCAATATTTTTGGAATTTATCGATGGTTTTATTGATCAACTTGTGTATCAAACAAATTTATATAGTATTCAAAGAGGACGTCCTTTGAATGTAAAACGTTTTGAAATTCTGAACTTCATAGGTATAAATTTTTTAATGGGTTACAACAAACTGCCAAGTTGGAAACATTATTGGGCAACATCTGATGATTTAAATGTTCCCTGTGTGTCAAATACAATGAGCCGTAATCGATTTGATAATATTTTATCAAATCTTCATGTTCAAGACAACTCATTGATCCCAACAAATAATAAAGATAAACTGTTAAAACTTAGGCCTTTGATAAATTACTGTAATGAAATATTTTCTACATCTTACCATGGAACGAGAGAACTAAGTATTGATGAATCGATGATTATTTTTAAAGGTCGTAACTGTATGAAACAATATAATCCTCAAAAACCTATCAAACGCGGATATAAAATATGGTGTTTATCTGACCAAAGGGGATATATAAAAAACTTTAGTATTTATCAAGGCAAAGATGAGCAATTATCTGATGAATTTGAGTCATTTGGTTTGGGTGAGCGTGTTGTATTGAATTTGACGAAAAACGAGTGGAATAAAAATAAAAAATTTTTTTTCGACAATTATTTTACTTCATTGCCATTGCTAGAAAAATTAAAAGCAGAAAATTCACTAGCATGTGGAACAATCCGATCAAACCGTAAAGATGTCCCGGAATTATCTGAAGATAAAAAAGCGCCTAGAGGTTCATCAGATTATCGCATTACCAACACTGGTATTGGTGTTTACAAATGGAAAGATACCAAGTATGTTATGTTAGCATCAAATTATCATGGTTCAGAAATAACAACTGTTACAAGAAAGGATAATTGTGGTCGAAAAAAAGATATTCTATGTCCACAAGTTGTTCTTGATTATAATTGTTATATGGGTGGTGTAGATCATGCTGATCAACTTAGAACAACTTACGGTGTTAACAGAAAATCAAAAAAGTGGTGGCACCGAATATTTTGGGGTTTATTAGACATTATGTTTGTAAATTCGTATGTGGTATACAAGCAAATACATGGAAGTATTACTTTATTGGATTTTCGTCGTTCAGTCACACAAGGACTTTTGACTTTACGAGAACTTCCTAAATCAAATAAAAGACAGTCAACTTCAACACCAAAAAATAAAGGTCCGGCAACAAAGAAGAGGAGAGGAAAAGAATGGTCAGTGTCAAAAGATGTGCGTTTAACCAATCGAGGAATTCATTGGCCAAAATTTGTTAGTAATCGAGGACGTTGTGAAGTTCACTAACTAAACGGAACTCAATCAAGACCATATTCAAAATGCTCTCATTGCAATGTATTTTTATGCTGTAACGATAAAAAAAATTGTTTTGCGGACTATCATGATATAGATTGTTCATAACTAGTATAACTCATATGCATAAAAAATTATTATACCTAATGTGTTCATAAGCATAATGTAAAATAACTACTTTTTTTTTTTAATTATAATATTTTTATTTGACTGATAAGGAGATATGATTTTCTTTTTATTTAACCAGCATATAAATCGACACCTATTAATTTCCATGATAAAAAAGTTTTTGGTAACAAAATAATTCATATGGTATTGACCTAATAATATAACATTTTTTAGACTAAAATACTTAATTTACACTTAGGAGCTATTGAGGTTTTTAATTTATATGTAAATATTCTAAAAAAAACTTTTACGCTTATTTTTACTAAGAGTAATATTTTTAGAAATAAGAGAAGAACATTTTTTTTTTCTAAAGTCGTAAATAAATTTTGGTATATTCCTCATGTTAAAAATTATATGGCAAAATTACTGTTGGTACTTTGAATACCATTAAAAAAAAAGCCTAGATGACCGACGGTACTTCCAAGTACCATGATCCTAACTCAAATTTGATTAAAAAAAAAAAAAAAAATCAAAAAAAAATGTCTTATATAGGTCAAATATAACATGTTTATGCAAAAAAAACTTTAAAAAATATTTTAATTCGATGCTTGGTCAACAAAGGGTTAATACGCAAGTATATGCAAAAAAATTATATTAGGTTAAACACCCAAGAGTATGTAGAATATTATAGAATAGTTTTGTAACAGTAATAATTAGTAATTTATTAGTGATACCTTTTTAAGTTCTAATAATAACAATTAACCATAATAAATAAAACATCGTTGTATCAACTACATCATAAAAAACATAAAAATAATATTATTAATACACTTACCTTCTGCAAAAATGTCCATACTTCAGGTTTCAAAAAGAAAAATTATATCTTAAGTACATGCACACCACACAGATCGCTAAACGTGAAAGACAGAATAATGCGTGGTATGGCCTCGTTGACCGACATTGCTGTTCCCTAATCGTAATTTTATTGGCTTCATAAGATATAACAGTTTCTCATAATATGAAATATTGTTCAATTAGGTTATCAGTTTTAATAATTTGATATCAAATAATACAATAAACGTACTTTTAAAAATAGGTTTTGGCAAGCTAATTTACAATACAGACCACTGTGCGGCGGGGTAAGCAAGCTCGGAGCTGTCACAAAACCCGTGCAAGGTGTATGAGATGACCGGCAGCGATGAGCGGTTGATCTAGCGTAGTATGTCAAATGTGTCTAAGTGGGTATGAAAGACGGTTTGCAGTCCACATGGATGTCAAGTCTCCCGAAACGTTTTCTTTCCACAGCCTTTGTAGTATCAGTTTAGACACGACCACCAAGGGATCTAACCATCCACAAGGGTCATAAACACGTGCTATCTCACCTAGGAGTTGTCTTTTCGTAAGCTGTTTTACTGTCTCGGTTGCATGTGTTTGAATGAAAAACTTATCCTTTGTCGCATTGTATGGCACGCCCAAAAGCTTAATGTCCATCTCCAGGTGGTCCTGCAACGGCAAACGCGTGACACAGTGTTCAGCTGGAACTGCCTGTAACACTGAAGTACAATTACTAGACCACTTCCTTAAGGAGAGTCCACCTTGTTTTAATGGACTTATGAGTTCTCGCTGTAGCTCGACCAACTTGTCGGCAGAATCACGTCCAGTCATGATCTCGTCCACATAAAGGTATTGTTGAATAGGATCCGATGGATCAGCACGCCATAAAATACATTGATATTTCCTGTCAACCGGTCACTAGAATTTGTCGGAACATCTGTTTAATATCGGTGCTAAAGACGAATCGTGAAAATCGAAAGTTGATTATGACACTTAAAATTTTACGTTGTAAATTCTGACCTTTGTATAGACGGTCGTTAAGTGACTGAACTGTGTTCATAACGCTAGACCCGTCAAAGACAACCCGTAACTTGGTCGTGGTGCTGGATGGTCAACAGATATGATGATGTGTTATGAAGCACTTTCTAGCTCACAATCATCGCAATTTAATAGTCTCAAAGCAGAAGTTTTGAAAATCTCTGAGCAGATGAGTGAACTCAAAAATGAAAATTCAATATTAAAAGAGGAAATTGGTACGTTAAAGTGGAAAATTAATAGCCTTGAAGAAAAAAGCCCCTCAACTAATCTATCTGTAATTACTAACCTGGTTTTACAAGAACTTTTTGAACGTGACCGCTGTTCCTCCAACGTGATTGCTCATGGTGTGTCAGAGTCCACATCTTTTTTGGTAGCCGAACGAACTGCATATGATAAATCCACAATTTCTAATATTTGACTGCCTCTTGGAGACTTTCTTCCGTTGAATCTCAAATTCATAAGGATTGGAAAACCACGTCCAAATAGTACTCGTCCATTGAAGCTAGTTTGTGCTAGCAAAGAGGAAGCAAAATCCTTGATATACCAGTACAATGAACTTAAGCGGTCAGGTACTCAATTTCAAAATTGTTTCAATCTTGTCGAGGATAAGACTCAACTTGAAAGACAACAATTGCGCTCTTGTCACGAAGAAATGGTGGCGCGTGCTGCAAGGGGAGAATTGAATCTGCGCATCTACTTTGAAAATAGATCGCCAAAGGTTGGGACTATCCGGTCAAAAAACGAACATCATCATCCTCAACTTCCTGTCCATTAACTGGATTCTTTCAAAATTGCCGCGGACTGAGAACAAAACTTTCAACTTTTAAACGTAATGTATCTGCTTTAAATTATTCTTTCATTATCCTTACTGAAACTTGATTGTCAGAAAATGTTCTAAATTGTGAACTTGGATTACTTAATTATAATGTATATAGATATGATCTCTGTAACTTACTAGTTTATGTACCAGAGGTGGTGGTGTCCTTATTGGTATACGAAAAGACATACGATCTAGTCTTATAAGTATTTCAAACATGAGTGTTGAACAAATTTATGTACGTTGCACAATTGGTCTGAATTCTTTTGTGATTGGAGGTGTATATATACCTCCTAATTCTCTTTCTAATATCTATCACATGCATTCCCAGACCATTGAATCTCCGGTTCAAAATTACCCTTTTTATAAGTTCATCATTTGCGGTGATTATAATGGCTGTAATACGATTTAGAACGTTCTACCTTTTTTAGCGTACGATTGAGATCACTCGAAATGGAACAATGAAATAACCGCTGACCCAATGAAACAGTACTATTGAGAACGAAATTAAGTGCAACGTTGCCGAACTATATTCAAGTCAAAATAAAAATGAAATAAAACATTGAATAAAATAATTAAAAATTATAAATTTTAAAAATGTCAGTTTTTAAAAAAAATTTGTATTATTGGTACCTACCAATAATACAAACATTTAAAAATA
This sequence comes from Macrosiphum euphorbiae, assembly GCA_949089665.1. NCBI lineage: Eukaryota > Metazoa > Arthropoda > Insecta > Hemiptera > Aphididae > Macrosiphum > Macrosiphum euphorbiae. The sequence continues at coordinate 51,208,195 of CARXXK010000002.1, read as the reverse complement.
ATTTACAATTTAATTCCAATATATAAATTTCCCAGATGTTTTAAATATTTTATTAATCCTTCAGAAGATTTTTTTGAAATTTTTTCTTCATCTGCTTTTGATGCATTTTGAACAGTGCCCTGTTGAATAGTATTGAGTTTTAAAGACGTTTATTCCTGCCACATAGACAGTGTGTGAGCAGTGCTAAGAGTCATATATATTTATACAGGCTATAGCCATAGCCGATTTTTAAATGGCAAAGTTTGGCAACGTTGGGCGGAAAAATAAAAACTGAGCGTTCTCAATCGTAATAGTCAAAAGGGTCTAAAAAAGGTATCGCCAATAATGACCATTCTCAATCGTATTCTTGCCATTATAATTCACCTGAAATTTTATGGGACAATGATGATTGTGGTCTTAATTACTCATTCACTTCTAATAGTCGTGCAGCTTGTATACCCGGAACGTTTGCTTCTAATTGTTTTTTCTAAAATAATAAAAATTTGAATAGTTATGGATCAATCCTAGATCTATTTTTTTGTAATATTCCTTTCTTAGTTGATAAATCCCTGGAACCAGTAGTCCCTATTGACCCATACCACCCTCCGTTGAACTTAACTCTTCCTTATTCTGATCATACAAATTCTTTAGATAACCGTCACTCTTTTTATAATTTTCGTAAAACTAATTACTCTAACGTAACCTCGTTTATTGGAAGTTATGATTGGAATACTACTCTATCTACCCTCGATCTTGAGACAGCTTTCAATACCTTATTCGATGCCTTACATTTAAGTATTTTAAATTTTGTACCCAAAAGTAACTTTTGGAGTACTAACCTACCCACCATGGTTTAATTCAGAATTAAAACATATCAACATACAGAAGAAAAAAGCACATGTTGAGTATAAATCTAATCCTAATGGTCAAAACTATACTAATTTTTCGTTGCTACGTGCTCGTTTCAAATATATGTCCAAAAAGTGTTTTAATGAATATAACAAACATGTAGAATCTTCATTAACAAATAACCCTAGTGACTTTTAGAAATATGTTAAAAAAAATCGTGCAAGTAATGGTATGCCTATGGAAATTTTTCACAATGGTTATGTTTCGTCTAATAAAACTGAAATTGCTGATATGTGTGCTGATATGTTTTCTTCGGTGTACACAACGAATAATATTAATACTGAAGTACTGATGACAGTGAACGTGACGTTCCATGGGCTGCTATGGTTTCAACTGTTGTAGATGATGGTGCCGGGGGTGTGTTCACGTTACTATTGTCTACCGTGGATTCAGGTAAATGCAACAACGTATGGTGTTTCGCTTGACAACTCGACGACAGTGATGATATGACTGTAGCAGCTTGTCCTACTACACTTGTTTTCAAATAGTACATTTTTCGGTGTTGTTTATGTATTTGTTTTTATGTACCATTGTTTCAAATTGATCCTTAAATGAATACCATTCTTCTAAATTACCTCCAAATTGTGGTAAGTTGATTGGTGGTAGCCGAATGTTGTGTTGAACAGTTTGTCTGTTGTCACCGAAAAATAAACTAATTATTATTATTATCGTATGTTATATAAGTACAAGCACGCAAATAAAATTAGTAAAATTAAAAATAAACAAATAAATAAAAATAAAAATAAATAAATAACATGAATGGTTTTTGGTAACTGTGAATTGATAAAATATAGTGGTATGTTCTTCTTTAAAGTATAATGTCGAGGGCTTTGATCCAATTAATAGCTTCATCCGTAGCGTGGTGAAGTTCCCGCATTGATCCTTTAAATGCGCGGAGGGGACAGTCTTTTATTATATGATGGATGGTCTGAGAGGGATGCCCACAGTCGCAATCTGGGTGGTCTGCCATTTTCCATTTGTGGAGTAGCTCTTTACAGCGCCCATGTCCAGTGCGAAGTCGATTTAACACGACCCATTCTCGTCGAGGTAGTTGATGTATTGTGGGAGTCCGGATTAGATTTTTCCCATTCTGATTTCCAATCAGCTAGGCCATCGTAGCGGTCCGCAATAAGTTTCCTCAATAGGAACTTCTCGATGTAACATCTATGTGTTATAGCAGAAATGAAAATTCCTTTTACAAACATCCACGTGACTGCAAAAAATGTATATCTAATTGCTGTTTATTTGTTACTTCATATAGTTATTTAATACAATATTATCTTGACGTTACAACAATCTAATGTCTTACGGACATCAAATTGTAACATCAACGGGAAGTTTTTTTGTTACATATTTTAGTATTTATATATAACTTGAAAAATATTATGTAGCGTTTATAAATAGAACATCTGCTGATTGATATCACATATATGTCTATTAGTTGACATATTTATACCAAACATCACATTTGGAAATTAAATAGACTACTATGTGAAGTTTATTGATTTATTATTACAATACGTATAATGCTGATTAAAATTCGGAATTAGGATTTGTCATTCATGATCGACGACCGCGTCCCGTGTGTTGTAATTTGTTTTAACCTGCAGTGATTTTACATTATTTTTACATTGTGAGCTGTGCCGTGCCGTGCCGTAAATCGTAATATTGTCGTCTGTATTTAATATTTATTGGCATATGCTTTTTTCATTTAAATTAATTTTAAATCAACTCGATAGCGGAGGCCTGAAATCCTGAGACGGTGTCATAGTGTCAGTAGCCCGAGCGTACCTACCTGCTTATATAGTGTTATTACCTATTATTACTATGGACTCTTCACAAAGAACAGTAAGTATACTAAGCAAATTATTAATAATTTTATTATATTATTATAATATATTTTACTGCAGAATTGGTCTGGCTCATTTTTAACGTATATAATATTTACACCTTATTTACATAAGTTTTTAATTGTATATACCTATTACTTCTTAAGTACTCATCACCTAGGTACACTACAAGCATGACCTTATAGAGATAAGCAAACACATATAAAAAATTTACCTATATGTAACAATGCTTTATTGCCAAAAAAAAAAAAAATAATAAATTTAAAAATAAAAAAATAAATAAAAATGTGTTGAATCTAATCTATATTCTAGGTATATTAATTTATTAGTAGTATAAATACTAAAGCTATATTAAATATATATTTGAAAATAAATATAGGTATTCATAGCTCAGCGTAGAATAAATAAAAATCAAGTTTTTAAATTATTAATTAATAACTCCTTATTTTTGATACAATTATATAAGAACTATTTACTATTCTAAGTTGGATTACTGTAATAAATATAAAAATTCAACAACAATTAGTTTGGTATTAAAAATTAAAAGTTGAACAATAACATTAATAATATTTCTTGTAATTTATTTCTTATTCAATCGACATATTTGTAGATAGCAGTAATGATGATGTACCAATAAAAGTTATGAAAAAACAAGACAAAAAAAAAAGTGTAGCAACTAGCTCAATTATTGATATCCCAGAAGTGTCTTATAATTTCAGCATTGAATCAAATTCAAATATGTCATTGGGATCCATGTCTTCTGCTAGTAACTATATATATCTATCTATTTTGAATTACCCATTTGTATAGATTAATGATAAATTGTTATAAAATTAAATATCCAAAATTCCAAACAATTTTTAACTGTATTTTTATATTATATTGTTCTGTGCTAATACAGAACATTATAGCTTATAGAGAAATATTGGGTATTATTCAATATACAATCATATAGAAGGGTCGTGTGTGATATTGTTATTACCTACTTAATAACTTAAATCAGTTTAATTTTTATTTTTAGCCAAAAATAATGATGAATATTCTAAACCATGTGAAACCAAAACTTTAGTTTCTACCTCATCAAATATCAACCAAAATATTTTGTATGACATTGATCAGAGTTCAAACATTTCTCCTGCACCCTTGGAACAAATTCCTAGCAGTGGCGCTTATATGTTATGTAAGTATTATCTTAAAAAATTATTTATATCACTATAATTAAGTAAATACATTTATCTATTGTGCAACTACAAAAAAACCTTTTTTTAAAACATTGTTTAGCAGCAATGATCACATTACTAAATATGAACGAACAAAATGTAAATGATTATCAGTCTGGATGTCTTAACTATTCTGAAAACACAAACACAGTTCCAATTTCACAATTTTCAACACCTCGTCCAATATTATCTGCCTCAGCTATACTTAGAAATGATGCTAAAAAATGTTCTGTTAATATTGGTAAGTTGTGGTTATGTTTTAATTTAAAGGTGTTTTTTTTTTAAAATGTATTTATGCCCTGTTTTAACTGTCATATTTAAATTTAAAAAATACATGTACTAATTTTACTTTTATCATTACATTTAGTAGGTAGTATAAGTATTTAAAAATAAATTATATTTTTATTACAGATACTGATCAGACAAACATATTAAAACTTATTTACGAACAAGGTATTGAGACAAATTCATATTTAAAACGACTGGATGGAAGAATGGATCGTCTAGAACAAACAATAAAAAAGATGTCTGGTACCCAGAATAATAATAATTATGCTATAGATAATGCATTTTTATCTATATTCCCTTTGAAAGACATTGACTCTTTGAAAGAGTTTGACATTCGCATAACAAATGATCCAGATTTTAAACTCAATGTGGTAAGAATATTAAATATTTTTAATTTTGTTTTATCAATTTGCATCTCATATATGATGGTCAATATGTTAAAAGAAAAAAATTGTTTTGGTTAGGTACCTACTTTATTATTTACTAACGCATACATTATTTTAAGTAAAGTCCTTTTAAAGACATGGAAATTACAATTTTTTCAGACAACTTTTATGACTAGAATAGGAGGTACTGATGTCAAGAATTTTATTAAACGTGTGTTGCAAAGAATAATTAGTAACGAACTGTCTTCTAAATGTTCATGGACAGGGTTTCGTAATAACTTCAGACTTGAAAATATTTTGTTTATATGAGTATCATGAAAGGTACATATTCTAAATATTGCTTTTAATAACTTGTGTCAAGTTTCTATTTTTGTTTGTTTATTTATGTTCTAGACTTATCAAGGGAAAAATTTAACTCATCAGATATTGATTTTGAGTTGCATATTAAAGACTGGTTTCGACATGGAACACAGCGATTTATTAGAGATCAACAAAATAAATTATAATTTTTCCAATAAGTCTTATCGTTAAAAGTAAACAACAGTATAATCTTATATTTATTTAATTAATATTAATTTGTATAGTTTAGTATATGTATATAGTTTTTATACAACTAAAATATTTTTAAGATAATATTCAGTAAATAATTATAAATAGGTACCTACCTACTTAAAATATAATATAATATTGACCTGCTATAACTTTTTTGAGTGATTGTAGAATTTATATTTTGTTTGAATAATATTTAAATTTATAGATAACATTTTCTGTTATAGTTGAAAAAAAGAAAACCTTTTCATGCTATGTCCAAAAGAAATTTCAAGCGATGTCTTGAAGCTGATAAGAAAACAGCTAACTTAAATTTTAATAATAAATCAAATCTTCTGAACCAAACTACTAACTGTGAGTATTTTGATGTGTCACAAGATCAGTATTCTACAAATGTGTGTAACCCATTAACTGCTCAAACTACTCAAACTACAATGTATCCTAGTTTACAAGACAATTTGAATCAATCCAATGAATTCACTGCAGTATGCTTTACCAATTCTCCAATTGAACCTATTAGTTCTGAAAATATTACTCTTAAGGATAAATTGCGGCAATTAATTTGTGACTATCATATTTCACATAACTGTGTAAATAAACTTTTGGAAATTCTTAGATCTGAAGGACTTGATTTGCCAAAAGATGTAAGAACTCTATTTCAAACCCCAAAAAATCACTCAATAATAAATGTTCATACAGGTACATATATTCATATTGGTATAGAGTTTATGATTACACCTATTTTACTTGCACATGTCGAACAACTTAAAAATACTACAGACATACACAATTGGGAGTAAATATTGATGGAATGCCAATTTCTAGAAGCTCTAAATCAAATTTATGGCCAATTTTAATTTCAATAGTAAATATTCCAATATTATCAAAATATGTTATGCCGGTTGGAATATATTATGCTAGATTTAAAAAACCAGAATCATTTTTTGAATATTTAGACTCTTTTATGACTGAAATGAAAAGTATTATTTCTAATGGCCTATGTTTAAATGGTAAAATTTACAATTTTTTTATAAGCCAAATAATTTGTGATGCTCCAGCAAAGGCATTCATGTTAAATGTTAAATCTTTTAATGCCTATCATAGTTGTAATTATTGTATTGAAGAAGGCACGTTTATTAATGGTAGGTTGTCATTTTTAGGAGTATCCTCTCCTTTAAGAACTGACGATTCATTTAGGTCAAAAGAAGATGAGGATTACCATAAAGGATCTAGTCCTTTAGAATGTTTTCCAATTAATATAGTATCAACTGTTGTTCTAGACTATATGCATTGTGTCTGTCTTGGGGTCATGAAACGTTTACTTACTTTTTGGGTAAAAGGAAAAAAACCTATTAGGTTTAAAAGTCCTGAAATAGTGTCTGATATTTCTTCACAACTGATTGACATAAAACCATACTTTCCTTCAGAGTTTAATAGATTACCGCGAAGTTTGGATGAATTAGAATTTTTTAAAGCTACAGAATTCAGGACCTTTCTTTTGTATACATCTTTAATTGTATTAAAAGGAAGATTAGCAAAACCATTTTTTCAACATTTTATGTTATTTCATTGTGCCATAAAAATTTTAATAAGTAATGATTTGTATATCACACATAATACTATAGCCAAAAATTTACTTATTTCATTTGTCTCTCAATATCCTACCTTATACGGTTATGAATATGTTACATATAATGTACATGGATTAATTCATTTGGCTGACTTCACACTTCAACATGGTCCTCTTGACAAGTTTAGTGCATTTAAATATGAAAACTGTTTACAAATTATCAAAAAACTGTTAAAAATGCCAGGTATCCACTACAAGATGTATACAATAGAGTAGTTGAATTTCAAAACGTTCAAATTAAAATTGCCCCAAATTATCCTATACTGAATAACGAAATAGACTATGACCATAGACTATACTACAGAGATCCTACAGTAACTTTATATGAGCAAGTTATTCTTGATAAATTTGTTGTCAGTACAAATAATATTCGTAATGAATATTTTATTTTAGATAACAACGAAATTGTACAAATTCAAAAAATTGGTAAACGCCAAGATGGCTCCATTTTTCTAGAAGTTATAAAATACAATAATTTAACTATAATGTTTGAAACACCAATTTTATCTACTGTTGTAGGCTCATTTTATGTCGACCTTACATCTGTATCAAATTCTTTTTATACAAATATTTTTATACCTATATCTGATACAAAGGCAGTTGCCTTATTAGTATTACACACATAGGTAACCTCATTATTATAACATAATTATTATTATTATATTATTATAATTATCATTATTATTATTTTTATTATTATTATTATTATTATTATTATTATTATTATTAATATTATTATATTAATATGTACTTTTATTATAAATTGAATACAAATACATTTTTGTGTTTTTATGCAAAGGAAATTGCCTCATTGTCATTAATATTTAATTTTTTTTAATTATATGTATGTATATTATGTTATTAAGTATAAATATTTTTTTTTGTAATAACAAATAAAAGTTTAATGTTTTAACAATTTTTAATTACATTTCTTATTTCCTACATAATGATAAAATAACAATTACTAACACAAGGGATAAAATAAATATAAGGATATTATTGTTCGAACATTGTGGTTCCTCAACAACTAAAAAAGAAAATTTGAAATTTTGTTTACATGTTTTCACCACTTTATTGTACTATGGCTTCCTTTCCACAATATGTATACATTCAAAAATAATTAAAGGTAATTTCCCTAATTATTATAAATACTATTACCAGCAATATAAACAACTTAATATATATGTATAATAACATTTCTATAAAACTATTATAGAATTATTAGGATTGATCTAAAAGCTGTTTTTTGCTACCAATAGCAACACTACCATTAAATCTTAGGAGAGTAAATTCTTGTCTATGGCCCCACCTTAGCATTATACAAAAGGTAAAATATTCTTTTAGGTGGGACTAGAAGTAATAAGTTTGGGGGGGCTAAGCCCCATGGACCCCCTAGTTGCACTTATGCTAACTACTAATCAACATAAATTTCAAACTACTTAAAGTAGTTGCAGTGTTAATATTTTAATAATAAAAGTCTGTACTTTCTCAGAGAAGTCTATGTGAAGTAAATATAGCCGGTTAATTAAGCACATAAGAGAGTTTATTATTATATATTTGCGATGATACATAGAAGTTTAAGTTTTGTTTATTAATTATTAAAAGATGTAAATATACATCCAAAAGAAGTTGAATGAGAAGATATTTGCGAAGTCCTATAGACATCCCATTTTAACATCCCATTTATAACATCACTCAACCTGGCGTTTGGCATCCGAGAGATATCTCTGAGATAGCGTGAGGCTCTAGTTTATAACTTCTCATGTTACAAGGTAATAACTATGAGAAGTCTATTCTTCATCTATTGTTTTATTTTGTTGAATAGCTAAAACAACTTTATCCACAGTTGGTATTTGTCTTAATTTTTTTCTCGGCGGTTCACTGCTTAATGTTTCAGAAGCAACATTTGAAAGTGTTTCATTATTTGTTGCATAATTTTTAACACCTGTAGAAGAAACAGTAGCAATTGGTTTCATATATGGTTTTGTTCCAATAACAGAGTCCATAGTATTAAAATACATCCATGTTCTAGGACCATTTCCTGATTTATAATTATGACCTTTGATCGATTTATAGGTTCTCTTTAAGCCTGAAAATTTGCTAAGACACTGGGGTCCAGTGACAACATATCCTTTTGTTAACAGTGAATCAGATACTGCTTGCCATGTTTTTTTCTGGGAAACTTTTCCAGAACAAAAATCATCTGCTCTTTTCAGATACTCTTCAATCAGTAAAAGAATGGCTTCATTTGGCCATTTAAATGCACCAGTTAATTCATTATCATCAGTAGTAGTAGATTGTAGATTCATAGTAGATTCATTATTTGAAACATTCATATTGTTTATAATAGTGTTGGCTTTTAGGTAAGCTATTTTTTCCAATAAATATGTTTGATCTGTAAGTACTGAAATTAAATTTGAGTCAATAACTGAACATTTAAACCTAAATAATTAACTTAGTTAATTTGTGCAAATAGACAGCAAATTTGTGTCTATGCAATATAACTGAACATACCGTTCACTGATTTTTCTCTAGTATAACAAAACCAAGTACCTATTATTAATATAATTAATTACCACTATTTCCTCGATCAATTTCTTCAGCCGTCATCATACACGTATATTCAACACCGGAATCATCTAATAACGTCACTTCTACTTCTGGTTCAGACATTTTGAGTAAAAGTATAAGAATAACAGCTAAAAAATTTAATATAAGTATTAAAAACGTATTAATAGTTGTGAATGTGAAACGGTTGTGAATGTTGTGAATGTGAAACGGTTATCGTCAAATTAATTTTGTTATCTCTTATCATTTCACATTTGAGCGTTCGTCTTGGGAAATAGCGCTCACGCTTTCACTGCACTACCTCGATTTGTTAAGCGACCGTGAGCGTCAACTCATGACGTACCACCTATTTTCCGTGACGTCACGGTTGTAGTCTGAGCGTTTCATAGCGCCAAGACGAACGACGCGACAGCGCTTATAAGCGCTTAAAGCGTTCAAAGCGCCCATGTCGAACGCACCCGATGTCATAAACATGTATGCTAGTCAGAAAGAAAGAGTAATTTAACTTATATATAAAACTTAATAGTATTTTTATTTTTAAGCTATGTGTAGTGTGTACATTATTTTGTTATTTTTATTAGAAAAACTTATATAGTCGGTAAAGAAATTGATGATCAAATATTTTATCTATAAGATTTATGTATTAATTTATAACATAAAACAAGAAAGTCACTTGTCTTATTTGTTATACTTACTAAATGTTGTCAATTGGTTTTTAATAATTAAAAATATTTTATTGATTTATTGAATCTTTTTTTTTAAATTTAAATTAATTATTATTAACTTGTTATTTTATTTTTTATTATACCTACTAGAAAGTACTAGTTATATACAATTATATCAATTAGTATACAGATCACAGATTATTTACTTTTGGTTTTATTTCTTGTTAAATAGTGTCAGGGGGTGTGGGGGGCGAAGCCCCCCACGGGTCACTCAAGTGAAATTATTTATCGCCTCCTCAGAAAATTATTGCCAAAACCGCCACTGATACAAGGTACGTACCTATATGCATTATCCGTCTATAGGTGTATTACCTTATTATATACGCGCTCCCGTAAGCATACCCTCATCGTCGTCTTCATCCAAGACGTCATCTTCATCCACCACATCATCATCACTCAATCGCTTTCACTCTAGGATCCGTCCATCGGTGGTACCGTGAGTTGGCTATATGCCATACATTGTTTTATGTTATTTATTATACATTATTATTTATTATACTTGTCTTTATTATTATTACGTCACTAACATACATTTAAGTATATTATATTTTGTATCGCAGTCATTGTACGCGAATTCGTATTATTATAATTATTATACGTTATTCATTATTTAGTAGATACGATATATTTTCATTTGCGTTCTTACAAACTACAATTGTATTAATGGTTACCTCATACCGGATAAAATCACGTAACCAATATCCAACGTAAATATACGAAGGATTGGTACGTAACACTCATTAAAAATCAATTTTTACTTTTTTGCCACATAGTTAATTTTAACTTAATCGTTTAAATAATTATTTTTTGTTCAAAAAAAAAAAAGTGGGGAAATTGATAGGTATATTAATGAATGAATTATAAAATAATATGTATCAGTTGTATTAAACATATGGCATAGATGTATAATATTTATTATTTTATATTACCTCAACAATTAAGTTTCGTATTTTCAAATGATGATCTTCTGTCCCGGTTATCCAGTAAGATAAAGACCTATAGAGACAATTACCATCACCAATAATATTTACGATTTTTGTTGGCTCTCCAAAAATTTTTCCACGGTATTTATAAATCAAATTCTTTTCTATTTTAAGATTTAAAATCTTGTTTTGTCTCAACTGCCATGGCTTCGTCACGGGATTAAATACTCGTTTATCCTTCAACTCATTCAGTTTTGATTTGGTATATTCAATAGCCTTCACGTCTTGAAAATTATCGACATCTTTAAAACTGTCAGTGCCGCTACTTTTGCTTCCAGACTTGTCAGCATCATATTTTTCTTCCGTTTTATTTTCCATCTTTTCATTGTGCATTTTTAAATTTTTCAAATGAATTTTTTTTTTCAAGACTTTGAACTCATTTTTGAGTACACATGTATTGCCAGAGTGAATAGATACTATTTCATATGGACCATTCCACGGTATCTGACGCCAACCACCTTTCCGATCATTCCTACACAAGTTTCTGACGAAAACTTTATCACCTTCTTGGAATATGTGACCCGTATTATGACGTTTAGAATAAGAATAACGTTGACGTGTTTGTGCTTCATCTATATTTTTTTTCGCTTTTTCTTCCATTATATTCCTCATGACGATCATTTGATTTAGTGTAGTTTTAAATTTTTCTTGATCAAATAAATCTAAATCATTATCTTGATGGTCTGAGTCATACTGATTACTATTGGTTGTTACAGAATTTTTATCTTTATCGTCATAATTAATATCAATAGGTAGCATAGCATCACGTTGATATAACATTTTAAATGGCGTGTATCCAGTGGAAGAATGCTGTGCCGTTCTATGTGCAAATAAGACACCTTGTAAAATATATGGCCATTGCATTACATTCACCTGCAATACTTTCAACAAACAATTTTTAATTGTACGGTTTTGACGTTCAACCAGACCGTTCAGACCGTTGGCTTGCGGATGATACTCCGATGTAACTCGTTGTTCAGTCCCTGTGAGACGAAATAGCTCGTCGTTCAAGTTATTTACAAATTCTCTCCCCTGGTCGCTAATTTGTATTTTTGGACATCCATGGCGGCATATTATTTCGTCATACAAAAACCGTGCAACAGTTACTGCCGATTTGTCTTTTATAGGTCTGGCTTCTGACCATTTTGAAAAATAATCTATACCAACAACAACATATTTGAACCCATTAACTTCTGGTAAAGTCATGATGTCAACTCCAATTTGATTAAAAACCTAATTTAAAAAAAAATGTTTGTATTTTTTTATGATAAAAGTTGATTATTTATATTATAAATATAAAATATATCAACAACTTATACTAACTATACTTGAATCAATATAAGTCATACAAGTCATAGATAATTAACAAAATATATTTTGATGTACAAATAAAATAAAATAATTCGTAACCCGTGAAGTCACTCTGCTCTATAATAATGGCCAATGGGTGTCGACTGTCGAGTGTACCTTATCATTGGGTAGGATATATTAAATTTGAAATCAATGATATACTATACATAACGATTTTATATGTAGATGGTCTATCAGTCTAGATTTTTTTTTCTTATAATATATTAATATTACTATAAGCATAGGCGTGCGCACGGGGTCTTCTAAAATGTGTGCTTACCTTACATTTTTGATTAAAAATTGTTTATCCATTTAAAACTGATAACCAGTCAATCATTATCGAGTGTAAATTTATTTTGTATCATAATATATGTATAATAATATTATGTGGGACGGAGTGGCCGAGCGGGCTAAGGCGTTGGTTGCGACGCACACCAACGCCGGTTTTATATCTCGGCCATGGGTGGCATTTTTCTTTGGGCAAGTCACTAGTGATGGTAAGAAATAGCAGTAGCAGCTTTAATAGCACTGCTATTTTACTATAGCAATCGCAGACTGCTATTTAGTGTTAATAATAGCAGTGATTGCTAAAATTTGTATAGTAAGTTTTAGTATCTTGTGTTTTCCTACACTGTTCATTGTTATTATTTTATTTCTCCAATAGCTGCTATCATCGACTATCAAGGTATAAAAATATTAAATAAAACTGCTACTGCAACTATATTTTATAATTTAGCAGCTGCTGCTGCTGCTGCTATTTAGCAGCTGCTGCTAATTTGTTATAAAATAGCAACTTTAGAATTGTGTTTTTACTTTTTTTGTTTTTAATCATTTATGTGTTACTTATCACTCGCCATGCAAGCTCTATAATATATTTTTCTCTATGGCCTAGATGAATATGAAATAATATACGTCATATCAATAGTATAATATTAATTATCAATATTCAATATTATAATATAATTTCAAATTTCAATATTCAGTACTCAATAGTGCAATATTCTCATTGTCTCAGTAGTTATTAGTTATTAATTATTCGACAATTTGACATAGTAGCCAGTAGGTACCTACGACTTAACGATTTTACCTAACTTTACTGTTTACTGTTTAGTATTTACTGACTGTAAGTACTATACTGTTATATTATGTACTTATAATTTTTTACTGGCCACTAGAATCTGTGGAATGTGGATACTGAATAGTTTTGAACTGTGGACTGATGTAAATAAAAATGAATATACAATGTACGCGAGATAAAAAATGGTGAGTAGATACAACTAAATTTATAATAAAGAATTAAATTAACTAACTTAATTTTATAATCTTCAAAATAAATTATATACAATCTGCATATAAAAACGTAAAATAATAATCATTCTTATGAATTTTGATTTAAAAAAAGGAGCATTTCAACTTTCTTGCTACTAAGTCTACTTCGGCGGTCACTGATGAGTAAACCAGCTTTAGAGAACACGCGTTCACAGGGCACTGATGTACCAAGACAGCAAAGTGTTCTCCTGGCAAGCTGACTCAAATATGGATAATTATGTTTATTATCCATCCACCATTTTAATGCATCAGTGTGGCGGTTCTGTACGTCATCTTCTAAGTACCTTTGTACCTCTATAATAGCCCTTGATGTATTGGTCCCTGTAGGTTGAATTTGGGACACTTTTGAATCGATGGAACTCCAAATTGAAAACCCTTGTTCATTTTCTGAAGCAGTAGTAGTCTGTAAAGTACGTTGCACCTCATTGTCTGATCTATTGGCTGATATAATTGATGCAGTTCTTTCTATAATGTCACTTTTAATTATTTGTAGGTGATTTTCATTGAACGGAATGTTTTTGAATCGTGGATCGAGGAATGTACAACGGACTAGTGTATGACTACCAATAATGTTACCCCAGCGATCTCTATCATTCATTCCAGATAATAATTTATTTAAAACATTGTTTACTCTTTGATGGTAATTTTCTTTTTGTAGTTTGCTGCATACATTTTTAAGTCCTTCAGCTAAGACTATAACTAAAGAAGCTGTCATGTATTTATCTCCACTTACAGCTTTTGTTGCCTCTTCAAACGGACGTAACACTATACACAGTTCTCTAGTTACTTTCCACTCATCTACTGTTAAGCCTTCAGGAGGATTATCTAGTAAGCCAAGAGTTCCACGAATAGAACTTTCAAGTTCAACCAACCGCTCGATCATGTACAGAGTTGAGTTCCAGCGGGTACTCACGTCTTGAAGTAACTTTTTTGGTTCTTTTGCCCCGTTACTTATTTGATAGTTGTTTAACTTTTTATTTGCAGATGTACTCTTTCTGAAATGTGTGACAATTGTTTTAATCTTTTCTAAAAGGTTAGATTCGATTGTGAGAGCCCCTTGAACGATCAAATTTAACGTGTGAGCAAAGCATCCAAAATGCTTTAACTCAAGGATAGATAAAGCTCTCTTTATATTATTTGCGTTATCGGATACTGCAAAAGTAATTTTGTGTGTTAAATCCCATTCTTCTAATGTCGATTTTATTTGGTTACTTAAATTTATACTTGTGTGGTTTTCAGAGAATTCATGACAACCTAATAAAACAGATTTAAGACCAAAATTGTTGTCAATAAAATGAAATGTTATAGCGATGTAACCCATGTTACTTCTGGATGTCCAGCAATCAGTTGTAATGCAACCACTCACAGCTTCAGTTTTAATTATTTCCTTTGTTTCAATTAAACATTTTTGGTACAACGCAGGTATGTGAACTTTGGACAATGTATGGCGGTTTGGTATTTTGTATGAAGGATTTAGGAGATGAACAAAATGCCTAAAACCTTCATCTTCAACTATTTTGAATGGTTGAAAATCTTTAGTGATCATTTGGATAAGGGCGTCGTCAATTTTCTTCTGTGTGTCGAATGTCATTTTTCTTGGTACGTATTCTGAAATATTAGTTTGTTTTCTTTTGCGGATATTAGCTATTGAATTTTGAATAGATGTTGATGAAGTTGGATCTTGAAAAGATGTTGATGGAGTTGTATTTTGTATATCTGTAGTTGGAGTTGTATTTGGTACCATATTTGAAGAAGATGCGGGAAATTGATCATTAGACGTTTGACCAGGATCATCAACGATTTCTTCGTTAACTTTGTTCGACTACAGAAAAATAAACTTATTTAATAATACTGTTTAGTGTATCAGTATAAGTAATATACGTATGTATATATACTTACTATACTTTATTTAAAAAATTTAAAATGAACTTACCTGGTTTTCTGCACTTACTGCAATCCAATGTACGTTAGAATAATGCGTTTTTAAATTTGTAAGGCTAGTTTTAAACGAATATTTTTTTTTACAAATCATACATCTAGCATATGTAGAGTTTTCAATGACAGTGAAATGAGACCAAATATCACTTGTCTTGTATTGTCATATGCTCATATTGATATATTAAATATATTAAAATCACTTAACATACAAATTAACAGATCAACTAGTATATCAGAGTTTAGCACAGGCCACAGACAACACAATGTTCGACTATGATGTACTGTGGTAAAATGTGCTTAATTATTTAAATGCCTACATGAATTGTTTTGTAGACATTTGGACAATAGACATTGTTGGTATTTGTAGGAACATGTAAATTCTTGCAAAGAAATGGTTTATTATTGTTTACATTTATTATAACTATACTATGTAGGTATAATATACAAATGACTATATCCACATAAGACTTAATAAAACAATATAATATAATATATTATAAAATATATAATTTTATTCCTTGTATTATATTATATGATTTAACTTTTTATTAACCATGTCCATATCAACAGTACCTAGTTTTAACTCACCTTATGGTGGTGATTAAACATTAATTAATTAACTTCTTTTTAACTGAGTTAAGCATTTTAGTATTTAATAAATTGTTTATTAACTATTAACTTAACTTACTGAAATAATGTTTCTCATAAATTTGCCCACCTTTGATAATGACAAAATTCAATAAGATTCTTGTCCTCAAAACTTACTACTCTTAAATAAGTCTTGTAAAGTACCTATTTGAGTAAACGTATTTAAATACTTTTATAGGTAGTTTATGGAATACTGTATTCAGTATTGGACAAATTTGTATTTGTAATTCAAATGCTTTTGTGTAAATACTTAAAAATTCAAAACAATTATTATTCATCAGTCGTCAGGTATCAGATTTTTTTTGAAAATAATTTTATTATTTTATTTATAATATCAATATAATTATAATATTATATTTTGTTCACTCATAAATTTTGAGAGCTCCTATTGACGATTACTTTCTTATGATTATTACAAATAATATACTGATTTCTGATACCTCTGTCCTCTATAGAAACCCAGTACACTTGTTAATCAATTAAAATCAATTTTGAAAATTGAATATACCTCTTAAAATAATAATGTCTCACCTAGTAAAATAATTAAATTAATTTCTGTTTTTATTAACAACTGTTTAATTACCAAAGAATAAAGTATTTCAAAATTATTATAAAACAAGTTTTATTTTCATTTTTTAGTATAAATTTAAGTAGGAGTACAACCTCCATTTACCTTTAGTACCTAATTAGATGTAACATTATACTATTTTAAATTAGTAATACAAAAATAATTTTACAAACAGACTTTTATTAAGTAAAATAAAAAAAGTATTTAAATATATGGCAAGTATATTTTGTATTTGTACTTAAATTCTAAATCAATAATGTACATTATAATATAATATTATTATACATATTATTATTATACATTATATGTTAAGTAAAAACATTTTAAATTTGGTAATTTATTCAATAAAATTTAAAAATTTTCTCAAAATAAAATGTATGTAATAGCAAATTAATTATATTTTTATATACATACCCTAACAGCACCAGGATTCCCACACAATACCAGCTGGACTCCATAATGGGTATCTAGAGATTCCTTGAGGTATCCCTGGCTAATCCCAATACTCACCTTCGGGTTTCCCACCAGTTTCCCACTTAGGAATCCAACTTTGGATTACATAAGGACTCCAGTAAATCATCAATAGGACACCATTAAATCACCAGTTGGACTCCAGTCAATCACTAATAGGACACCATTAAATCACCAGTTGGACTCCTATTATTTATCACACATAGGTATTTAACCTTAACTTTTTCATAGTTTACATGCAGACTTTATAGGTTATCAATTTCCAGTAAATATTAGTTTAAAATTTTAACTATAGAATACACTGCAAAGTGCAAACATTTGGAAACTGCTTTCATCTTTATAATTTTATTCATTTCAAATTATGAGAAGGTAATTGTAGGTATTGTTAAATACCAATTGTATTAATATACATGTTAAAATACTTAATGTTCTCTAATTTATGGAATTTTTATCTATATATACATACAATTTAACCACTTTTCTCTCGAATTGTTTCCTTTTAAATTTAACTTTTTATTTTGTTCAAAATTTAATTTTTAAGCATCCTATTTTTTAATTTTATGTTTCATTTTGATACTAATATTTTAAAATCCTGTAACCAAAATAATATGTATGTTAATATTGAATCTATATACTACTATGCGTATTTACCACCCACGTGGTAGATAGTTTGCTTAAATAAAGTAATGGATTTAATAAGGTATGTTCTACGTAAGAATACAAATATATTAAAAATAAAAACAAAACTCAATATTTATCTTTTTTAACTATATTTTAAATTTATACTTAAATATATATTTTTTAATCATCAATTTGTGATTGAATTGCCAGGCATCACAATGTTATTAGCTCTTTCAAATCTTTCTTTTGAATGCCTTATCCAACTTTTCAAATGAAAGTCAATTTTGTCTTGGTTTGTATGTGGAAATTTCTTAAAACATACATCTGTAAATAAATATCATATTTTAACAGTATGTATTATTACAGTTTACTAGTGCTACTAAATAGCACTGAACAAAGGAAAATAAAAAAAATTACCTTGGCATATTAAACGATATAGCATAAGCTTTGAAAAGCCGAGTTTGTCTGGATCACCTCGTTTCTTCTTTCTACCACTGAAGTTTAAAGCAACAAAAATTGATCCAGAAAATAATGTGTCCATCACACGTGTCACAAATTGTTGCAAACACATACCACCAGTAAACTGTAATCGTTGTGCCTATAATTAGAAAATCAGTATTATACAATAATTACATACAAATAAATTGATTTGGCACAGAACACTATTATTTTATTGCATATATAAAAAATATTATTATTTATATCTGTCACAGAATAAGTATATCAAAATGCAAAAACAGGTTTAACTTTTTTAATAAAATATTTGTAGGTACCTAAAAATATACTAGCTATTAAGCCCTATATAAAAATTATGTTTAATTACACAAATATTACATGTACATATTACTAAATTATTTGGTATATAAAAAGATCTTACTACATATTGGTAGAAATCATGATCATTTAATGCATTTTCCACTTTCAATATTTCATCATTATTAGTCATCGGAAACATATCCTTGAATTTTCTTGAAAACATGTTGTCAGTATTCAGTATATCGTTCGAAGAATTTCTATGTTCCATTGTAATACTAATTTGTGATTCCATTATTTGATCAAGTTTTTGCATAATAATAGTTTGTCCCTTTAATAATTCTCTTAACATCAATTCTAGAAAGTATAAATTAAATAATAAGAAATGTTACGGAAAATAATTATTATGATTTATTCCAACCCAACTGAAGAACTAGTACAAGTAACTAAAATATTAAAATAATATTTACCTGTATTATTTGGTACTCTTAGACTTGTATGTTCAGAATTTATCAGTTCTCTATTATGACTACGAGATGGAGAATTTTCTGTCAGGTAATAAAATAAACACAATTTTCAGTACTTATTAAAAATCTTTAAAAATGCATAGAAAATATACCAATCTTTACATACTTGAACTATTTTGAATAGGAATACCTTCTCCAATTAATTGTGGTCCTTCATTAATGGCAATTTGATTTTTTTGAGGCGTTGAAATATTAGTAGCATCAGAATCACTCTCAAAAAGTAAAGGGCTCTCGTTACCTATATATATTATATACTTAATTAATATTCATTGCTATTTATTAAACAGGGCGATTCACCAGACATGCTCATCCCCATTTTTTTCTATCATACCAATTTTTTTTGTACTATTTATGAGTGACCACCTGTGGCAATATAAATTACTGTTTTTCAAATGATGACCTCCTTTTTTACTGTAAATTATTTATTGAATATTTTTTCTGAAAATGTTGACATATTGAAACCAAATTTTGATTGAATATTATAAGTTATATTTAACTCTGTGCACTAAGGATAATTAGGCCAATGAAAATGGGTACAGAAAATATGGGGGTATTTTCGGGACTTTTATCCCTAATATATATATTTTAAAAACTGAGGAACTACTCGTTCAAATGTTGTATTAGGTACAACAACATTATCAAAAAAATTATCTACTAAATAATTAACACTAAAAAATAGAGATTCTAATTTGGAAAACAGAAGATTATATTGCCCCAAGACACTCCTTAAGCAGTACAAAAAAGTATGTCCAGAATTTGAAAAAGTGGCCTCGAAGTATATTTTAAAATTCAAAGTCAGAATTCGACATTATCAAAGGAAAAAATGTAGATAAGTATGTTGGGTAAATCAGTATGTATATGATTTTAAAATCGGCATATTATGATACATGTAAAATAAAAGTACACTTTCGAGAGATAAAGCATTGATATACAGTTGTTAGTAAACAAAGGATTTTCTCACATTATATATAGAAAAACAAAATTAGGTTAAAACTACTAATAAATTAACTACTTATACACAAAAGTATATTTTAGATACCTGTAGACTTTTTGACAGAGTTTATGTTCTGCTTATCATGTTCATAACCTGACTTCAACAAAAAAGACTGTTTAAGATGATTTCCTAGGTTGTTTGAAGTGGAGCATCTTGAATTAGCTAATAAAAATAAAAAAATAAATATGTACCAACTAGTAGCTGCTATCAATGAAAAACCAAATTAAAATTACAATTTAAAAAGTTATTACCAATTGTATTTGTTTTGTAGTTTTGGGATATTTTTGTACTTGAGCTCTTTGGAGGCGTTGGAAAAGTGGTGATATTTTTACAGTTATTTTTTTTTTTAATTTTAGTCTGAAATGTTGGTGCTAAATGAAAAAATTAAAACACTTATTAATTAGGTAAATAAGATTAAAGATAAATTGATAAATATAAAAATTATTTTTACCTGAATCAGAGAGGTCATCTTCACTGGAAAATATTTTTCTTTTAGCCCTTAATTTTCGCTGAGACTTGTAAAATTCTTCTTTATCGGTACATACTTCTGATAAGTTGTATGACACTAAATCTTTTAATTTTTCAATTGCTCTATCATAAATATCTGCAATTGAATTAATAATAATTATACAGTTAAATTAGATAATATAATTGTAGTTAAAGACTGGAATAATATCTTGAAATATAAGCAAAAATATATTTTAGGTAGGTATAGAAATCATATTTTTAAACTATGGCATCAAATTAGGTATTATATAATGTTATAAAAATTAAATCTATGATTTAAATTTATTTTAAAATTACTTACCACTTGAGCCTGCAATTTTGGTAATTTGACATATTCGCCAATGTTTCTTGTCAGGAGATATCATATTTTTTGACATTTTACAAAACGTTTTTTCGCATTTCACACTTGGAAAAAAACATGTCGTTTCCCCATTAATATTTGTTTTAATCCAGTTCTTAGGTATGACCTGACTCCCATCGGGGAAATCCACAATCAAATATTTACTAAAATAACAATATAAAATACATATTAAAGAAATCATGTATCAAAAAAAAAACAACTTAATGTCTAGAACCATTTAAAATGACAATGGTACCAGTGGCAGCTATCTCCATAAACACAACATGTGCCACTTAAAAAAAACTAATACCCTTTACAAGTATTAATACTAACCCAAAAAAATACTCATTAGGGTAGGTTAGGTAATATACCTTCCAAAATGCCGACCAGCGTATTTAATGTTATAATATACGAATACTATAGGTACCTACGTCCAGTGGCGTGGGGAAGTGAAATATTTTATCGAGCAATTCATTTTTTGAATGACCTACCACACCCCTTGATTACTCAATATAACACTTATTATTGAAGTTAATATTCTTATTATCATATTCAAATGAAGTTAGTCTTGTACTTTAATTTCACACTAAATCCAGTACCCACCTACCTAACACTTTAACACGCCTCTACCTACCTCAGTACCTGCTATATATATAGTAAATACTAATAAATAACACAATAAATTACACTTACACAAGTTCACATTATATCACATGGCATTGTGATTTCAGAGCACAGAGCACTGAGCTATAAAACCTAATTTGTATGGTACTATTCGAAATTCGAACATTTAATTCCTCCTTATAACTCGCAACATCAATATCATCATCAGTAAACAAATAAAATACGTACCGTAAATCAGCCATAGCAATTAATATTAGTTTTTAGAACGAATAAGTGAGCACTTTACAGTCGAGTAGTCGACGATAGAAAGCCAGTAGGTTCACACTTCATCTTTTTTCTATGGTCACACCAGTTTACAGTTTTACTTTTACACAAAACACACTCATACAGTCATACCAAATATTATAGATAAATACACTTAAAAACGCAAAAACCTTTGAGACGTCACGTGTCTGGCACTAACGGAAAACTAGCCTAGAAAACTAAGCGTAAGGGAGACGTGGCATATGTGAAATGTGAAATGGTGATGGGGAACAGTCATGGAGTATTATTACTCTATGGGAACAGTAAACCATAGAGCGGTAAACAAGCCGACCCCGCTAGCTTACCCCGCCATCTGTTAGACGGTTGGTCACATTGTTTTCGCGCCGATCGCCGGCCTCCGAGCCGCGGCAGTGGCCGGCGCGTGTTCTCTTTCTCATAACCGTCAAGTCATAACCGAGCGTACTGTCGTCACTCGTCACTCGTCGATACAATCGCCGACGCCATTTGTTCCCGTTTACAATACAACGACGCTCTCATGTTCCGCACCACGGAATTTCGTGACCGACCGTCCCTTTCTGATCACTGATCACACAACATTTTAAAACATTTTAAAACATTTTTTACTATCTTAACATTTCTTATTATCTAAGATAGTTATTTATTTATAATACACGTACTCATAAGACATACAATGTAAGTACCTACAAGTTGCAATTAATTATTATTTAAATTATATGTTGTCCTGAAGTTTCTCTAGCTAACATACCTATCCCTACATCTCAATCGGTTAAGTACCTAGGGCTAACCATTGACCAGCGTCTTACTTGGGGGCAACACGTTAGGGAAAAAAAACTCGCTTTAAATGCGCGTCTCCGGTTACTGAAAACACTACTATCAAAAAAACATACTAAATTAAATATAAAACTGCTCATTTACAAGTCCTTAATTAAGCCTATGTGGACATATGGCCTACAACTTTGGGGCAATGCAAAAAAATCAAACCTTAACAAAATACAAACCGTTCAAAATAAAATTCTGCGCCTCATCACCAATGCTCCATTTTACATTTCTAATTTCACTCTCCATTCTGACTTAAAAATCAAAACCATTCACGAAGAAGCCAAAACTTTCTATAAACGCTTTTTCAACAAGCTGCCGTCTCACTCAAACCCTTTAATTTCTGGTCTAGCCACTCACACGATTTCTGGTAATCCACCAAGGCGTCTAAAAAGAAACTGGTGTAGAGATCTTCTCAATGATTAACGAAGGGAAAATAAAAATTAAAAAAAAAATAAAATAAATCTTATAATAATAATATCTAATTAAAAAAAAAAAAAAAATACATAAATGTATTTTAAGCAAAGTGAAGTGCGATCACTGGATGGTTTCTTCCCTCACCCTATTTCATGTTAAAACTTATTTCAGCACATATTCTTATTATGCCTTTGTGCATAGATTGTATATTACTAAAAAAAATTATAAAAAAAAAAAAAAAAATTATATGTACAATTTGGTATACGTATAACATATAACAATAAATTATTATTTTCATCCTTACAGATTCAAATTGTATAGATAATTACATGCTATTATACCTAAAATAAAAATATAAGACATCTACGTCTATGTATATAATGTACATTATATAAACCTAATATCATTTTTGTTTCTTAGGCCAAAGAAACCATTATTAGAATTGTCAAATTCTCGTAGACAACAATTGGTTCGAAAAAAATTGAATGAACGACTGCAAAATATTGAGGTTAATATTACCTAAATATTTATAATTATTTAAAAATTATATTTTTTGGACTTTTTGCACTAACCTAACCTATATTACCTAACATAATATATATTAATTTGAGTATTAATTGCATAGTAATATTTGTCAATTAAAATTATAATTATGTAATGTAAGTATGTAATAGGTAGGTATAGCCGGTATAAGTGGCGCCGAACCTATATAGTGAGGGTGGCGACCGCCACCCCTTTTAAATGGGTGGGTGGTGGGTCATGCTATGCAGATGGGCAAATATCTAACAGAAGAAATTTGACGGCTAGATACTGAGTGTTCGATAAGTAAATTAGTACTTGGAATCAAAAGTGTAACGACTGTAACGTCTATACACCGTGTCGCTGTATTCCTGCGTATTAATGAAATAGGTAGTATATACTATATAGACGTATTCACTATAGACGTATAGTGAACAGTTTAAATTGTGTTATCTATCATTTTTAAATTATCAGTTAGTGGTTTTTCGTACTGTGAAGTGGCTATTTTAGCCAACTTTTTTATTGTAAAAACCAATAATGATATAATTATTATATTGATATAAAATTATAAAAAGGTGCTCTGCTGTACAGTAGGTTACAAGTAGGTCACTGTATAATGGATAGTATTAAATTTTAATTCAATGATATAATAACATTGTATAAGAAAAACGGTTCTGAGCGGAGACGGCATTATGTCAGTCTAGGTATAAGACATATTATATACTTATCTATCGTATTAAAAAAAATTTACCTATAATAAATTCCAAATCAATCATATCACAATATCCATTAGGTACTTATAAGCGTTATACGTCAACAACAAACCCTGATAATATCATAGTCCATACTCCATAGATATATAATAGTGTACTTTAAAAGTTTCAAGTACCCACGAATCACAACAAAATAACTAAAATAGTTATTCTAGGTTTTTTTTATGTAATTTTGTCCAAAGTTGAACTTAAAATGACTATAAAAATTAACTGTGCTTATGTATTTTTTTAGATTTTTTGGTAACAGAATTTACTACTTACGTGGAATCTTGTTTTAAATTTTCAATCCTTAGATATAAAAGTTGAACATTTTATACATTTTTAACTACAAAATAATTATTCAATTTTAAATTTGATAAATTTTGTCAAAATTCGATCTTTAAATGCTTATAAAAAACAATTGTGCATATGTATTTTTAATATTTTTTCAACTGATATTGTAACAATATATCAGGAGCCTTGTATTCAATTTTTACACTTTTTAGCCCAACAGATAAAACTTTATTGATATTTATAGAATAAAAAACTAAAAAAATGGGAAACTGAAAATGTCCGTATACAGCCCAAAAAGAGTCAAAATATTTTCAAAATTGTATGGTGTATAAAAAATGCTAATATAAATATTCAGTGAAATTTTCATAAACCTACAGTCATTCGTTTTTGAATTACAACAAAATAAAGAAATCGCTACATGAGAAATCGAGTGAATATATAACGTTGTAAGAATTTGAATTTCAAACGCTCATAAAAATTTAATTTAACTTTCTTATAGACATTTTTTTTTTTGATAAAGGTAGATAATCTTATAAGGAATCTTGTATTACATTTTAAAACCTAAGATTTAAAAAGAAAAATTTTTACGAATTCTTAACTCAAAATAATTTGCTAATTTTCGTGATTTTTCCATATTTTGTCAATTTTTGAACTTTAAATGCTTATAAAAAAAAACTGTGACTAAGGATTTTTAATGTTTTTCAAATGCCATTGTAACAATATATTAGGAGCCTTGTATTAAATTTTCAAGCTTTTTTAACCAACAAATAAAATTGTATTGATATTTTTAGAAAAAAAAACTAAAAAAAATGGAAAATGAAAATGTGCCTAAACAGTTCAAAATAAATCAAAACATTTTGAAAATGTTATCGTGTATAGAAAATGCTAATATAAACATTCAGTCAAAATTTCATGTACCTACGGTCATTTGTTTAAAAGTTGCACCATTTTTCCTTAATTTTTATTTTGTTTTTCACGCCGCTTTTGAAAACTACTGGGAAATTTTCACTTTTGACCCCCCCCCCCCCAAAGTACCAACTAGATTCACTTTCCTATCAGAAAAGCTACTGTTGAAGAAAATCCAATCATTCTTACTGTCCTAAAACGTGATGACAGACACAAAAAAAAAATAAAAATATTTTAAATTCAAATTAAATACATGTGGTAACAAAACTAGTCCAGCCAGAATTACATTAAAAGTTAACAGAGAACCTAATACATCCATACAAGAGTTGTTGTAACACTTTTTAGAAAAAATAATTGAGAACAAATACAAACATTTTCATGGGTATTTATATTTTTTTTAAAAATGTATTTTGTGCTTAAGGTTCACTACCGTAGACTAGTATTTATGAATAACTGACAAAAACTAAATTATTTTACATGACTATAATGTATGAAGTTAACGTTAAGGTATGGCCTAATAATGCCCGCTTAATTTAACGGTTCTGGGTGGGTGGGTGTTTGGTAAATTTTTACTAGTTTGCCACCCCATTTTAAATTGAGTTCGGCGCCACTGATTATTAAATCTGAATTTATGGATACCTAAATAAATTTGCCTAATAGAATATGTTTACATAATTATTGCATTATTTTGTGGTTTTATGTACCTATCTACATAATTATATTACTATATTTCTTTAATTTAACACTCTAAAATACACCTTTTGGAAAAAAAAAATGTTAAAAATCGATAGGTTGCTAAACTAGATTCGTTCTCTAACTGTTTTGTTTATTTGTTTCTAAATTTTAATATTTTGTTAATATTTCCAAGAATATTAATTCTAATCGTATAAATGAAGAAAGACTTCAAGTTGATATAGATCCAAACCTGTCAACCACAAATTATCTATCTGTGAGTGATATAAATGATTTTAGTTATGAACATGAACCCTTTAATGCAACTGCACATGGACTCTTAAACATAGAGGTAATAACATCTAAATAGTTATTTATTTCTATAACAAACAACAAATAATTAATAGCAACCTTATATTACTTTGTTACAGGAAAGAGAGAAAACTGAATACGGAAGTAATTTCAATATTTTAGCAGAACTTAGAGAGTGGGCCTTAATAGAAAATGTTAATCATTGTACTATAAATTCACTATTGGTGAGGTTAAAAAAACATGATTGTTTCAAACATGATCTTCCAGTGGATGCTAGAACACTATTACATACTCCAAGAACAATATTTGTCAGGAAAATAAATCCAGGAGAATATCACCATTTTGGTATAAAAAATGGAATTTTTGAATTTTTAAAAAAACATCCAAAATTTGTTGGTCCTATTAATGTTTCATTTCATGTTGACGGACTACCTATTTCCAAGTCTACTCAAAGCCAACTCTGGCCTATTTTAGGATCTATTTTTAAACATAAATTTGTTTTTGTAATTGGGCTGTACCATAGTTTTGTGAAAAAACCAAATGATGTTTGTCAATATCTTCAAGAATTTGTTGAAGACGCCAAAGATATTGTGAGAAACGGTATTGAATTCGACGAAAAAGTATTTGAGTGTTTTATTAAAACATTTATAGCTGATACACCAGCAAAAGCATTCTGTCTTCAAATAAAAAGTCACACAGGGTATTTTTCATGTACAAAATGTAAAACAGAAGGAGAGTTCATTACTAGAATGTGTTTCCCTGATATGGATGCACCCATACGTACCCATGAAGAATTTGTTCTACGTTCAGACGAATCTTACCATACAGGTATTACTCCACTTACAGAAATACCTACATTTTCATTTGTTAACAATGTCCTAAATGACTATATGCATTCAGTTCTTTTAGGAACAATGAAGAAATTAATAGCCCTTTGGATAAGACCTGGAGGTCCTTTAAGTGTACGTATGCGATCAAAAATAGTTGAAGATGTATCAAAAATATTAATTGAAAACATACGACCTGTAGTACCTAGCGAGTTTCAAAGAAAACCTCGTTCATTGAATCATTTTTCTCAGTGGAAAGCCGTAGATTTTAGAATGTTTTTGTTGTATACTGGTGTTGGAGCGTTAAAGAATAAAGTTAAGTCAGTTGTGTACAACCATTTTGTTACATTACATGTTGCTATAACATTATTGAGCGTAGAAGATCAAACTTCTACAAATATTGATTATTCTGAAAAGCTTCTACAGCATTTTGTAAAAAGCTTTGGCACAATTTATGGTGTAAAATATATAAGCCATAATATCCATGGTCTTATTCATTTGTCGGAAGATGTTAGAAACCATGGAGCACTTGACAATTTTTCTGCTTTCAAGTTTGAAAATTTTATGCAACAATTTCTTAAGATGTTACGTAAAGACGAAAAACCTCTTCAACAAATAATAAAAAGATACAATGAGTTATTAATCAAGCCAGGTCAACAATCCAATTGTTGTGATAACGATTTAAATTATCCAAAAGTATTAACTTCACAACGAAATGCTGATCAATTTACAAGGATTAAATTTCAACACTTTACAATTTCTACTTTAAATAAACGAGACAACGGATGTCTAATGAAAAATGGTGAAATTGTTTTAGTTAAAAAAATTAAATATAATACAGAGAATAAGTGTTATGTAATTGTTGGTAATAGTTTCTTAATAAAAAATGATTTGTATGTTATACCATGCAAGTCGTCATATTTGGGTATATTTAGTGTAAGTAAATTATCTCAAAGTTCCAATACTTGGCCAATAAATTATATTGATAAAAAAATGTTTATATACAAAATGTCATCTATCACTTTAACTTATGCAGCTTTTCCAATGTTATGAATTTTAATAATTGTATATGTGTAAATTATGAATTATATAACTAAATAAATAATCCTTATCGAGCATAATTATACTGTGATGCTTTTGCTATTATTATGGATCATTGAACTGTTAATTGTGACGTCCAACCCTATTACTAGGTGTAGTGGTTGTGATCTCTATATCTTTGAAACTATAGGTTATTATACGATTTAAATATTGATGTAACAAAATATACTAAAAAAGTAATAATGTTACCTCAATTTCGGGTAGTAAATAGGTAAAATAATATCTAACTATACTTATAATAAATGTCTTGGGAGTCAATAACAAGAGCTTTATAGTGCTCCAGGACAAACTTGATATACTATAGTACAGTATATAGTATAATATAATAGTAATTGGTAGGCACCTTCATCAAATTGAGCTACTTACTTGGAGTGCATTATAGAGTCCTGGTGAGATAATTCGACCATTATAGTCTTAAAAAATAAAAATAACATGGATGTTGATAGAGAATCCTATAGTTATCCTATTAAATTCCTCATTTGTAGTCTTTTATAGGACATTGGTAGGATTATATCAGAAAAGTCACAGCGTTATAAGGGAATCCGACAGTACTCCCGTGGGGCTCCCATATAGAAGTCCTTTATAGGACATTGGTAGGATTATGTCATGAAAGTCACAGTGTTATAAAGGAATCCGGCAGTACTCCTGTTGGGCTCCCATATAGTAGTCCTTTTTAGGACATTGGTAGGATTATGTCATAAAAGTCACAGTGCTATAAGGGAATCCAGCAGTACTCCTGTTGGGCTCCTTTTGAGGAGTCCTTTATAGGACAATGGTAGGATAATCCCACTGGAGTCCTGGTGTTAAAAGGGAATCCAGCAGTACTCCTGTTGGGCTCCTTTTGAGGAGTCCTTTATGGGACAATGGTAGGATAATCCCACTGGAGTCCTGGTGCTGTTAGGGTAGTGATCGAACTTATATTCTATCAATCATTTACTCATGCTCATTTGTATATATTTTTCTCAATAAAAATATAATTATAATTAATTGTATAATATTTGAATGTATATTTAATCAACACATAATTTTTATAATATTTATAACACAGTATATAGATTGTATATTATATATTGTGATAATGCTAATTCTCTGATTATTATCACTTTGATTTTTTTTTTCGTTGGTTTTTTTTCCGGGATTCGAGTTTTCGCACTGAGATTAATGAGTATGGAAAACCTTTATATATAAATCAATATGAACTAGGGAGTCACGAGGGAGAGCTAGAAAATGTCAAAAAGTGCCATCTAGTAGTGATGCTACGAGCTTATTTGGTATTGCTAAAATGTTAACTATAGTATTAGCTGCTAATTATTAGAACTATACAATAGCATCACATTATCAGCTGTTTATACAAAATTGAAAATAGCAATAACAGCTATTTATCACTGCTATTTTACATTAGCAATAGCAATAGCTATTGCTATTTAAAAAAATAGCATTTTACCATCACTACAAGTCACGGTGCCCGGAGAACGAGTGCCGCCATCCCTCCCCCCCCCCCCCCCGGGCATGGCAGATACCTACGGGTGCTCAAATCAAAAATTCTGCCAAAACAAACACACGTGTGTTCTAACCTACAATTTCCTCCCCTACAAACAAAAAAACAAACAGCTAATGGCCATAGTTGCCGGGCTTCACGATCAATAAAAAAAAAAAAATAAAATAAAATATATGACGTTATGTGAAAGTTTCAAAAATGTGCAGTGTATAATATTATAATATATAAACATATTATCAGGGTAATTTACGAAATAAACGTTAGTAAATTATACCTATAGCTTGTAACTTATAAATATAAAATAATATGTATACAAATTTACAATTGATATAATAAATGTGGTAAATGACGTACTGTCACAAAAAAAAATAAAGTATATTTTATTGTTTTATGTTTTTCATACATTTTTATACATTCATTCGTTTTTTTATAAATTTTCCAACATAACACATAAGTACCTACCTACCTGTTTTGGAATTTCCACAGATTTCAATTCAGGAACCACTTTTAATGAAGTTGGATTCACTCTTTGGCAAGAATGACATCGCATTATAAAATCCCTGACATCGTCAGACATATGGTACCAAAAATATCTAAATAAAAAAAATGTTAGAATAATAATATACTATCAAAAAGTCAAAATGCTACCTTCAAAACTAATATTGACACTAATAATATTAGAAAAAATAAATCTAGTGCCACAGTTAAGGTACATTTGGCCATGTATAAAGCTCTAAAACTTGTATAATACTAATACTATAATTAGTTTTTATTCATGAAGTACCTTTGTTTAATCAAACGTTGGGTGGTGTCACGACCTCTGTGGGCTGACAAAGCGGAGGCTTCAATTGAATAGTCTGAACCACAATGTATCATTTTTATAATACGAAGTTGTTCATCTGTATTACTAATAATACGTGCATGTGTCTTTTTATAAAACAACTGTCCATTTGAAATGGCTTACATTGTTTTCTAAAGTTTGATTTCTCATTTTTAGTAGAAATATTTCCCGGATAAATGTTAAATTTTAAATAATTCAACACATCATTCACATCTACGTGTTAACGTTTTTATTCCAAATGTTCGTTATTTAAAACTGAAATATAATATAATATATTAGATTCTTAGCGGAGCGTAAAATGCGTTAATTTTACTATAATGATTTGTGTTTTGGATTCGTGAGTGATGAACGTATTGATTTTACAATGATATGTAGATATGTATTTGTTATTTGTGTGTCTGTATACATGGTATCTAGTTGAAATAATACTTCGATTTTCGACTTCAGTAATTTATCTAAATGAAAAGTAAATCTAGTTGGTACTTTTGTGCTGTAAAAATGGAAAATTCCTGGTAGTTTCCAAACACGTCGGAAAAAAATTAGAAATAAACGGAAATATTTACTTTCTGGAACATACAATGTTAAAACATTAATTGATGGAAACCCGTTTTACGTTGGTCGTACAAGTGATGAAATATCAATTGTATTTGTTACTCCAAAAATTAAAGCGTATGTATACCTTTTATGTATATAATAATAATAATAATAATAATAAATTTAAATTTCATTTCACAAATGTACATAATATAAATATAACATTCAACATTTTGAAATGATGAAGTCTCCAAAAATCAAAGCTTGTAGAGGAGACACCTGACACAGAGTTCTATACTTAAATACATACCATGTAAATTTAACTAAACTTTTAAGAATATATAGTTTATGAGTAAAAACTAATAATAAGAATGTATATAATACATAAACATATACACATAATACAACCAAGGTAAATAAACTACTATACAATTAAAAAATGTACAATAGAAACTTAACTGTATTACTAATATATTTTTTGTAACTTTTAAAATTATTAAATTTGCTGATGTTAATACCAAATTGATTACAAATTTTAATATTCTATTCTTTATTTTATTTCTATTCTTTACAACAAATTCTTAATCTAAAAACATTATTTTAAACTTGTCGGGTATAATAATTAGGTATGTATGTGTAAAACCAACTTCAAACTTTACACCACTTTTCAAACTAATACAAACATAATTAATTGTTAAATGTATTTTATTTTATTTTTTGAAATAAGTATTTTTGCACAAAATGTGATAATAAAATATTATATATTATACTGAAAATAATATATAAATAATAAAAATAATATTGAATTATATTTTTTAATTGAAATAATGTATGCTTTTATAATTTTTATATTGCTGTACCAATAAACTAATTGTATATAAATATTAAAGAAATAAACTTATCAAATATTTTTAGGCTTTTAAGATCAGCTACTGATATTATCATGGATGGTACATTCAAAGCAGTGCCAAAATTGAATGGAAAATGTATACAACTTTTTGTAATCATGGGGATATCAATGGATTGTGTAAGTTTTTTATACCCATCGATTATTAGTTAGATGTCTTTATGCATGTTCACTTCAGTTGTGTAATAAACATAAATAAGTTATATAACAGTCTTAATTTGTTAAATATAATATTTTGAGTAACTATGAACAATATAAACCTTACAATTCATTATTATACATTTAGCAAACATTTTCAATTTTAACATTACTTTTACAGGGATTTCCTATTGTGAATGCATTAATGAGTCGAAAAAACAAAGAAGCATATATTAATTTATTCAAATTTATAAAAAATGAAGTATGTCTTTCTTGGTATCCCAAAAGCATAACAGTTGATTTTGAGCAAGCTTCTATTGATGCTATTAAAAGAGTATTTCCCCTAACCAATATTCATGGGTGTTGGTTTCACCATGCTCAGTGTGTGTTTAGGAATATTAAAAAAAAAGGTAAATGAAAAATAAAGTAATAAAAAATATTATTACTAATGAGTAATTAATAATTTATGTCTAGGGTTGGCTGAACTATTTCAAGAAAATCTTGAAGTAAGAGATTTAGTTCATATGCTTATGGCTTTGCCTTTACTTCCCAGTCATAAAATACATGAGGGTTATGATATAATTAAGCAATTTTATAATGAAGACCTGAAAGTTAATCTTGACGTGTTCCAAAGGCAACAGATGAAAACAATGTTTAGATACTATAAAAACACTTGGATCACTAGTACAAACTAATTTAATATATTATAATCTACTAACATAACATGACATTTTCAAATAGGTAACTTTAATACAATTTTATCTGTAAATGGGCGTGTAAGACGTACCAGCAATCTATTAGAAGCCAGTCATCGACATTTAATGACACATATTAATGTACCCAATCCATCTCCTTGGATATTTTTAGGTTAGTATTAAGTTTTTATATTATTTAAAAAAAATTGTCTATTAAGTGAATATTTTCACTTATTATTAAATTTTTAAATAACTTTATATTATATGTACACTGTAATATACACTACATATATTTATATGTCTCTTTATTATTAGATTTCTTGCAGATACCAATGTTAATCTTGTTAAAAATATACACATGTTATACATATTTACATTTTTTTATCTACTGACAAATTAAATTGAATATGATATCATCTGAAATGTTTCATACAGTATTATGTATTTATCATGGATCGTTTTACTCCCAATTAATCAATTGTATTATGTATATTATTTAACCTTTTTAATTATTTACTCTAGTTCATGAGGTCACATGATTTTTTTAGAATGCATATCGTATACGTATATATAATTTTATCTATATAAATATCTATCCAATATATAACCTATATAATCATAAATATTATGTGTGTATTTATTTTCATCGTTATTGAATGATTTTGATTATAGATAGATTAATTACATATTGTAGAGGAACAATACATGATTATTTACTTACTGAAAATGGAGAAGAAATACACGACCCACAGGCAAAAAAATGGAAAACACAAGATAAAAAAATAAGAACAGCAACAAACAAATTAAAGGAAATGAGATTTTCTGTATTAGAATTTTTAAAATTTTTAAAATACACGAAACATGCAACACTATCTTTTGGAGTACAACGATTCGGTGAGAACTAAGTTTTATTATATCTAATTAAAAAATTATCAAAGATGTATAATGTTAATGTATATAATATTGTTCTAGACACTCCGTTCGATTCACATCATTCGGATTCAACGTCCAGCTCATCAACACAACCTTTTGTTAGTTCACCAATTGAATCACCCCCCTCAACTACAACTTCCAGGTCTTCATCTCCGCCGCTATTGAACTCTCCATTTGAATCCTACCATTCAGATTCAACATCCAGATCTTCGTCTCTGCCACTACAGCCATTCAACTCTCTATTCAGGTCACCGCTGTCATCTCCGCCACTACAGCCATTCAACTCTCTATTTGATTCAAATCACTCAGATTCACCGTCCAGGCCACCGCAGTCATCTCCGCCACTATTGAATTCACCATTTGAATCCAACCATTCTGATTCAACTTCCAGATCTTCCTCTCTGCCACTACAGCTACGGTGCGTCCATATTTTAATTTATTTTATACCTTAAGACTTTTAGTACCTCAGAATTTTATATGAAAATGTGACATAGTATTATACTAACGAGAACATAACCAATAGGTTTTTTTTTAAAGCTGGATAAATGTCCATCACATTTTCATTAATTTGAAGAGTTAGACTATAAGGGGCTGTTTCTACCCATAGTTTATGCACTACACTTACGGGTTCAACTTGATTTTTTAACCAGTTGAGTGAATCTTCGTAATATATTAAACGTATATATTTTAGTAATTTTAAGTTATTGTTTTATTTACCATCATATTAATTGTTTTTTGATAACTATTACACAACCTTACCACATTTGAAAAAATAAAATATACTCTCCCTCGGTACTGTTTGAAGAAATAGGTTCAAGAATGTAATGTTGATTGATGATTCAATTATGCTAAAAAAATCCAGAGGAACATATTATGATCATTGTGTCACTAATATTAGATATACAAATATAGTAGCGATTACATGGAAAGACACGAACAATTTAAATTTATTGTCAACTTTTGCTGCTATTGAGCCTGTTACGAAAATTAGTAGATATGATAGGAAATTGAAAAGAGTAGAAGTGGATTGTCCCCATATTATAAAAGTATACAATACTCACATGGGAAGCGTCGACTTACTGGATGGTTTACTTGGAAGTCACAAAATTAAAATTTGAAGTCTCATGTGGTATATGCGATTATTTCATCACTTACTAGACGTCAATATCGTAAATTCTTGGCTATTACACAAACGAATCCAAAATAAAAAATCTGACAACAATAATGTTTTACCATTAATGGAATTTAGAGAACAACTTGCCTTAACTTAGTGCGAAACTTGGTGAAAATAATACGCCAAAACGAGGACGCCCATTGACTGATATTGAAAAAGGTATAATAAAAAAAAGAAAATTAGTTACAAAACAAAAAGAAAATTCACCACCAAAAGAAATTAGGACGGATAGATATGACCATTAGCCAGTTCCCAATCAGAAAAAAACTAGATGCAAGAAACCTGGTTGCAAAGGATTTACATTTTCAAAATGTGGAAAGTGTAATTTTTTGTGTTGTGGAAAAGGGTTAGTGCTTCACACTGTGGCATACAATATAGTTCAGTGTTTCTTAACCTGGGTTCCGCGAAGATAACTTGAGGGTTCCGCTGTGCTGTGTTTTTATCAAAATATTAAAAATATTAAAAAGCTGGAATTCTAGAGGTAGCTAGTGGGAAAACCCGTTAGACGTGCACAATATATTGTATGAGATATTATTATATTGTTAATGATGACGATAAGGGCAACGACGATGGCATGACAGTATCGAATAATTATTATATAATATACGATTATATACGATATTATTATACAATTTTATTTTAGGAAGTATAATATTATCAATATTGTACTTCAGTACGTATTCGTCCATTCGTAGTCGTCTGTTAACCGTTGTTCGTCAGTTGTGTGTGATGATATTATAAAATATTATTATTATTATTATAATATTAAAAATATTGTACTTCAGTACGTATTCGTCCATTCGTAGTTGTCCGTTAACCGTTGTTCGTCAGTTGTGTGTGGCAATTTATTAAAATATGAGTAAACAAAAGAAATTGGATTTCTTTTTAAAAAATCCAAATACTAGTGTTATTACTACTGCTGACGAACCAACACCATCAACGAGTGATGTCACATCTTCGTTGGAACCAAAACCGAAGAAACCGAAAATTCGTAAGTACGATCCCTCATACTTAGAACTCGGATTTACATATAAAGATGATTGCCCTCAATGCGTTATTTGCTCGGAAATTTTAACTAATAGTTCTATGGCTCCAGCAAAACTTTTAAGATATTTGGAAACAAAACACCAGCAGTATAAGAGTAATCGATTTTTTTAAAAGAAAAGAGAGTGAATTGAAAGCTCAGAAGACACTAATTCAAAATACGGGAACTGAAAATGAGTTAGACCTTAAAGCGTCATTTTTACGTCATTTAATATCACTTCGCATTGCAAAATCAAAAAAAAAAATTACCATAGGAGAAGACTTAATTATGCCTTGTATGGTCGATGCCAACCTTACACTTTTTGGAGATAAAGCTGCTAAAAAAATAAAAACAATACCTCTTTCTAATGATACAGTTTCAAATCGCATAACTATGATGAGCGATGATGTTCATCAGCAACTTATAAGAAAAATAAAAAGGTCAAAGCTCTATGCTCTTCAATTAGATGAGTCGACTGACATTACTGATAAAGCACTGCTACTTATTTATATTCAGTATGTGGACTGGGACGAAAAAGAAATCAAAGGAGAATTCTTGAACTGCTTGGAATTGAAGAAACATACAACTGGCGATGAAATTTTTTCTGCATTGTCTGATTGTTTCTTAAGTACAGATTTAAAGATGTCAAACTGTATCTCAATTTGTACTGATGGCGCGGCTAATATGACTGGTAGGCATGCAGGACTAGTCGCAAAAATGAAACAAGTAGCTTCAAATTTGTTAAGCACACATTGTATGATACATCGAGAAATGCTAGCAAGTAAAATAATGAGTGCCGAGTTTAATCAAGCTGTCAAAACAGTAAATTTTATTAAGTCCAGCTCTCTTAATTCACGACTGTTTGCAATTTTGTGTGATAAAATGGGATCCACACATAGAACGCTATTATTGCATGCGGAAGTTAGCTGGCTTTCGAGAGGTCGGATATTAAAAAGACTGTGTGGACTTAGAGAAGAAATAATAATATTTTTAACAAGCAAAAATTGTGACCTTGTTCAGTACTTCAAAGACATAGATTGGAACATGAAATTATATTATCTTGCAGACATATTTCAACTTTTGAATGAGTTAAACCTGTCTCTTCAAGGAACACAGAAAACCATGTTTCGCAGTTACAGTAAAATAGAAGGGCAAAAGAAAAAAATTAAGCTGTGGATTACAAGAATTGAAAACAACCGTTCTGAAATGTTCAGCACCTTAATGGAGTTCATGAGTGGGGTGAACGAGAATAATGAAGATTACAGTATTAATCAACTTAAACTGATTATTGTTAATCATTTGAATATGTTGTCGCTTAAATTTGAAGAGTATTTCCCTTCAAATCAAGACCTAAGAGATGGTTTCTTATGGATTTTGTATTGTGCCGAATGAAGAGGATATGTTGGCAGATCTTTCCTCAGACGTCACGTTGAAAAACTTAAAAAACAATTCATCTCTAGATAAATTTTGGATAGAAGTTCACAGCGAATATGAGGTATTAAGTGAAAAGGCGTTGGGGGTCCTACTTCATTTTCCTTCAACATACTTATGTGAAAGTGGATTCTCAGCATTTCTCAGGTTTCATTTTACTCCAGATATTGATAACATATGCAGTAATATTCAAGCGCAACCATCCCATTAAGTTTCATGCAATAATTTAATAAAATTAATCTAAATAAAATAAATTTAATCTAATCTAAGTATATTTAGGGTTGCCACTTCTGCGAGTTTCAACCGTAGAATCCGGGTTTACGTATAAATCTACGGGCTCCGGGTTCAGTGAATTATTCTCCGGGTCGGAGATAAAGATAAGATAACATACGATTTTTTATTATTATGCCTTTTTTTTTATTAGTTTCAGGTATGAAAACCATTTATTCAAGATAACAAGAATAATAAGATTATGAACTACGGTTTATGACTTTATGAGTCTACGATTACGATTTGATTTTACGAATCAGTTTCAACATCACAGTCGAGTGTGTTTGATCTAATCCGAATATCTGCTTTTAATATTTGTGTCAGTGTAACCGTGCATCGATATTATAAAACTACACAGAATTTGAAAAGTAATTCATTAACGACCACATTTATGACTAAACGACCTTTTTTTTTTTGCTTATCGGCCTGTCTCCTGGGCTGCTTTCTTTCAAAGGTGGCAACTCTAAGTATATTATATAATGTTACTTCTCAATATAATCTAAATTCTAAATAAATAATTTAATTGTATTGATGCCGATATTATCGAATCTAATTTAGGAATAACGGAAGGGTAACAATTATAAAACACTAAAACAGTATCTTATACTATGGCAAACCACGCCAAATACAAGGTTCAATAGAGAGAGCGAATCAAGATTCAAGATATTCAAAACCTATTAAGAGCATAGATGTACGAAAATAATACGAATAAATGGGTGGATGGTCTATATTTTGTTCAATTTACAAAAAATACAGCATATCACGAAGGTATAAAGCAAAGTCCGTATGAAGCTATGTTTGGCACAAACGCCAAAATGGGTCTGTTTTCGTCTTCTTTTCCTCGAGACAAAGTACATGAACTTGAATAAGAAGAGCATTTGGAAAACATAATCAAAAATATGAGTATGCACCCATAATAATTATATTCAGTTGATGAAATAAATAATAATAAATATTTGAAAATGATTAACAGATACTGAAAATATTGGTCCAGAAAGTCAAGAGTCGAATGATGCCGACTAACATGAAAATAATAATACAGGTATCAAGTATAAAAATTCATTAAAAATAAATAAATAAATAAATAATAATAAATATTTGAAAATGATTAACAGATTCTGAAAACAGCGATCGAGAATATCAAGAGTCGAATGATGACGGACAACACGAAAAAATAAATATCAAGTACGTATTAACTATTAATAGATAAACTAATAAACGAAACTTAATTTATTCAGATCACTTAATTTGTATATAAATCAATTTCTAGAAGAAAAGAAAAAATAATTTTGAATAGATAAGTAGCAATCACCAATCTTCAAGAAGTACAAGCTGTAAAAATTGACGCGGTCCCTCGCAATATCAGCTGTTTGAATTCAAACAGCCTTTGCGCGAAAACCGCGCCGTGGCTTCTCAATCAAACTGCCAATCGATGACGGACGACGCCGGCGCGCGACATCCGCGCCTGGAAACGTCGACCGGCCGTTCGGCGAACCGGCTCATACAAGTCACTTGTCTTTCTCAACGACCCGGACACGGACCTCGTCACGCACGTCCCCGCGAGTCTATGACAATCACACCGTAACCGACGGACACCGATACCGTTTCGCAATTTATTGTATGATTTCACACGACAAATAAAACTGATCTACACCAGTGTGTCTTTTTGTTTCTTTTTTTTTTGTTTCTGTTTGGTTACCTTCACTCACCACCCACGCGGCACCTTACAGGTCCTCATCAAAATGTTGAGAACTTCAAAACAAAAGTTTCAGCCCGCTAATGTTGGAGAAACTGTCCGTATTCGAGTTCCAGATGTTGATCGTAGTAAAATGGAACCCCAAAATATTTTAGCTGTAGTATTTGATATAGTAGATAATGATTTTTATAAATTAGCTACCAAAAACGGTGTTATAAATCGATTATACACCAGAAACCAGTTTTTAGTGTGTAAAGAAAATTTAATATCAATCACTGATGTATAAAGGGATCAACAAATTTCTTTAAGGGAAGCTTCTACATCAAATTCATTGATTGGTGGGCAAGAATATACAAGATGTAACTGTAAAACAAAGTGTACTACAAAAAAGTGTAAATGTAGAAATGTTGGAATTTTAAGTAGTACACAATGTCATGACAGTTTGTCATGCTGTAATAAGTAATATTATAAAACAATCATAATTTAAATACCTAATAATTATACAAATATAATATAGTATAATATTGTTTAATAATAATAATATTTTTTTGATTTAAGTAATTAAACATATTGTAACGTCACAGCATTTTTTGCATTAATATTATTAATATCATAAACATACCTGTACCCATATTACCATTAATAAACATACCTTATTTATATATTGTTATGATTATCGCGCGCTAATGCAGAAATGACCGCAGTGTTATGCAATAAATGTTCCCCGTTCCCCCCTTCATCATGCAGTGTTCGTCGTCGACGTGCCGCGGTTGCCCGCCGCCCGTCATCTCCAGCGCTTTTGTCGCGTCCGCCGGTACGGCCCGCAGGCACTACTGTACTCCCCGAATATACTGTATCATCCCACAAAACGACGACACTGATCTGCCCCACCAACGACAAAAAGCTCCGCCGCCGGCAACAGACCACCGATGTCGCCGGGTCTCCGCTCAACAGTACTCACTCACTTTTCGCAAGTCTCAAGTCCCACTTTTCGCAAGTCTCAAGTCTCACTTTTCTCAAGTCTCCACTGACTCATCTGTTCTCTCGTCTTGAATCACGGCTCACTTTTTTCTCGTCTTGGATCAACGACTCACCTTGTTCTCGTCTTGAACCACGGACCACATACCTTTTTCCGGCTCATGATCAACACGCCATGATGGGCTAAGTTTTCCACAACGGGCCTGAGGTCGGGCCATGCTACAACCACGTGACTGCTGTCAAACCGGCACATCATCATCGTCAACATCGACCACGCAGCACAGTCGTAATATGTTTTATTTCCCCTGTCCCCCCCCTTTACCAGCACGTGGGCCACAGGTTATACGAAATTCACGTTTGTATAATCTGTGCGCCGGAGGAGGCGTCGCAAGACGCGGGTCCCTCACATATTTCCCCCTGTGTTTGGCTTTAACAAGCCCGGCACGCTTTCCCGGTAACCCTGCGAGGATACGTCATGAGTGATATGGTGTGTCGCCTCCCGTGGGCCAGGAAAGCATGCGACAAATCTGTTATATTTTGTACCTACTTGCCATGTGCCACCATATTCTGACTTTGTAATTGCCATGTGCCCAAATTATTATATTTTTATTGTTTTTGACACTGCCATGGGTCCAAATTATTTTATTTTACTGTTTGTAACTTGCCAAAGTATAATTATGTTATATAACCATGTAAAATACACCCACATAATTACCCTAAACTCATTATTGTCTTGATTTGT
Organism: Macrosiphum euphorbiae; assembly: GCA_949089665.1. Lineage (NCBI taxonomy): Eukaryota > Metazoa > Arthropoda > Insecta > Hemiptera > Aphididae > Macrosiphum > Macrosiphum euphorbiae. The sequence continues at coordinate 51,166,676 of CARXXK010000002.1, read as the reverse complement.
TAATTAATATTATTTTCTTTACCCCAACATAAATCCTCTACATTCATTTGTAGTTGCGTGTAACAAAGCCTATGAGCTCCACCGACTTGGCCCTCGGGTCATCACGCGGTGCGGCTCATAGGTCACGGTGTAAGTGTTCCCCTTACATCGTGGGTGGTTTACGGAGCCCTAAAAAGCTCCGGATTCTCTCAATATGTTGTTTCTAATACTTACCTATGTCAACATTAACCAAAATCTTGTTGTGTATGTTAACATTGACCAGGTGACTGTCAGCATTCACCAATTGCGGACATTCACAGTAAATTTAAATTTAAACTAAATTTTTAATTTTGCTTTTTTACAAGATGTAATTTTGAATTTAATTTAATTTATACCAAAGACAGGTTTATTGTTATTTACTTATTGTTTTACCTACAATTGGTTATTTGAGTTTCAAATTTTTTAATTTACTTTTTTTATAATTATATATACTGGGTGATTCTTTTATCAAACAACACTCATTATTTCAAAAAGTGTAAATTTTTTTGAAAATATTTTTTTACATAGTTTCAAGTCGCTTATAAAACAACGTTTTTATTAAAAAATTATATTTTTAAATATTTTTTATCCTTATAATTTTTTAAGTTTTTTACTTTTTTGAATAACAACATAGGGTTTTAATTTTATATTCCAAAGCAGAATATTTTTCTTAGTATTTTGATACATGAAAATCGAATTTAGGTTGAGTAGTTTATGAGTTTTAAGTATTTAAAGTTTAGACGAGCGGAGTGGAGTGGTTCGGGGTTACCCCGCGAAATGTTTGTCCACTTCACCGCTCGTCAAAAACTTTAATTACTTATAACTCATAAACTACTCGCCCCAAATTCAATTTTCATGTATCAAAATACTAAGCAAAATATTCTACTTTAGAATATAAAATTAAAACCCTATGTTGTCATTAAAAAAAGTAAAAAACTTAAAAAATTATAAGGATAAAAAATAATTGAAAATATAATTTCTTAATAAAAACGTTGTTTTATAAGTGACTTGAAACTATGTAAAAAAATATCTTCAAAAAAATTTACACTTTTTGAAATAATGAATGTTGTTTGATAAAAGAATCACCCAGTATACGATTATATATAATTATATCGTATATATAGTTTAGGTATATAAATTATATGCATACCTGTTTTATAGGTACCAACCTATTGAGTTGACTATAAATATATAAGGCACCTATATTGTATATTCCTATACATATTTTACAAAGAATAAAATCAAACAATTTTTTTTTAAATTTTTCCGTTCATTTGTAGGTACCTATAATGATGATAAAAAAATGTATTAAAAAAAATAAAATGAAATGTCGCCCAGAGAAAACTTTTTGTCACCTAGTAGATTATATATTTATTTATTGGGTAACAACGATTTTTTGTAAACATTTTGATGTTTGAAATTATTAAATAATTTTTTTTATTATGTATCAATAGAAGAATACAATGCAAGAAAGAAATTTACAAACCCTACAATGCGACATGTTTCATCTGGTCGTCAGTCGTCCCGGAAAATATCTAAAAATTATTTTTGATTTCCTGATATACCTATCTATAATTTCATCAAATCTAGAATTCATTTCTCGTATAATTGGGTCTATAATTTCAAAGTATTAACGTCGAATTTCATATTTTTCATTTACAGTCATTTTTATACTTGGCATAGAAATTGAGGCTATAGTAGTTTGGTTACATGGTATTGTCATATTTAACTCTTGAGCAGCAATCACAGATTCATCGAATAATTTATTAGATTTGTCTTCATATCTCATATTTTGTAATACAATTGTTGTTGACTTAACTCGATTTTGTTGACATAATCATATTCATTCAATTTGTTTTGTCATAGCAACATTTTGGTTTTTTTGTCGCTGCTTTTCATACAAAATTTTTTTGGTTTGTTCAATCAAAAGTAAGTTTTATTTATTTTTAATAATTATTATGAAATATAACTAAATTTTAGTAATAGCAAAACGATATAATAAAAAAAAAATGGTGGTCACCACTTTTTACCAACGCAGTAGACAGTGCAGTAGTCATTTCTTAGAAATTTTATAATTTGGTAAAAGGTGAAAAAATATCACAATTTGACTACATATCAAAACTTGTTTTGAGTTTGGTGAAATCTAAAGAAAAGAAAAATGAAGAAACAAACAATGAGTCTGCAGTCTCTATTTTAAACACTTATTTGGGTCGACCTTTTAAAAATGCTCTACCTAGAGCTATAATAATGGATGATATTGGTCATCTTATTATCTGAAAAGAAATAAGAAGCAGATGCCGCAATTGTAAATGATAAACAATTTACATGTTTTTCTATAATACGTCTATACGTCTGTCACGGAATTCCATTTAATAAAAAAATTTGTTTCATTCGGTCGAATTATATTTGTCAATAACGTCGGCAATCGAGCAAAATCGGCATGTATATCAAACTTTGAGTAAAATTTAAAATATTTTATTAAGTATTTATTAAATATGCATATTTTATGTAATTACCCCGAAATATGCAATTTTTATGAATTTTGATGCAAATATGCAAAAATATGCAATTGTTAAAAATTAACAGTAAAATCTACGTTTTACGATATTTAATCAGATTTATTATACGTCAAATGTAGAAGAATATGCATTTGCATAAAAATCCAGACCCTAGTGATAACAAAAGTTGGATTTTGATCGATTTGTCACGATCGTCCTGAAGTCCTTTTCTTAGAATTAATTGACACAAATATTTTTTGCTACTATCATCCATAAACCTGATTTTTCGTAAGTTTACAGTAAAGCTTTTCCTTCAGTAGTCTTTTTTAAATGATTTAACAAATCACAGCGCTAAAAATAAAATAAATTTATTTTTAATTAGAACTCAATGACAACCACTTTTACAATAAATTAGTGAATACAAATGTTTAACAATTCAATGGCTTACTCAGAAAATTAAATTTAAAATGAACATTCAAAGCAGTAGGTATACTCTGTTCCACGAGAGACCATGCCGGTTCTGTGCATCTCCCTGCGTCTCCCTACTGTCGAAACTGGTTACCCTATGACAGGGTGTGGCGTAGGGGAACCAGTTTTGGTCGGTGCGCGGCATGATCTCTCGTGGAACAGAGTATAGTAAATAACATTTACCTTTTCTGCTACTGCAAAAGTACCTAGTGGCTTCTTCACAATATTCAAAGCTATAATCAGAGGAATTTGATGTTGATGGTTCACTTTCCAATAAATTAGAAACCTGTGAATTTGATGTAAGAGCTTAAGATTCACAATTCACCAAATTAGGAAATTAGGAAGTTCTGAATATGCTGTATTAGAAGTGGACAATATTGGTGATGTAGATGGAATTTCAGTCAAGAAACTTCAAAATCAAGATTTTATTAGATTATTATAATTACATACCTACGTCATATTAGATATTATTATTTTATTAGATATACATATATATTACATGAGTTATTATTTATTAACTACTTAAAATATAGTTTTTGTTTATTACATAAATATTTATCTTTCCGCTTTCGTTATAAACTCCTGCATATAAAATGTAACGTGACTGTATTACAAAATGCACAAATTAAAATAATATTAAAAATTATAATTACTTACCAAAATTTTGCCTTTCTTTTTGATCCAATTCTGGAAAGTCTTCATTTAAAATTGTACATATTTCCCTCCATGCTGATTCTTTCGATGTCTTATCCTCATATAAGTATAATGTTTTATCCCACAATGCAGGTCTTGCTTCGACCAATGATATAAGCATATCTGTATTTATATCATCCATTGTATTTATATTATCCGTTCACTTATAATTAAAAATTTAATAACTAATTGTAATTAAATTAAATTAAATTAGCTGTAATTAAAATACTTGTAATTTTATTAAATTGTAAAACACAAAAACGACTATATACTAGCAATAAATTATTCGACAGTAGCAAAGACGAAAAATGACGCACCATCGGTCAAAATATCGAATCGTCTGAACGCACTGTCTATAAATACATTGCCACGATAAGCCGAATCGGTTTTTCTACCGTACGACCGAAAACGATTTGCAGAGACAAAACCGAATGACAAAATCGACCTAATCGGTAATTTTACCGTATACAGTTAAATGCCGTATCGTCTGAATATACTCATTTAAATTATATTGACACTGGCTTATACGGTAAAATCGACGATACGGCAAAACCGCCGATTCGGGATCGTGTGAACGGCGGGCTCTTACACAATAAATATCGTCAATAACCAAATACGTAGGTAGGTACTAAGGTCCATTTCCCCAGCCCCCTAAAATGGAATTTCGAATTTTCGTTTATTCCAAACGTTTGAAAGTCGTTTGTAAAGGTATTTTTTTGGTTTGTAAAGAATTCGTTTTCCTAAAAAACTAAAAATCCCTAGGGGGGGGGGGGGCTGGGAAAATGCCTAGATTTTTCAGAATTTCGAAATTTCGTTTTTACCATTCGATTGTACTTCGTTTGTAAAGGTTTTTAAAGATATTATTTTCATTTGTAAAGAATTCGTCTTCCTAAAAAACTAAAAATACTTATGGTATTTCTAAATTTTGATAGGTACCCAAATCAGTACTACTTGATAGAGATACACTATCACAAAAAATTAGTTGATTCATTATATAACTATATAATTGTTAAAAAGGTTTTAAACTTATAAATATAATTTTTAATAACCATGTAATACTTTCATAATATTATTAACATAATTATATAATACAATAACATTATAAGCTCCCACGTAATATAAATATAATATAATACGCGAGCGTGTATACATCGACAATAGTAGCCCATATACATCGTCAATATTAGAGAGTATACATCGATAATAAAAATAGTAGCGCGTGACCCTGAGCGCCGAGCGCTAATAAATATTATAGTGGCGTAACGATAGGGTGGCATGACGGGCAATGGGCCACAGGCCCACGACTCAAGAGGTTAGGTTCAAGAAAAAAATAGTACATTCAAAAACAAATCACCATTAGTGAAATTTATAAATACGATTCTGTTTAAAAATATATGTATATTCTTGTAAAATAAAATAAATTTAATAACTGATCACGATTATATTTATAGATTATTTTATTTACCAGTCCGTCGACATTGTCGATATTAATATTATTGTATTGTTATTTGTAGAATGGAAATAACAATGAAGCGTATCGCAATCGCTTGTCTTTGAAACCGAAAGTAACATTTATATTTTATATTTAGACTAGCCCTTGGTCTAGCCGGGGGAGACCCCCGGACCCCCCAGTGTTTGTTTGTAAGTGAGTGCCGATTTCGGAGACAATGTCGTTGGAATTATAAAAATCACAAGGGTTGTAAGTCAAAAGTTTAGGATTAGTGATATGGATTGGAGATAAGGCTTGGCGCATTGGCAGGAATATTTAAAAGTTTGATCGTCTAGCAATCCGTCACAAACATTGTAAATAGATACGATCTCCAGGATCTCTAGTCAGCTGCTTTTGGTTGTTGAAATTATTAAAAATTGTAGTATCGATATGTGTATTTGATTGTCTAGCTATCAGTCATCAAATCACATAGGTAGGTAATCCGACTGCGTCGGATCGCGGACAATATGTGAAGCGTATATTACCAGGTATGCAATCCACCTGCGATTGGTGTAATACTGTAATACCGTGCCCCGTTGTATGTCCTGTTCTGTTTTGTTGACTTTATAAGAAATTAGGAATTGCGAATAATTGTAATGGAATGTCTAGCTATCAATCGTCGCTGTATGGTAATCTATGAGTTATAGGGCATTTGTGTATGGCGGATTGGATACATAACCCGGGAACAATTGCAGTTTAGCTCCCCCGCGCTATTTTGAATTTTTTTTATCGAAACTTATGTAACTTATCGAGTTAAGAACGATGGTGCAATCAAAATTTGTCGCTCTCACTTTGTTTCGAAGTTATGGCCTTCCAAAGTTTTTAATTTTCGTTTATATATGCATGCGCGCAACACTACCTACTATATTACCGCGCGGAGGACCTCAACAGTGATTACCTACACAGTTTGCGGCACTCGTCGCTGCGCTACTCGGCGCCGTCGCTGCGCTCTGCAAATAGAAAATATCCCCCGACTTGCTATGCAACACCACCTTAAGTAGGTTACAGGGAAAGTAAAAAGTTATGTCGTAGTATATGCCGTATATGGGCAGTATTATACAGTTTGCGGCACTCGTCGCTGGCTCCGCAAATCAAAAATATCTCCCGACTTGCTATGCAATACCACCTTAAGTAGGTTACAGGGTAAGTTATTTCGTAATACAGTGTTACACAGTTTAAGTATAAAAACAACTAAAAAAGTCCTCCGGTCGCCATAGGCGCAAATAGGGGGGGGGGGGGGCTTAGGGGGTATTAGCACCCCCAATTTTAAAATTAGCACCATCTAATAAATATGTGTTTATGTATCAAAACTTCTCTTTACAAAAAAAAAAACCAAAAACAGTTTATCATCAGACATGAGGGTATCAGAGTATAATGAATGAAACAATGAACTCGACAATTGTAATTTTATCGAATTAAAATCTATTTAGAATATAAATCATTATTTTCCAATGTTTCTACTAAGCCCGGTCGTTGTCGTCGGTTATATTATTATCAGTGTTATCACGTTCAGCAGCGACTCAGCTCTACGACAATTTAATATTTATAGTATCGCGAGTATTTAGTATTTACTAATAGAAACATTCCCGTGCCCACATCTAATTCGGACAAAAACATAATATTACGATATACGAATTACTTGTCAGTTGGTGTTCACTGGAGTTCCAAGTTTCCGACAGCCTGTGTGATCGTGTATGCCGAATTATATAATATAGTAGGTACAGATATAACTGACTTTTGGAATAACTTTTGTTCTAATCAATATTTATAATGTTTTTTTATAATTTTAAAAATTTTTGTCACACATTTAAGTAGCTTCATTTTTTTTTTTTTGTCAAGTCTGTCTGTTACACCCCTTGTACACTAATATTTATTTGTCATATTTTTTGAATAAAATATAAATAATTTGTTTTAAATTTTTAATAAATTAAAATTTACTATTGTATTAATTTCTATAAAATGTACCTAATGCACTATAACTATTCAATGTTAAATTATCATAAAACCTTTTTTTCTCAAAAAAGTCATAAGTGCCTCATAGGTATAATTTAATTTAAACACCCAGGAAATGCAGAGCTTAAGCACCCTCAGTTTTTATGTTGAAATTGCGCCTATGCCGGTCGCCAAACTCGAGGTCCTCGTGCGGCATTAGTAGTGTTGCGCGCATGCGTCTAAATCGTTAGCTTTGGGAGGCTATAACTTCAAAATTAAGTGAGAGCGACAAATTTTGATTGCATCATCGTTCTTAACTCGATGAGTTACATAAGTTTCGATAAAAAAAATTCAAAATGGCGAGGGGGAGCTAAATTGCAATTATGCCAATATAAAGTGTGAATTGCAGTAAATAAACTGTAATGATGTATAAGTACACGGGGTGAACAATTAAGCTTTAAATAATAAAAAAAATAGTACTCATTAGTCTATAAAACGCCAAACGTAGTAAAAAAAAAAATAGGTAGGATAAAAAAAGGTAAGAAAAAAAAAAAAGAGTGTAAATTTGTATAGTAGTATACGCAATTCGTAAAAACGAACGTTTCGCACAGACGCTCGTGGAAGAAAGTCGCCCGAAGTCGGAGCGGAGAGCCGCCCAGGTCCACTGAGCTTTTCGCTGTTTACTCTGCCACCACGTGACAGCAGTATTACCAAATGTTACCTATTTAATTTTAATAAGCTTTTTGTCAATGCTCAACGATTTTGACAGACCCGCGGTGCTGGTAATAACATCGGTAAATACCATTACTAAAATGCAAGGCAAAACTAAACAGTGGAATCAATTCTATATTTATTTGCCATCGACCAGTGGAAGTGAGTACTCGTTACTTTATTATATTTTTCACTTTTTTTTTTTTGTTTTTTTTTGACAACTTTACTAATGTTAATTTTTCGTTGTAGAATGTTTCATTTTAAAAATTGCAAGGTGACGGTGCAGGCTGCAACCAACCAACCACCATCTTCTGCAATTGTAGCACCTAAAAGTATGTATAAATATTGTCAATTGTCATGACGTATATACGGTAAACGGGAAAAAAGTGCCCGGTAAGAAAGTCCCACGGAAACAAAGTCTCTCATTGTAGAATAAATAAAACGATATTTCCTCTATACTGTTATATACTGGTATATCTATGTTTCTAAATAAATTGGGTTGACAAATCTTATATATTATTATATGTTTAAGATATTATATTATTTTCAATAAATTTAAAATGTATTTAATTATGTATATAAATACTTATCTACAATAATTTTTAATCCTAGAAAGGTATCTATTTAATTTAGTTGATTGTTAATAATTTTCAATACAAATATGTAACATGTCTTACCTATGGGCTATGTACTTAATAAATACATATATGATAAAAGACAGAATTTAAATCAAATAGTAATTTGGAGCCTTTTTTTTTCCGTGAGACTTTTTTACCGGGGACTATTGGAACAAATGCACTTTACCACGCCCCTCACGAATTTCGATTTTTTTTTAAAAAAATACGTGTTTTTCAACGCTGATTTCGAAATTGTTTGAATTTTTGTGCGGAAACCATTATTTTGGAAGTTATAGCCTTCCAAAGTTTGCGATTTTACGTTTATACGCATGCACTCAACACCACTATGCATTACCGCCGCGCGGAGCGTGTATTACCTATTTAAATTCTTTTTACGGGGACAATAATTTTAAAGTTGAAATTCAATTTTTTTATTTTATTGTATATTGTACTTATACACAATGTTAAATATTTGATAAACAACATTATCAGCATTTTCTTCATTTGTTTAAAAATTGCCTTCGTCCTATTTTTATATCAATATCACTATTTTATAACTATTTCATTATAACTAAATTGTATATTATTACAAATATTGTTATATTCAATTATCTTGATGATAATTATATCAGGTAGATAAGCTAATGAGTATATTGTAGTACCTACTATACCTATATACCTCCGCTCCGCAAATCGAAAATATCTCCCGACTTGCTGTGCAACACCTCCCCAAGTGGGTCACAGGGTTCAGAAAATTGCATTTTTGTTGCACCGAGCCACCAATTTGAAAAAACATCGTACAGTGATGCGGTGCTAGCGGCACTCGTCGCTACGCTCCTCGGCGCCGTCGCTCCGCTCCGCAAATCGAAAATATCCCTCGACTTGCTGTGCAACACCTCCCCAAGTGGGTTACAGGGTTAAGAAAATTGCATTTTTGTTGCAGTTATGTTGTATAGTATGGGCAGTGATCCCTTGTTAGCGGCACTCGTCGCTGCGCTTCTCGGCGCCGTCGCTCCGCGCGGTAATATAGTAATGTTGCGCGCATGCGTATAAACGTAAAATCGTTAACTTTGGGAGGCTATAACTTCCAAAATAATGGTTTCCGCACAAAAATTCAAACAGTTTCGAAATCAGCGTTGAAAAACACTTCTTTAAAAAAAAAAAAAAAATCGAAATTCGTGAGGGGTGTAGATTTTAGTCGGGACTATTTTCCGGGGACTTTTTTTCTTACATATAGACCTATAAACTAATGGATTGCGCCTCCCTCACCACCCAACCATCACTGAGTAACGCCAATATAGAGTGAGTAAGAAGGAACATAGTGGGGGAATCTTGATGAAATCATATAAGAGAAAGAGAGAAAAAACATAATGTGGGAAATCATAGACTTACGAAACTAATACTGTATATTGGACCTCTTACTTCTCTCTCTAAGCGTTGTCCATTAGTTTATAGGTCTATGGATAAACATGGTAATGTTGTTCGCTTTTCTTTTTCAGAATGCTACAATTGCAGAAAACCTGGTCACCTGGCCCGCCATTGTAAGTGTATTTTGTGTATATTATATATGTGATCGTAGGCAATGCATCTAAAATATTATTTATTATGCAGGCAGAAGACCAAAAGTTCAGAGGGACCGGTCCTCCCCCCGTCGGCGAGTCCGGTCCCCCCCCTCGGCGGCGAGATCGGTCTCCGAGAGAGACGACCTCACAGCGGCTGCGGGACTCGGCCCCCCCGTCGTTGGGGAATGGTGCCAGAACTTCGCACCAGCACTCGGGCCATGACCGTGGCTCGAGTGCTGTGTCATCTATGGGCCACGATATGGCCTCTATGAATGTAGGAGTGAGTATAATATTGTAATATATTTGTAATATACATGTTAGTTATAAATGTTTTTAAATACATTGTTTATAGGATGACAGCAAGCTAGTGGTAAGCTATAAAAAGTTCCTGTGTACTAATTTTTGTGTTCTTTTTATTGTCTAATTCTAATTTGTGTTTGTATATATTTTCAGAATGAATAATGTATAAGTTATTAAGTTATAAATATAAATATATATATATAATATATAACAACAGTTATTTTGAAGTGTTTTTTTTTATACATAACCTAACCTAAGTTATATTACAACATATATATAACAGATGTTATCATATTTATAAGTTTGCATAACTCTCCTTTAAAACGGTAGGTATGCATAGGCTCGAACAAATTATTGTTGGTATTATTAGTTAATGAATAATATTAATGGTAACATTAATTGTTAACCAATGGCTAATAAAAGATATGAAAATGTAATACAAGATTCCTTATAAGATTTTCTACATTTATCAAAAAAAAAAATGTCTATAAGAAAGTCAAATTAAATTTTTATGAGTGTTTGAAATTCAAATTTTTACAACATTGGAGATTCAGTCGATTTCTCATATAGCGATTTCGTTATTTTGTTGTAATTCTAAAACGAATAACTGTAGATACATGAAAATTTCACTGAATGTTTATATTAGCATTTTCTAAACACTATACAATTTTGAAAATATTTTGACTCTTTTTGAGCTGTTTACGGACATTTTCAGTTTTCGATTTTTTTAGTTTTTTTTTCTATAAATATCAATAAAGTTTTATCTGTTGGGTCAAAAAGTATAAAAATTTAATACAACGCTCCTGATATATTGTTACAATATCAGTTTGAAAAATATTTCAAATACATATGCACAATTTATTTTTATAAGCATTTAAAGATCGAATTTTGACAAAATTTATCAAAATCTCGAAAATTATCAATCATTGTAATTAATAAATTATAAAATGTTCAGTTTTTATAGCTAAGGACTGCAAATTTAAAACAGAGGTTCTCATGAATAGTTCATACTGTAACCAAAAAATCTAAAAAATATATGAACACAGTTATTTTTTACAGACATTTTAAATTTAAATTTGGACGAAATTATATATTAAAAAACCTAGAATAACTAATTTAGTTATTTTGTTGTGATTGTATAATATTATTCGTAGGTACTTGAAACTTCTAAAATGTACTATTATATTTATATATCTATGATAGTATCACGGTTTGTTGTTGATGTATAACGCTTATAAGTACCTAATGGATATTGTGATATGATTAATTTGGAATTTATTATAGGTCAATTTTATTTTAATACAATATATATGTAATATGTATATAATATGTCTTAACCTAGACTGACATACCGTCTCCACTCAGAATCGTTTTTCTTATACAATGATATTATATCATTGAATTCAAATTTATTACCATCCATTATACAGTGACCCACTTATAACCTATAGTACAGCAGAGCACCTTTTTTAAATTACAAATAATGTATAATCAATTAGGTATTACTAATCAGTAATTGCATAATATTTTTTCAATGAAAATTATTTGCGGTGGCAAAATATCTAATCATACCTCATTATGTTTATTACATATAAAAGACATTGTTAAGCAATACAAATTCAAACATACAATATAGTGTAGTTTAATGATGTTTAAAAAAATTTAATTGAATCGTGCGTCGACTGCAATACGTAGAAATGAAACATATTGTACATACAACAAAATTGAAAATTTCTTACAAACCTTGGTTATAGTAGATAATATATGCTTTTGAAATTATAATAATTTGTGTATGAAACTTACTATTAATCAATTTAAGTGTATATACATATATACATATGTGTGTGTATATACATATATATATGTGTGTGTATGTGCTACATCAGTTACACATTAACAATGAATAATAATTAAGTGTTAGCTGTAGTAATTCTTATGATTATCAGAGGATGGTTTAGTTGCAAATTAGTAATCAGTATTGATACAATGATGAATCTTTTTGTTGTGTTTCTGCTACATCTGCATTGATGAAGTCATTTCTAGTATAATGTTTCTGAAATAATACAATTGCATACAAATATCTGCTGATATATTTTTAGAGTACATAAATAATTCTAAATAATTTACCACAGAGTGTGCGAGTCGTAGCCAGTTTAAATGCATGTTTGACATTTGATACAAATACATTACAAAATCCGCATCAAGAGAGAAGCACGTAGAGGTTGTCGAATTTCCCCTATGTCTTAGTAGCAGTCCAACAATGATTCTGTTTCTGTTACATCTGCATTGATAGTCATTTTTAGTATAATGTTTCTGAAATAATACAAATGCATACAAATATCTGCTGATATTTTTTTAGAGTACATAAATAATTCTAAATAATTTACCATCTAGTGTGCGAGTCGCAGCCAGGTTAAATGCATGTTCGACATCAGTTACGTATTCATTACAAAATCCGCATCCAGAGAGAACCACGTGGAGGTCGTCGAACTTTCTCTCCTCCGCGAGTCGTACTTACGACTGCTTATAAACCATGTGTCACACAGATCGGATTCGATGTTCATTAAGTTCTTGTAGACTTCATTGTACAGTTATATCGCTTGTAGAATTTCTCTGTACACAATGTTCTTAGTGACGAATCTACCACGGCCATCACTGTACATAGCAACTCTAATGGATTTTATGGATTGAGAGTCCCTCACTCGGGAAAACGCTGCATACAGTTGTCCTATAATAAAGTTTAAAAAAGTAGAATATAAATGATACTTATGTATTTATTAATATAATATATATATAAATCATGTATAATACATTTTTGCATGCCAACGACATAATAAAAATGTTGACAAATATTACAATATTTTAAGCATAGTTTTACACCTTTGGAGGAATTTAAATTCAATTTATTATAATTTTATAACATATAATATGTAAATGTAGTTTTCTTGTTTTGAAATTTGTTTGAAATATTGCAAAAAATTAATACGTGTAACCCAATGTAAAGGTTAGTACAGGTATAAGGTATGAATTGAAGTAATTAAACTTGGTAATACAATATTAGTATATTATAATCGAGGGGTAAACACCTTGGGGGTAATCATGGGTAATCATAGGTAATCTTTGTAGTAAGTGTACAAACTTTCTGTAATTACCCCTCGTATATAATATAATAATATTACATAACATGTATGTTTTAAAAAATTGAAATGTATTGAATTTACTTATTATTACTTACCTTATTACGTATGTAACGGCATTGTCATAAACAATCGACACACCAAGCTCCTACTAAAACTCTTAGCTATAATAGTTAAATTTACTGCAATACTCGTGAAAAATGTCTATCTAATCCGTGCATTCAAACTACTTATATTTTTAATATTATTGAAATGCTGAATGGCGGCTTCCACAACGGTACGATAATAAAATTCATAATAATGACATTTACATAACACTTGAACCGTTTCTGAATATTGCGTTTTACATATTATATATATATTTTACACACGGAAATATCACAATTTTTGTAAAAATCGCACACGCACTTTTTTATTATATTATATACCTAAATACCTATAATATATAGAAATACGGAATAACTCGGGAAAATAATATTCGAAAATATTCACGTCAATCGTCGATAACGAAAAGGGAGATAAGCGAGCGGCGACGTGAAAATTTAGCGAACGCGCGAGAAGTATTATGATTGGTCGTCATAGAAGAAACGCGGAGTTGCTTATTTGCTGCGTCGCGCGAGAAGTAATATGATTGGTCGTCATGGAAGAAACGCGGAATTAATTATTTGTCGCGTCGCGCCTGGTGGCAAAAAACGGAGACTATTTGTGTTTTATAATATAAGAGATACTAGATTAGATTAGAACTATTCTAAGAAAAAGTGACCGTCGTTTAGTCGTTGTTACTCGAAGTTAGTAAACAAATATGATAAAGACATATCAAAAACATTTACAAGTGAAATTTTAGCTGTAAGATCAACTCTTAAAAATCAAATAAGTCAACTTAATTCAACTAGAGATCTTGCTCAACTTTTAATGGTGAAAAATCATTTTTTAACAGCCAGTTTCCTAGAAGTATGTACTGCTCCTTTATTATTTTTAACAATTCCTGTTACATCTGCAAGCGCGGAACGGTCATTTTCAAAACTAAAAATTATTAAAGGATATTTAAGGAGTACAATGATGCAAGATCGTTTATGTGGCCTGGCGTTAATTTCAATCGAACAAGAAACAGCCCGAGAAGTTGACTTTGAAAATTGAATCGATATGTTTGCCGAACAAAAATCAAGAAAGAAGAAATTTGGAATATTTAAATTTTGTATTGCTTTGTATATATTTTTTAAACCAAAAAAATGTTTAATACAATTTTACTATAAAAATAATATTACACTAAACATGTTTTTTATTGTTTGTAACGTTAAAGGGTAGAATTTTGTAGGTGGTTAGTTTTTGTAGGCTATTCCTCATATCTCTTTCTTCCAAATTTATAAAACTAAGGGCCCGATTGGATTATTTTGCCAAGGGCATTAAAAGTTCTGGTTACGCCACTAATAAATAAATAAAATATATTATTAGTACTCTGTTTCAAAAGAGAACATACCGCTTTCGCGCATCGCGACTGACGGCTGACAACCGTCCAGGGGGTCTATTTTTGAATTCGCACTAATCATTGGCGAATACTTTAGTACACTAATCAATTAGACGATGATTTTAGTGCACTAACTAAAATTGGTATTTTTGAATTTCATTTTTTTTCTATCTAATATTCTTAAACTAATCGCACATTGTCTAATCTTTTGTTTTTTAAACTAATAATTATTAGTGCGATATCTAAACTTATATTGGCTCTACTGTAAATTGAATTAGTTTTATCATTCATAAAATATAATATAAAATACGATGATAATAAGATATTATTTTTTACTTATCTACCTATTACTTTTAAAGTTTTTCTTCGGCCTTTACGTTTTTGTGTTTTTCTAAGTTTTTGAGTTTTCTCCTTAAAATTTTATAGAGTCAAGTCGATAGTTACATAGTGCTATTTTCTACTTTTTCCTTTTTTTTTTCACCGGTTATGGAAACAAAAAAAAAATCCAAAAGTGTAACTTATGAGCAAAAACAATTACTAATTGATTTTGTTCATAAGCATCCAAAATTGAATACCAAGAAATTTGGACCTTCTTTTACCATGAAGGATTCACAGTTATTGTGGCAAAATATTTCAAAAACTCTGAATGAAACAATTGGACCAAAAAAAACTTGGGTTGAATGGAGAAAGGTAATAATAAGATCAATAATTGTATAGGTATTAATTTTCAATTATTTACAAAAAAATAAAAAGATATAATTTAATATTTAGTGTTTTCAATACTTAAAATCGGCTGCAAAACAAAAAGTCCCTTCAAAATCACATTACAATAAGACCGGCGGAGGTGAAAAACAAGATGAAGAGTGCATTGACCAAGCTGATGAACAACTATTGGATATTTTAGGGCATACTGCTATTCATGGTCATGACACTGTCCCTGAAAGTACTTGTACTGTTTCATTTTTGCATGACAACACTGATAACGTTTTAGCTACAGAGGATACAGAGGAGTTGGTTTTAGTGAATATGCATGCAGAAGAAGATAGTAATAATTTAGATGTCATTACTATTTCCGTAAATTCAAATAACAGCAATGAGGAAGATAATACTGAAAAAGCAAAGTAAATATTTATATTTATTACCTATTATTTTTATGTAGGTTACTATTTTTTAAATTAAATTAATGTATTATTTAAAATATTCAATTAGTGAATCTGATCCGTTTGACCAATTTATTGGTACTGTTATAAAAAGAAGTTTGGATAACCCTTTTGAAGAGGATTTACAAAATACACACAATAAGTAAGAAGTTTTTATGAGTATTATTCCAAACATTTATAATTATATTTTTATATTTATTATATAACTAGGTATACTACCCACAGTCCACATCTAGTGATAATACATTTAATAAGTTATAGTTCAACTATGAGTCAACAAGCCATAGGCAAATGTTCAGGGAGTATAATTGTGTTGATTGTTGCTTCTCTTTTTATCTAACTTTTTTCCTTTCCATTTGTTCATCTTTTTATCTTATAGTTATATTACTTTTCTTTTAAGTCTATCCCAAATTTTATAATTTCCCTTTGTCCAATAATTCCAAAAAATAGCTTTCAAAATATTTGCTTAAATATTTCAAAATACAATGGTTCTTTCTTTGCTTTCCTACTGCATGATATTCTGTTATTTGAATGGTGCATGTTTTACTAACTATAATAGGTATTTAACTATTTAATACTATTTAATATTACATTAACCATTTATTTACTTTTCTAGATCTATTTTTATAATTTCCATCCATCCATCTTTTTATCTTATAGTTCTATTACTTTTCTTTTAATTTTATTCTAACTTTTATAATTTCCCTTTGTCCAGTAAGTCCAAAAAGGAGCTTTTGAAATATTTGTTCAAATATTTCAAAATACAATGGTTCTTCTTTTTTGCTTTCTTATTGCATGATATTCTGCTATATATTATATTAATGGTGCATGTTTTACTAACTATAATATTTTAAATTATATTAACCATGAATTTACTTTTCTAGATCTTTTGGTAAGAAATCAAAATTAACAAATGCCGCTCTAGCTACTGAAAAGTTAAGTGATACAACTACCCGAATGTTAGAGCTAAAGGCCATGTATTATAAAGAAAAGTTAAAACTTAAGTTGAGAGATGTTGAGGCCAAAGAAGCTATAGCAGAGCAGTTAAATATTTTAATATCAAATCTAAATAAATAAATAAATAAAATACTCATTTCAACATCCTTTGTATATAATAATTCCTATTTAATTTTTTTTCCCTCATAGTTGACACGTTCCTAATTGTTACTAACTTACTTACTTTAATTTTATAATTATTCCTATTTAACTTTCTAAAGGTAAGTATTGTAGTAAACAAAATAATACCTATAGAATCAAATAAAAAATAACAAGTCACACTGGTACAAAATTAATATAATAAAAATGAACTAATTATGTAACTACATAAAATAATTATTGATTATTTGATGTTGCATCCTACGACCAGCTAATAAGGCTGGATTCACTTGTTGAAGATTCAAATGATTTTCTTCAACATAATGCATACCCAAACCCACATCATTTGTTATCTCATCAATTGGTTCTGGTACATTATTTTTAATACATATATTATGGAGTATAACACATGCGTTAATGATTTTTGATGCTTTGATCGGATGATAATGCAGTACTCTATGCTTTAAAAGACACCTACATAAAATATAAAAATATTATAGTATTATTAATTATTATGCATCAATCATGTATATTAAATAATATATGTAACTGTTTTCGAATCAATTTGCTAAATCCTAAAAAAAAAAGTTAACCGTAAATCCACAATAACTTTTATGAACGTCTAGATCAATGTTTCCCAACCTGGGAGGCTTGTACACATTACTGGGGAGGTTAGTTATTATTGTTTAGTTATTACTATCGTTTTTTACCACCACGACGTCCGTAAAATAGGTCTAGACTTAAAATGTAGCTATCTGATGTACCTATCTATACAATTTGAAAATTTAATATTTATATAGACATATTTATAATATTTTAGTAAGTACCTACTGGCTACTACCTACTATAATACGTATACCACGTTAATACCATTACCTATAGCTATTACTTATTAGAAGTTTATTATTTATAAAATCCATTAAGGGTCGCCACTTTGTGGATGCCGGATGGGTCACATTTTTTTATTACTAGGTTAATAATTTTAATACATTAAGTTTTAACATATGAATTTAAACAGTTAAAAACTTAAAAGTTAAAATCGTTACATTTTCATCCTCCCCATCTCTACCTATGGGCCACTACTACAGGTACTGATAAAAACTTACCGAAATCGCATTTTGAGTAACCCATTAGTACGTTCAATCAACGACCTAGTTTTAGAGAACCATTCATTATAACGTCCTTCTGGGGTATTTGGTTCCGGATTATTTAACGGTGTCATCAACCAAGGTCTCAATGCATACCCAGAATCTCCTAACATGATGATTAAAATAGATTTTTTAAATTTTGTTATAGGTAATAATATTATCTTTTTGATTAAATTAAATAAATCATCACTATACCTACCCAATAAATAATAAGAACGCATTCCTTCATTATTCATTTGTTCCATAATCGTAGAGATAGCACTACGACGCTAAATGTAGCTGTCATGAGTACTACCAGGGTACTTAGCATTTACGTTCATTATACCCATATTTGAATCGCATATCTAGTAATATACAAAGTATATTTAGGAAATAACAAAATATAATTTAATATTTTTAATTATTTTACCAGTTGTACGTTTATGGAATGATAATTTTTCCTGTTCACATATATGTGTTCTGGGTAAGGCCCATCAGCTTTAGGGGGTACTATTGCAACGTGAGTGCAATCAATAATGCCAATAACACCCGGGATTCCATATACATTGGTGAACCTTATTGTATTTTGACAGTGTTACAGATGTGATCAGCGATTATATAAATATATAATTTAATATAATGTTAACTTACTCCTGTCTAATATGATTTAATTCATTCAGTTACGAAGGAAACCTTACGTGCTTATTAAAAATATTAGGCATGTTCAATGCATCACATACTTCGGCTATGCATTTACTGACTGATGGTTGACTCAAAGATGATGCTCAATTCTCCCCAATGTCTTGCTGATATGAGCCACTTGCAAAAAATCGTAAAGCCGTTAAAACCTAAATAGTGTAATACATGTTTAAAATTGTACGTAGGTATCTTTTAGGCTACCTTAATAATAATATAATATTTGACTTACTTTACGCTCAATACTTATAGCAGATTTTCTAGAGGGGGGTTCAAGGTATGGACGCAGTTCATCTATTAATATATTGACAAGACCTTTTGTAAGTCTGAATTTTTTGACAAACGCTCTTTCAGTCAATACTACAAAATACGATTTTTTATTCATAGGTAGTAAAAGTTCTTAAATATTATTAATATTATGTCACTAGGTAAATTGTTAAGTGGATTTTAATTTAACGTACTATCGAATGCATTCTCCGCCTCATGAAACCGAATTGTATCTACATCATCTTGTCTTTCCTCCATAACTTCCAAATTGTTAATAGCTTGGATGTAATTCAAATTAAGGAAATGTTCCATTTTTGAATAAATTGAAAGTTAAAGTTATAGTTTAAAGTTATAAAAAAAAAAATGTCTCAATGATAACAGTAATTAGTATGCTAAAATCACGATTAGTGTGGTAGATACCTACTACCAATATTCAAAAATACGGTTTTTTGGTCTTGCACTATTAGTTGAACTAAAACATGATATTTTAGTGTACTAATATGATTGGCATGCTAATATGAAATTCAAAAATAGACCCCCAGAGCCCAATTTCCCCCACTCTCGCGCTCGATAGTGTACGACGGTCGCCGATCGAAGTGTGCCGACGACTCGGACGAGGGCCGTTCTCCGACAAATGATAACAACCAATTTTTACTCCGACAGTCAGGGTGACCAACTGTAAGAACTAAATATCAAAACTTATTTTTATAAAACTACTACTGAAAAAAAACCATGTGTACAACATATCAACACTACAACCTACAAATATCAAAGCTGGAAGTACTAACAAGTATCAAGTAACTTATGAAGTTTTTTTCTACGGTAAGGTATTATATCACATAATCATCTAATCTAACAACTTATAAAACGTATTATTCAATAAATATTGAAAAATGTAATAATATAAAATAAATAGGTAATTCAATTGTTAAAAAATATAAGCATAAATAATACAATAAAATTGTCATAATAATATGTTAGTATGTTAAATGTTCAAAATAACAATTATAGTAATAGGTAATAAAAATTTTTTAAATTATGCTTATTGACAATAAAACACACATAATCATTGTAAAACCAATAAATTCATCGCTACACGATGATTCTAAAATACAACTTATAAAACGTGTTATTCAATAAATATTGAAAAATGTAATAATATAAAATAAATAGGTAATTCAATTGCTAAAAAATGTAGGTAACCATAGATATTAGATAATACAATAAAATTGTCATAAAATGTTAATATTTTAAATGTTAATAATAATAATTATAGTAATAGGTAAAAAAAAATTTTAAAATTATGCTTATTGACAATAAAACACATAATCACCAATAAATTCATCGCTACTCGATGATTCTAAAATAAATATTAAAAAATGTAGGTTATTATATAAAATAAATAATTAAATTATCAAAAAATTTAAATATTATAAATGGGTTATTCAATTGTTAAAAAATGTAATAATAAATAGGTAATGCAATAAAATTGTCATAAGATGTTAATATGTTAATAATAAATAATAATAATTTATCAGGTGAACTATGGCTGTGGGCCAACTTGCCCATGAAGATAACCCGTCCATCATATGGCCTGCTCTTTGAAGGAACATTAAGAGGTTCCCATCCTCATTTAATATATTAATATAATCCCCTATTCTACGCGTTGCAACTGCTCTGTCTACTCTGAACGTATGATTTCTAACCTTAACATTTAAAAATAACAAAAAACATAAATATATAGGTAGGTGTATCGTATATACATTATACATTTAAAATAAAATGAAATCATTTATTTACTGTTAGGTTTCTTCGAACTTGGTCCATTTCAATATAGAACTGATTTTCAATCAGCAACAGTTTTTCTAGAATAAAAATAAAATATTTAATAACCTACTTATTATTATTTAACATATTTTAACCAACCACCTTAAATCATAACATTTAATTCACAGCACTAAACGAATAAATACAAATCCACAGGTTAGGTAGATAGTTAGATTAGATTTCCAATTTCCAAACAAATATTGTTTTACAAAATTGATTTTACGCAAAAAATCCCAAATATTTGGATGTTTTCCCATTTGGTTTAGCAGTGTTGCATGAAATGACTCCAAATAATTGTTGGTGCGGACTTCAGAACTAAAAAGTGTTTGTATTTTAAAACTATTTGGTAGCTTATTTCTATTTTTTTTTTTGTTTATGAAATTCTCATACCCGTAGACACTTATAGATGAAGCGCCAAT
Organism: Macrosiphum euphorbiae; assembly: GCA_949089665.1. NCBI lineage: Eukaryota > Metazoa > Arthropoda > Insecta > Hemiptera > Aphididae > Macrosiphum > Macrosiphum euphorbiae. Next base: position 51,145,195 of record CARXXK010000002.1, on the reverse strand, counting down.
TTGTATTAGCCAAAAATCTTGAACATAACCCAAGAGAAAAATCTCCAAACGTTGAGAAATGTTTGGATGTTGGTTGGCAAATTCAACAACCACCCTGAATCCGTCAAAAATTGTGAACCTGCAATTGGGATTCACTTCTGCTGGCAAATGAGGTAAGGCTAGGATCTATAACAGAAATGATTGTAAAACTTTAAAATGCATAAGTTCCTATACTATTTCAAATATTTTTATTAATTTCAGTAATCCGTTATCGATAAAAATTACCATGCGCAATATTTTAGCAGCCTCAGGACTGGATTTGAAGAGATTGAATATACTATTCATACTCCGTCTGCAGTACCTTACAATAGACTAGAAAATGTAAATTAAATTATTAAATTATGTGAATTATATTAGGTAACTATACTTAAGTACCTGACAATAATGAAACCAGCATCCCTGGTATCTACTTTCGGGAATTGCTGATTTCACAGCATTTATCAAACCCCTTTCAAAATCAAAAATAATAAAATTACTAGCTCCACATAGTTTAACAGCAAAATTTGTCGAGTAATTATCAAAAAAGATTCATATGCAGCCTGGATCATTTTTGAAGACAGTGCATAAACCATTTTAAAAGACTCAAATGTAAAATACAGTTAATAGGTATGTACTTTAGAAAAATTAATTTATTTATACTAATTATACTTACTACATTTTTTAAAACCACTTGAAATGTTAAAAGACAACCTTTGGTGAACTGAGGTGGACATCCGTTTTAAAAGTCCCATCAATACCTGCAACGGTTACTGTAAAGAGCTCTTCCCTATACTTGTGAATAGCATCTAAATTTGCAAAAACTATGCCAACCCTTTCGCCTTCTGCCATTAATGGTAATTGTTGTTGAAAAAAACTAAATAAAAATATTTTATTTTTATAGATAATGTTTGTACAATTTTACTTTGAGGATGGATTCTGCATTGTTGATCCATATTATGCTGAATTTTGTTGCTGGCTCAAGATATCTATCAGTTTTTCGACTGTAGATTGGTTCTTTGGATGACGGCGCCGACGCATTTTTTTTACACAATTGGGATTGCAAAAATGTGTAATTTATTGCACCTTCTGGATTTCTAAGGCAGTAAATAATTGTATTAGTATAATAACTTTTTTTATTGTTATAAGACGTTATAACAATACTCTGCAGCAATGCCATAGCCATTAGTTAAAACTATGTATTATTGAACTTCTTTAACATACTCTACTATTTCTCTGTTATAAATTCCTCTAACAGAGCTGGACATAGTTCCAGGTTTTGTACCTGCTGTACCAATAGCTCTTCTCAAATGAACCATAGGAACATCTACCAACCGAGGATCATGGTTATGTTGTCCTAGTACCTTTATAACATTATCGTTCATGTTTACGCTTACATAGGCAGTGGCAGGACAAAATCCTCCACGTTTTTTTTTGGTTTTCGCATACTAAATATCTAAATAGTTATAATTTATAAATTTTTATTTTTATAATTTTAAAAATATTGTAAACTAATATAAAAGAACTGTCAGCATACTATACTATAGTCTATAGCCAAACAAACCAAATCTTAAAACAGTTTTTTTTTTTAAATTCCATATGTTAAATAATTTTTGATATTTCTACTCACATTTTATTAATTTTACTTTTACTTTTGTAGTACCGGTGATTTAAATTGTCCACAAATATTTGAGAATCGAGTCTAACACCAGGAATGATTGTATATATCATAGCTTGATCTTGAACTGTAGAAATATAGTGAAAATTAATATGTAATTGATAGATGATTCCAATGTAATACCTTATATACGCCATACATACAATTGAACTGAATGTAATAATTTCTATTTTAATTTTATATTATTATATATGTGGTGCAGATGGTCAGACTGATTATTATTATTTGTTAATATTTTAGGTTACCATATCTGAATAAAACTTAGGTTAGATTAATTATTTAATTGTTACAAAAAGAGCAAGCATGTGATCTGAAAGAGATTTATTAAAATTTGTTACTTAATAAAAATATAGTTCTTACTAAAACATAATTGTACTAATTACTAATTGTAGAGTATTAAAGTTCCTCACAACAAGATACTCCTACAAAGTGGTGACCTCGACCTCGAACGATATATTTTGTGTTTAAAAAACGGAAAACATGCCCGGCGACAATCAACAAACACAACAAGTCCAACAGCCAACTTTTATCCACCATTTCAAGGCACCACCATTTTGGGTACAGAATCCAAAAATGTGGTTCATTCAACTCGAGTCCCGTTTTGTCACGGCAAATATCACTGACGACGAGACAAAGTTTCATTACGTTGTTGGCGCGTTAGACGAAGACATCCTAACGTACGTATCGGATATTCTCGAAAAACCACCGGTAAGCAATAAGTACTTAAAACTAAAGCAGGTACTCGCCGAGCGTTTATCCGAGTCGGAGGAGAAAAAGCTTAAAAAGTTATTGCGTGATTTAGAACTAGGTGATAAAAAACCGTCATATTTGCTTCGTGAGATGCAGCAGTTAGCAGGTGACCAGTTAGCCGACGATATGCTGAAAAATCTGTGGTTACAGCGCCTACCTGTACAAGTGCAAGCTGTACTCACAACCAGCACAGATTCGCTATCTAATTTGTCAAAAATGGCTGATAAAATCCATGAAGTAAGTGAAATAAGTACTGTAGCAACTGTGAACACGGAGAAACAATGCAAATGTCAAACCAATAACGCGCACTCAGCTCTGGAACTGCAAATCATTTCACTTACCAAAGCGATTGAAGAGCTGAGCCAACGGGGCCGTAGCAATGACAGGAGGGACGACAAGCAATACAGAAGAACAAGGTCCAAGTCTCGTGACAAAAATGAGATGAGAGATGAGCTTTGTTATTACCATTCCAAGTTCAAGGATCAAGCAAAAATCTTTAAAGGTTCGTGGTGCAGGATGCACTTAAGCCTCCGCAACACAAAAAACTAGAAAGCAGACCAGTTGAAGCGGCGACTGGCTGTGCAAGCACAACAAACCGCTTATTTGTAACTGATGTCACCAGCAAACTTAAGTACCTTGTCGACAGTGGAGCAGACATCTCAGTCGTACCACCGTCAAACACAGACAAACAACAAAAATCAAATACATTAAAATTATACGCAGCAAATGGTACAGCCATTAATACATACGGCATGAAGACAATAACTTTAAACCTTGGTTTACGTCGACCGTACTGCTGGCCATTTGTTATTGCAGACGTAACAAAACCAATAATAGGTGCAGACTTACTGAAGCATTTCGGGTTACTCGTTGATTTGAACAACAATAGACTTATTGATAACTTAACTAAGTTAACAAGACGGTGTTCAACAATTGAATGCTCGAGCATCACAATCAAAACAATACAAGAAAGCCATCCATATGCGAGTATATTGTCAGAATTTCCACTAATTACCAAACCTTTTTCCAGATCAATAGCCGTAAGTCACGATGTAGTTCACTACATTACAACGTCTGGAACACCGTGTAGCGCAAAACCGCGGCGTTTACCACCGGACTGTTTGGAGATTGCTAAAAGAGAATTCAAAAGTATGGTGGAGTTGGGAATTTGTCGACCATCAAGTAGCTCTTGGGCAAGCCCGCTACATTTGGTTGGAAAAGCTGATGGCGGCTGGCGACCATGCGGTGATTACCGAGCACTCAATAACAAGACAGTTGCAGATAATTATCCGGTACCACACATTCATGATGTTTCATACATATTACAAGGGAAAAACTGTTTTTCTAAAATCGACCTCAAGAAAGCATATCATCAGATACCTGTAGCTGAAGATGACATTCCCAAAACAGCTGTAAGTACACCATTTGGTTTATTCGAATTTGTTCGTATGCCATTCGGTTTACGTAACGCAGGTCAAACATTCCAACGGTTCATGCACAAAGTACTCGAGGGATTAGAATACTGTTTCCCATACATGGACGATGTACTGGTAGCTTCTGAAAGTAAACTACAACATGAGGACCACCTTAGAACAGTGTTTGAACGCCTTGACCGATTTGGATTGTTGTTAAATGTAAACAAATGTATTTTTGGAGTTGAACAGATTGACTTTTTGGGATATAGTATAGGTAGCACAGGTACCAAACCACTACCACAAAAAGTCCAAGCTATCCTTGACTACAAAATAACCACATACAGTCAAAGAGTTAAGAAAGTTTTTAGGTATGATTAATTTTTATAGACATTTTTTGCCAAATGCTGCTGAAAACCAAATACCTTTGTTGACATACCAAAAAGGAAATAAGAAAAATGACAAGACAGAAATTAAATGGAACGAAGCTACTGAGAGTGCTTTTCAAGCGTGCAAAGCATCTTTAGCAAATGCAGTGTTACTAGCACATCCAAGGAGTTCAGCACCGTTAGCAGTTAAAGTTGACGCATTAGATTTTGCTGTCGGAGGTGTCTTGGAACAACAAGAAGATGAAAACCAAAATTGGAGACCATTGGCATTTTTTTCAAAGAAGTTAAGTACCACACAGCAAAAGTATAGTACTTATGATAGAGAACTACTCGCTATATACCTCACGATCAAGCAATTTAAACATATGTTACAAGGGAGACATTTTATAGTTTGGACAGACCATAAGCCCCTGACATATGCGTTTAACCAAAGATTAGACAAGTGCTCTCCAAGACAGTTTAGGCATCTGGATTATATTGGGCAGTTTACCACTGAAATAAAACACATTCCTGGTAAACAAAATGTAACTGCTGATCTAATGTCAAGAATTGAACAAATAAATGTGAATAAGTTAAACTATGAAGAAATATCAAATGCTCAAGAAGAGGATCAAGAACTTAAAAACTTACTCGATGGATCTACTAGTCTGAAATTAGGTAAAATAGAGCTTCCTGAGTCCAAGGTTTCACTAGTATGTGACACTTCAACAGGTGTAGTACGACCATACATTCCTGTTACACACCACAAACTAGTATTTAACATAATACACGGGCTATCTCACCCTGGAGTCAAAGCAACAACTAAGTTAATAAAAGCCAAATTTGTCTGGGCAAGTGTAAACAAGGATGTCGCATTTTAGGTTAAGAACTGCATTCCTTGTCAAGCATCAAAAGTTTCAAGACATGTCGTTTCAGCACCAGCAAGTTTCACAGTACCTACAGAGCGTTTCAGAAACATACATATTGATTTAGTCGGACCGCTACCATCATGCCAAGGATACCGTTATTGTTTAACTTGTGTAGACCGGTACACACGTTGGCCTGAAGTGCTACCTATTCAGGACATAGCGGCTGAAACGGTAGCAAAAGCATTATATATCGGGTGGATAACACGTTTTGGAGTGCCAGAAGTTATTACTACAGATCAAGGTACCCAATTTGAATCATTGACTTTCAATAACACTATTAAACTTCTAGGTATAAAACGGGTCAGAACAACAGCATACCATCCTCAAGCAAATGGTTTGGTGGAGCGACTGCATAGGCAACTTAAAGCAGCAATCAAGTGTTACAATTCACAAAATTGGGTCGACATTATACCAAGTGTGCTATTTAAGCAAGCATGAAGGAGGACATAAACACTACATCAGCAGAGTTGGTATATGGTTGCACGTTAAGGTTACCAGGGGAGTTTATTACACCTGGTAACGTCCACGAAGACCAAGGAACGTATGCTGCCAAACTGCGTTTTTGGTTCGATCAACTAAGGCCAACATCAACATCTGCCCACGGAAAAAAAAAACATATTTGTGTACAAGGATCTGAACAATGCAAATTATGTTTTCCTAAGGAAAGACCATGTGAAAAAACCGTTAGAGAGACCATATGATGGGCCATTTAAGGTTTTGGATAGAACGAACAAAACCATGACGTTACTAATCAGAAATAAGGAGAAGAAAGTGTCAATGGATAGAGTCAAACCAGCATATATTGAAGCACCGACCCAACAACCCCTTAACCAAGGCCACATGTCGCAGACATTACCGGTCCGGCTGGGACCAAGCCGGGACCAGTCTCCCCGGGGAGAGACAGAGGAGAGAACGGATGCACCACCCGACCGGAGAACAACTCGCAGTGGCCGCCCAGTCAAACTACCAGTGAGGTTCAGAAACTGACCCTTCACTGAAGGGGGAGTATGTGGTGCAGATGGTCAGACTGATTATTATTATTTGTTAATATTTTAGGTTACCATATCTGAATAAAACTTAGGTTAGGTTAATTATTTAATTGTTACAAAAAGAGCAAGCATGTGATCTGAAAGAGATTTATTAAAATTTGTTACTTAATAAAAATATAGTTCTTACTAAAACATAATTGTACTAATTACTAATTGTAGAGTATTAAAGTTCCTCACAACAAGATACTCTAGAGTATATATTAATTATATATTAAAAAAAATATGATACAAATTGATGTGTAAGAAAGTACTTACCGTTGACTTCTTCATCTATATCCTCAATATTTTGTTCCGGAAGATTAGGAAGATGCAAAAAGTAATTATGTTCATCTAAATGATCTCTATCCATATTGGATAGTTATATTTTTGCACGATAATTCTCAATATGAAGTGAAACCACATACAATTTTCAAATCTCAAAAGGAATGATATAGACTAAGCAATAACCATGACCATAACATGTACATGCCATTGATGTACAATTTTAATTTTATCTTATAGTCTTTAATTCTACAAGAACACAATTGATTTATTTTTAATTGTGCACTGTTCTAATATATTTTAAGCAATAATAGTCCGATACTCCGACAAGTACGGCGGTATGATTGGTGCAACATTTCCCTAATATCAATTTAATTCAAATTATGTTGGTACCTATTGGAAAATGTTTGATGTTACATTATGCTATCAAATTTATGTTTGTCAGAGAACGACCCCCAGCTCCCGACGACTATACACCGTCTCAAATAACTTGTTTACATTTTATATTATATGACCGGCACGCGGCGCGATGGCCGGCGCGTACAGTTACCAGTCTTGTAATGTATTCAATTAAAATCATGGATGAAAAACGTTTTTTGTTTTTTTATATACATTCTTGTAATTTATAATAGTAACGAGGAATATAGTAAGGCTATTAATAATCTAATTATTCTTTTTCTTTAACATAAAATAAAATTTTTTTCCTGGCATAATAGTGTAGTTTTTTTTGTTTTCGTTATTATACTTTTTGGTTTTTTTGATTTTTAGTTGTAGAGTTCTATTAGGATGTGCTTTAATGTGCCCGGTTTTTTTGATTCGTTTGTCACGAATATTAATTTTTTTTCCGAGTTTAACATTAGTAGGTAGTATAAAAAAAATGATTTGAATATTTATTCAATATCTTATTTATATTAGTATTCAAATAATTTTTTTTTATTTGAATACTATTTTAAATACTTTTTGAAAATATTATTCGAATACGAATTATGAGTTTTTTGTTTTTTTTATTCATTAAAAATTATTAATTTTAAACTCGAAGAATATTTTATATCTGTGGCGAAAAAATCAAAAAAAATACCGGGTAATTATAAAGTTTCATCCATTCACACTTTAGTTCCTTCCAGTTAAGGAATAAACCTCTTTTAACCCTTACGTTGTAATGTGTATGATTAATGCTGAAGAGTAGGTGAGTTTAACTTAATTTTATATAATCTGATGTTTGTTTCAATAATCCACTTTTACGTTTTTTGCACCGATATAAATTTTATTTGTAATCAATTCGCTATTTTTTAATACGTTAATATGTAAATTACCATATTTTTATATTTGTTAAGTTTTTTTTAATTACTATTTACTTTAATTTTTTTATCACTGTTAATATACTCATATAGATAATAGCACGAACTAAGATATACAGGACTGGAAACGATATTGATGGAGGGTGTGCGGGGTGTTTCCTTCAAAATATGTAGAGTGGTGGAGTTACGGATGGTTTTTCCACCTTTTAGCTTCACTAGCGCTCCTGCAACGACCGGTGGCTAATAACATAATAATATTATTTTTTAGTTTTCTACTGATAACTGATAAGTGATGTAAGGTAATAAAATATAATAATATGTAATATAATATAATAGTATAATACTAAATACTAATTACTAAGTAAATACTGTAGTCTGTAATAGTTTCAATTTTCAAATCACGAATTGAGTAAATTCACTGCTATTGCTATTTCATGCCATCACTAGAACTAATATAATAGGTATATTTTAATAAAAGTTAATACCTAAGGGCTAGGAATAATATCTAAGACTGGTTAATACTATATTACTATGAATTCAGAACAAATAAGTTATATTTTGCATCCTGCTGGAGTATAAACACATGTTTTACTGACTGGTAATAAATAATTTGTTATGTAAAATAATTAAAAATGTTTAAATAATACAACAAAAACATATTTCTTCGGTTAGGTTGACACCAACTTTGATAGCTTTTTCTTTTTAAAACTTTTTTGTTTTACTTCTTTGTTTTGTACTAATGTAAATTGTTTCATCCTTATTGTTATATAATATTGGAATATTGTTGTCATTATTTCTGTCTTATGTATTTTACAAGGAAATATGAGTAAGTTGTAATGCTCAATAATAACATAATCGACTGTTTTGTTAAAAACGTCAGGGTCTTGAGCAAATTTTACAAATCCTTCTTCAATTGCTGTGATTAGCTTGAAAAACTGTTTGTTAGGATATAAAAGATAACCTTTTGATTTTAAATTTGTAAGTGCTGCTTCAGGTAGTTGAGCATCCCGATCTGTACCTAGATGTTAATAAGTTTTAAATACATTGATACTTTATAATATGAATAATGAATATCTATTAGTATATTATACAAAAATAAAATACCTTTAAAAGCAGAGACAAACATTACATTTTGTATGTTTTTGAATTTGTTTGCTGACATAGGCACATATATAATACAATACACATTCTTTAGCTGCTACTTTAGTTTTAGTGGAATATCAATGGTCCTGAAATGCTAGATCTACATTAGAATTCCAGTCACTTTCTTCAACCATGGAATCTAGCAATCGTTTCAGTTTTCAATTTGTATTTGCCTTTCGGATGGTTCATTTTTAAATAAATCCTTCAAATCCGATAATTGTATCATAGATGTTGATGGATCGAGAATTTGGCAGTTTCCTGTCTTAGGCGGTTTTATTATTGAATACACTGTCAGTAGCTTATAGACTTGTAAGAAGGACGGACATGTAGGATGATCATTTGGGCCAATAGATTGGCGTGTTGTACCGAAAAATTTCTACAGTTAAAAATATAAACATTAATATTATGAGTTTATAATAATTATTCAATACTTATTATTTCACCTCCATACGATCTTGATTCATCTTATTTGTCAACACATATTTAAAACCACAAGTTTGCAATAAATAATTTGATAGATCAATTGTTGATTTCATAGTGACACGTAACTCATTAGCTGTGCTATTAGTCAAAAACTCATCTTTTTTAATATTGCCTTTTATAACATGGCTTTCCCAATCATTGAGCCAAGATATAGTTTCCTCTAAAACCTAATTAATATAAGTTTTATATTGTTTTTAAAACTTAAAAAGCGATGGTTAGATGGAGTAAAAAAGACCTAGAGAAGTTAAGGATTGAGAATTGGCAAGAAAGAGTGCACAATTGTGAAGAATGAAATTCAGTAGTGGTGGTAAACTCGTGAAATTTTCTGATGTCAGGAAGAGAGAAAAAAATTATTGTTTATTAATATAGTTGAACAAACTTGGATATCTTTACTGCTACTGCTTCTGATTCCTTCTGCTGGATATCTGCGATTCAAAGCATCAAATACTGAATTAAAAATACATGTGAACTTTTCAGTTTCTTCACTATGTTTTAATTCTTCTATGTGCTGATGTTCTCTGTAAAAATGTATAGCTTTTGCCATAGAATTACTTAAAACCTATAAAATTACACAATTTATTTTAAATAATGTGATATGTTGTGATTTGGTCTTAATATAAAATATTATTTATTTCTATTTAATTTTACTTGTATAGCAAACTTGACAGTCATTTTAGAAAAATTATCTAATTTAAGATGTCGTTGGGTAATCTTTGGATATGCACGAGTAGGTACTAATGGACTCTGATACTGATCTAACTTGTGTACTACATTATAAAAATTCCAGTTTATAGGATGCTAGTTTGGTGAGACCTTAATTTATAATTTATAAATTAGAAATGTAAAAATGAATAATTATTGTAAATGTGTTAGCTATTAATATATTGTTATAATCACCCTAAGAAGCTTCTTATCGTGAGGTTTATTTCTGACATTCTTTATTAAATGGGGAGCGTCAGAAAAAAAATAATTTCCTTGTAGAATTCATATGGTGTATAGTATAATTCCACCAAACTCACTCCACATTCTTCTGTTTGTCTGGGCTCCATCCGAAACTACACCATCAATTTGGGTACCAGCAGCTTCGAGAAGAGATATTGCTTTCAGTACAAGTTGGGCTAAAACAATACCTTTGAAACCAATTTAAAAAAAAAGTTATTTTGTGTTTAATAATTTTAGAGATGTTATTATACTTTTTATAAAGACCCTTTGACACATAAATTTATTAGAAAAATAATACACCATTATATTCAGTGTTGCTTGAGGCGAAGGCCGAAGGGGTATATTGTATATGACATAAGCTTAGCACCAGAGAGTGAGTTTTTTCTGCCCCATATATAGCAAACAGAATGCAATTATGTAACAAAAGTAAATTAAACTTCTGCTTTCGTATATTATAGAAAAAATTATGGAAACATCACTGATTATAAATTATAATTTAAATTGCAACACATTTTATGTATATCGTACAGTAACTTTTTATACTGAATTTGTACCTTTAACTGAACCTTTAGGCTTTGGACAAAAACACGCCTATCGGCTGAAAAAAAATTGCTGACAAACTTTGAAATGCAAAAACTAATCCATAGTTTGCTTTTGTGTTTGTATCATTTTTAGGTAGCAATTCATTGCCAAAATTCTCCAAATTCATATAGGTTAATGTGGTTGAATTTACGAATACACTTTCAAGTAACATAATTTCATCAAACCTAGCATACCGTGTTTTTGGTTTTTACTTAAAAATGATACTTTTTTTTTAAACAATCTAAAAAAATCTTCATCAAACCCACAAGGTGACTTCACGAGTGATATATATCTCCGAATTGTCCGAGGACATGGTAAAGGTAAAATTTTTTGTTGCATTAAAAACTTGTAGGCCGCTGGTGATTTAAAATTAAGTTGCTGTCGCTATTTTTAATTTTTAATGATACTTTTATAAATTACTCTCACCGAATGTGAAAAAGAATACATAAAAGTATCCAGTTTTCCGAGTATTTTCTGTTCTTTGGATCTTTTACAAGGCTGGCCTTGTAAATTTCTTGTACAATATTATTTGTGGTTCATTTAAATCATTGACTATATTATTAATTAATTGAATCCGTTGAAATGTCCTTAATTTTATTTTGTGAAGTACTAAGTTTATTGTGAAGATTTTGAGTACACAATAGATACCTAAACAAAAAAAAATCCACAATTTTAATTAAATATATAAATTGACCTATGTAATCAACTAAATACCTTTTATTTGTTTTTAAAATAACATGTAAGTTCATTTATTTTTCTAAATGGGTAATCAATCACAACAAGTTATATTATATTACTATATATTATAGTACTTACAACGTCAACTGTTCCATGATTCCATACAGAAAAAGATTTACAAATATCATTTGGACCAAAATGCAATTCACATACCTACATGTGATGCTAGAGATACTGGTTTGCCATTTACCTTACTTATAGCTTGTTTCCACTCATTACTAATCCTTTCATCTTTAGGTATAGAAACAAGAGAGTATTTTTTTCTATTTCCAGTTTTGCGATTTGGACAGTTTAAGATACAACATAAATTAACCATTTTTTTCTTACTTAAAAATTTGTATACTTGAGAATAAAATGTCCACAAATTTTCATACCGGCATTATTTATACAAAGTACATGTACATACTACATTTACACATAATCAAAATCGAAAGTTTGTGTAAATAATATACTTATATAGACATATAGTTATATACCTAATAATATATTATTTCATATGTTTTGTTAATAACAAAAAAAAACCTCGAAAAGAACATAACTACTTCACCTAGATAGCGTTAGTGTTGCTAAAAGGTGGAAATCCCACCCTTAAGGCGGCTCTAAACGATTGGATTTTTCATGCATTTAGACCAATAAGCTGGCGAAAAATACACATACTTCTAGTAGTCCAATTTCAATTTTGAATACTTATTTGGATTCGTTAGCCTCTTTTCTATGATCTGTAGGAAAAACTTTTTCATCTTTTTGTCTAGTTAGCACTTAAAAGTGCAAGTTAAATTTGAGAAATCAAACAGTCATTTGGAACCGTAATATACGTAAATTATCTAAAATATCCAAAATCGGTTTCCTACAAATCATAGAAAAGAGGCTGACGAATTCAAATATTTTTTCAAAATTGAAATTGGACTACTAGAAGTATGTGTATTTTTCGCCAGCTTATTAGCATTTTTCACTGTTGTGAGTGTACAAAAATATTTTTCGAGAGTGATTACTTTGACTTGTGCATGCGCGTACGTGTGCTATTGAACCGTGTGCCCGCAGCCGGGCGATATAAAATCTATTGTTATCGAGTTTGAATTTCTTCGAAATTAAAATGATATATTTTACTTATTAAATTATTATTAATATCATTGATTAAAATACTTTAGTAGCAATAATAATAGGTACTACTAATATAATAATACTATAATATTTATAATCAATGAAAATAGTAAGTTGTTACCACCAGTTTGTATTTAGTGACGTGTTTCACTACGTTTAACGTTTGTGTTTATTTTATGCATTTGCAAATAATAATACATTTATAAAAATGAGTGATTGGCGATTCAGTAAAAAAACTCGTCCAAAATTATCTGCGCCACGGAAAAAATCAAGGCATAATTTGAAAAATGTGAATTCCAAAATTACTAAAACCTTGGAGAATAACGATATTCAGGTATCTATGTGTTTATTTTTTATAATAAATTAAAATAATACCTTATAATGTTATAGATATAAATAACTAGAGACAGATTTTTTTACCGTTATAATATGGCATAGGCATTTATTACAACTTTCAACTTATTTTAAAATAGGCCATACGCTGTAAAAATAAGTGTTATAATAAATTTGCCGCCCTAATCAAATTATATTTTACATAACATACCTAAGTAAATATAATAATAATTATGGTGTATTATTCATTGATTTTTGTAATAGATTTTGGATCATTCTAATAATTCAAACCAAAATAATGATGAAAACATTGATTTGTCTAATAGCAGGTAATTTGTATTTTATTGTTCTATTATTATTATTAATTTTTAATTTTCTATTATTTTTTAAAAGAAATACAAACGATGCCACAATGACACATACTATAAATAATGACATATTTCAACCCACATACAGATTAGTAGTATCAGACAGACAGAAAATAAACGCAGAAGAGTAAGTGATTATGTTTATTAGTATAACTACAACATACATTATAGGTGCAATGTGTTTAGTTTTTATAAATTGGTTTCTTTATATTATTGTCATAATTAAAAAACAAACAACCTCAGAAAATTCAATTTTTACCAAGTGTTTGTTATATCATTCGTTATACATAGTATAATTTTCAAAATATTTTGACTTTTTTGAGCGATTTTTTTGCAGTTAAAATTTTCAATTTTTTTTTATTATTTACAATCTGTATATCTTACAATCTGTAATCTTTGATGATCTTATTGTGATTTGTGAATAGAGTAATTTATATATTATAACCTATTTACGTGGAACCTTCTTTTAATTTTCGATCCAAAAATTTAACTTTAAATGCTTGTAAAACAAAAATTTGCCTATGTATTTTAATATTTTTCAACTACTATTGTAACAATATATCAGGAGCCTTGTATTAAATTTTCAAGCTTTTCGGCCCTTCAAATAACATTTTATTGATATTTATAGAAAAAAAAAAACTAAAAATTTTCATTTTCCATTTTTTTTTAGTTTTTTTTCTAAAAATATCAATAAAATTGTATTTGAAGGGCCGAAAAGCTTGAAAATTTATACAAGGCTCCTGATATATTGTTACAATAGTAGTTGAAAAATATTAAAAATCCTTAGTCTGAATTAGACTAAAAAAGTAAGTTATAAGTACCTAATGGATATTGTGACATGATTAATTTGGAATTTATTATAGGTACCTACCTATTATAGATCAATTTTTTGTTTAATATCATAGATATGTATATAATATGTCTTATACTTAGACTGACATACCGTCTCCGCTCAGAATCGTTTTTCTTATACAATAATATTATATCGTTGAATTCAAATTTAATATTATCCATTATACAGTGTTACCCACTTGTAACCTACTGTACAGCAAAGCGACACCCACTTGCCCACCTTTTTTTTTGATAAAGGTAGACAAACTTAAGAGAAATCTTTTACTACATTTTCAAATCTTAGATTTAAAAAAAATTTTATACATTTTTTATTCAGAACAATTTGCAAATTTTCGTCATGTTTACGTATTTTGTCAATATTTGAACTTATGTACTTAAAAAAAAATTGTGACTATGGATTTTAAATATTTTTCAAATATCATTGTAACAATATATTAGGAGGCTTTTATTCAATTTTCAAGCTTTTTTACCCATATTTTTTTTTAATAGATATATATTACAAGGCAGAAGGATGGTTGATATAGCATTTTTATTCAAGACAATTCAAAGTATTCGACACAATACGTTTGACTGTACATTTTCTGACTTAAAAATTATAAATGAAAAAAAAATGGATTTTTTAGCACATTTGTTTTTAAATGTAAAATATGTGGTACGATAGAAAATATTTATTCAGAAGATCCTGAACGAAAAGGTTTCAGTATAAATACAGCAGTTACATCTGCCATATTAAACACGGGACAAGGATATTCCCAATTGGAAGAGTTCTGTGGTATACTTGATATGTATTGCATGTCACTTCCTACTTATCAAAATATTCACGAACAAGTAAGTCAAAGTATATTTAGTGTAAGTTTGGATGAGATGATAAAAGCGGGACAAGAGGAATCAAAAATTGCAATTGAAAACGGAGACGTAGATGAACAAGGACGTCCAGGGCCGGACTGGGAGGGTATCGGCCTACTATTCTAGGTAAGCAGGCGGCCCACAATGTATTATTTCAGGAATTTTTAAATGTGTCTGTCTCACAAAATTGATATTTGGTAGGATTTAAAGAGGTTAGAGGGGGGCACTATCTTATAACCTTTATATTCAACAATCATGATTAATTATGTGATATTATCCAATATCCATAATCCATGTCCCATGATGTTATATAAAATAAATTTACTTTGTACTTTAAGGTATACACTTTAAAATAATACACAAAAAATTAGTGGAGTTTATTAAAAATGCAAAACTATTTTTTGTGAATTTATTTATTTTATTTAGAATTATTAACTAAAAATATCTTTTTTAAAGGTTTATAACAAATATTAAACGTACCTACATGAAATATTAAAAACATCATTTAAATATTTAAAACATAATTATAAATAATACTAATTATAACACAAAATTGAAAATATACTAACTATTTATTGTATTTAGTTAAGTGATAATAAAAAAGAGATAGAGAAAGTACAGAGGATGTATTAAATGCTATGCATATAGTACAATATACAGCCTTTACCACATTTTCATTTATACACTCAACTGTAATCCATTTACGGGGCACAATTTTCCCATTAGAATCAACTCTGTTATAAATTCTCTGCAAATCCCAAGATACATTTTTTAACAGTAATGGTTGGTTAGGATGATTTTTTTGGCTATAACACGATTCCGCAAACTTTGCGGAATCGTGTTGATTTTAATAGCCACTGATATACATACACGACTCCGCAAATTTAATATATATATACACGATTCCGCATAATTTTAAATGCAACATTGCCATTCCGAAAACAAAATCTATATTATTGTAAGGGCCGAGCCACACTTGAGTGATTTTGGCGCGCGGTACGCATACGACGGTGGCACCCGGTACGCGCGTTAAAATGACGCGTGGTACGCGGGCGATACACACGCGTTTTCACAGCGTATCAAAATCGCTCTAGTGTACACGTATAATGAAATAACGATATTACCGTTGTAACTTGTTAAAATAAGTTTTTTTGGCCAAAGTTTCCGAAACATAACGAATTAAACGTATATGAGTTTGTTTCAGCTATATTATTATGCGATAAGATAACGTTCATGCCATAGTCGTTTATTAGATTAAGTATAAAGTATTATATATAAGATAAAGTATTAGATAAATGTCAATTATGTTACACAATATAAAGCTATAGCTACAGCCTACAAGTATTATATATAAAAATATAATATACAATTCTTTCCAATATTTTCCCAAATCCTAACATTTACAGGTGAAATCAATTTAGTCAGTGGCATACTTCCAATTGGACAACATTAAATAATTCTTTTTAAAAAAATGATCGGTTCGCGTATTGAGTTAATTACTCCCGAGCGAGGGAAAGAGTTAGCTTTAGTAAATTTATATAAACACAGATTTGTTGGTTATCGAAAAAAAAAACGGTGCTCTGAAATGGAGGTGTTTAACTAATTAAAATTGTACGGCGATCATTTTTTCTACGCCTGAGAAGATACTTGTTTGCGACGTCTCTGGCAGCCATAACCATGATGCAGATCCTCAACCAAAATTAGATAGGCAAGTTTTGAGAGAAAACTGCAAACGAAAGGCAGAAGAATCTATTTCATGCAGGCCAGTAAAAATTATTAGAACAGAATTACTTAAAACACAATTGGCTATTAAATGTTTAGATATTACATCGGTAAGAAAGGCTATGTACGATAAACGCCGAAAAATAATGTCCACGCTACCCAAATCGCTAAACGAAGCTTTAGAACAGCTAAGAAATTTACAATTAGACAATAGCTTTATGTACAAAAACCAACAATTTATTCATGCTCCACTAAATGAACAATTTGTTTGTATAACAACGGCTAATAATATTCAAAATATTCAAAATCACTCAAGTGTGGCTTGGCCCTTACATCAATATAGATTTTGTTTTCGGAATGGCAACGTTGCATTTAAAATTATGCGGAATCGTGTATATATATATTAAATTTGCGGAGTCGTGTATGTATATCAGTGGCTATTAAAATTAACACGATTCCGCAAAATTTGCGGAATCGTTCTCCACCGATTTTTTTCAATGAACTGGATTTTTTGAAAAACATTACTATTATTGGGAAGCTTAAAATCAAAAGCACAGTCACCACTATCGAATAAGCATATATCATTACAAACTACCTATTCAACAGACAACAAATATATATGTATAAAATAAATATTTTTAAAGCAAAGCATAAAGCAATTAAAAAACTTACATTCAATAATTTTGTACTACTACTTTCATTCTGTAAATCCAAATCAATACTTGCTACACTATCATCATCAACTGAGTGTGAATTATTTGTAGGTAATACATTTTGTTGTGCATTAATGACCTATGCAAAATGTTTAAAATATGCAACTAACAAATAACAAAAAATGCTGAACATTTTAATAATTATTTAAAAAACTTACATTCAATAATTTTGTACTACTACTTTCATTCTGTAAATCCAAATCAATACTTGCTACACTATCATCATCAACTGAGTGTGAATTATTTTTAGGTAATACATTTTGTTGTGCATTAATGACCTATGTAAAAATTTAAAAATATAAAACAAACCAATATGATCTTATTTACAGTAATCTGCAATTTTGAAACATTCAGTTTTGACTAACTAATAACTATTGTCTATAGATTGATAATTTCTTAGGTAATATTTGTACCTTTACTGG
Source organism: Macrosiphum euphorbiae (assembly GCA_949089665.1). NCBI lineage: Eukaryota > Metazoa > Arthropoda > Insecta > Hemiptera > Aphididae > Macrosiphum > Macrosiphum euphorbiae. The sequence continues at coordinate 51,127,190 of CARXXK010000002.1, read as the reverse complement.
TTTTGATTGATTTGTTGCAAATATATTTGATATTTTTTGGCATGATTTTGCAGCAATTTTTAATTGTAACTCATTTTTTAGCCTTTTTTTTTCTGCTCCACCCTTGAATACTTTCTTAGCAACATTTTTCTTTAAACAAGGTTCCATACTGAATAAAATTTATGATTATTGTATCACAGACTCACAGTTATAATAATTTACAAAAACAAAATACAAATAAAATTGTATAAACTAAAAAATTTGTAAATAAACAGTAAACACAAATGTAATAAACTGATAAATCAATGAGTTAATTTGAACAGTGAACAGTCAGTAGACGTCCATATGACATAACGATAACGTGTTATCACAATTTTACATTATCATATTATTACGCACGTTTTTCTCGCGCACGCCATTAGAAAACTCGGACAAAATATTATTATTTGATAACCAAAAGCAATATAATATAAAAAAAGATATGCATTAAGCACGCCGCAGTGCCGCATGCTAAATACTAGATTTATTTCCAAAAAGCTGATTCAGACTATTCTGTAATCTCAGCAAAGATTTTTATCATGGCCGCGGCCTACTGTGCTGTAGCACAGTAGCACAGTGGGCCAGTCCGGCCCTGAGGACGTCCCTTGATAACCGTGATTGCAGATGGGGCATGGTCAAAAAGATCATATAAAAGCAATTATAATGCTTTATCTGGTGTCGCTTCCATATTTGGATGGAATACAAAAAAATGTTTATTTGTTGGCGTTAAAAATAAATATTGCATTATTTGTCATCGAGCTTCCCAACAAAATGAAGCAACCAGATCTCACGTGTGTTATAAGAATTGGGATAGTACCTCTACTTCTATGGAATCAAGTATAATAGTTGAAGGATTCAAGGAGAGTATTCCAATGCATAACCTTATTTATGATAAGTTAATCGGAGACGGTGATAGTAGTGTGATGAAGAACTTGAGTTTAACTAAACCATATGGACCGGATTTGAATATAAAAAAAATAGAGTGTACAAATCATTTACTTAGGAACTATATAAACAGACTACGTGAAACAGCTAGTCGACGCAAGTGTACAAATGGGAATATTGTTCCAGGTGTTCAAAGAACTTTTTTAAAAAATAATGTACTCCGTCTTCGATATGCTGTTACTGAAGCCATAAAGTTTCGTAGTAATATGAAAATAAATGCTACAGAAAAAGTAAAACTACTTAAGTCAGATATTTTGAATGGACCTTATCATGTATTTGGATACCATACACATTGTGCTCAGTATTTTTGTATGGGTCCAAAAGACGGTGAAAATAATTTAGAAAAATCCGGTCTTTGGAATGACATTTTAGCTGCAAGAAATTTATTAGCACACCATTCTTCAAGTTTAATTCACAATGTTAATAATAACTGTGTCGAAAATTATAATAGTGTAGTCGCCAAATACGTGGGTGGAAAGCGTATTAATTTTTCTTTAAAAGGGTCTTACCAAACACGATGTCATATTGCTCTAACGTCCTTAAATGCAGGTCGTTCGCATATAAGTGTACTACACAAAAAAATTACAAAGGCAAGTCCAGGTGTATTTACTAAACGTTATATAGAACAACGTTCGAACAAAAATAAAAATAAATTAAAAAGACGACAACTATTTGGAAATTCCAAGTCTACTAAAAAAGTTTTTAATGGCCCAGACCGAGACTATGGATGTATTCAAGAAGAACCTCAAATATTAGATATGGATCCAAAAGAATTTAATATTAAAAAAATACAATTTTTAGAGCGTGTATCAAAGACTAATGAAGAAATTAAAACATTAGAAGAGTCAACGAAAAATCAGTCTGAAAGCGAACTATGGAAAGTAGAGAGAAGTATACGACTGACAGCCTCAAATTTTGGAAAGGTTTGTAAACTACGAGCAACAACTTCAAGGAAAAATACTGTTAAAAGTGTATTATATAATACATTTTCCGGTAATTTATCGACAAACTATGGCATTGAAAATGAACCTATAGCAAGAATTGCCTTCGAAAAAGTGATCAACTTAAAAATTAAACCGGCTGGTTTATTTGTTGATAAAACATATCATTTTTTGGCTGCAAGTCCTGACGGGCTAATCGAAGACGATGGTATCATAGAAATTAAATGTCCATACACTATTAAAGATCTCACACCTGAAGATGCTATCCAAAATGGAAAATTAAAATTTGCGACAGTCATCGATGGAAAATTAAATTTAAAAACAAATGATAATTACTATTATCAAATACAAGGACAACTACACATAACACAAAGAGCTTTCTGTTATTTCGTCGTGTGGTCGTCCAAAGGTACGTAAATTATGCTTATATAGTTTTATAGGTATCCTGTCAAAATGTCATGGTAAAAATATCGTGGAATAACTTGCGATACAAAAGTAAAATAATATTGTGTGGTAAGTATTCTAAATAAGCTAATAACTACGTGAAAAATGTACAACTTCAGTAGTTATTCATTTTTTATTTACAATTTACAACATAATTCTTATATTATTGCCACCACATTTTGACTAGGATCCAGTGTTATACATGTACATTGTACCATATTACTTGATTCACTAAATATTTCATATATCGTTCTCATTTACGTTTTCAGGTATGTTGTACCAAAAGATTGTACGAGATGACGTTTTTTTCGAACTACGAATGCAGCAACAATTAATTTCATTTTACCATGACCATTTGTTACTAGAAATATTAGATTCCCGTTTTAATCGTGGTTTACCCATCAGGGATTAATTTTTAGCTTTTTTCGTAGTAATAATGTAATATATTTAATTAAAATAACGACTACAATATTATTAAGTCTTTGATAAAAAATAAATGATTTTAAATGTAAAAAATTTTATAATGTTTAAATACTACCTATTCCTATTTCTTATACTATATATTATTATATTATTGTAATGTAATAAAACTAAATCCAAGTGGCAAGTACAGTCATAAATAATAATTAACCCTAATATAAATTATTATCCGTAAATATTGTAATTATAAAAACATTAAAATTCCAACAATGGTTTTACGATAAAGACGCGATAAACTCGCAAATACGCCCGCGGTATCAGTACTACCTGTAAGATAGGGCGGAAAGTGGCGGTACATATATAGGACCGCACTCACACTAATAATCATTTACGACTAACACAAAGATTACGGGCGGCGACGACAAGATTAGAAATTGCCTAAATTGTTCCCCTTAAATAATAGCCACTAAGAGCCGCCTTAACTCCGCCACTCAACATACTTTTAGGGAACGTTATTTCATCGTCGTGTCCAGTCCTCTATATCTTAGATCGTGGATAATAGTATGCCTATTATATTTTCACATGATTAGATAAGATTAGATAAGTTCCGAAATGTGTATTGCATTGTTTTTTTTGGGAATCCCGTCTTTTATTGTCAGCAACATTTATATTGTTATTGCCTGTAGCAAGCGGCCGGTAGTCTCGCATCTACATATCATAATATGATTATATAATAATATCATCTAACTACTTTAATCATACTTTTTTGTGAAAAGTGTTTATAGATAATTATTTTATAAATCGTAGTACATTATAATATTATATTAATATATTAATTTAAATACACACTTTTAATTATGCCGAAAAAAAGTGCATTATCGCATGAATGTATTACAGAAGGTGCTAAATTATTTAAAGATAATTTGATACATGATTATGGTTTTGGAAACAGTAAGTTATTCATCTCAATTCATTAATAATATTTAGTAGCTTGTTTATTATATTATAATAATAAAAATTAATTGCTTTTCATTGAATTGCATATTAAATATTTGTTACATTTTTGTTATTTTTAAAAAATGTTATATTTATTTTAAGCTATTCCATATATACTATAGCTTTTACCGTGTATGTAGTAAGGTAAACTACTATGATAATTAATATATAAATATAAATATATATTATAGTTCTTCGGTGCTTGGTGGACAGAAGTTAAGTAACATTTTGAGATATTGATGTATTTAATTCTAATAAATGAGGTGTAATTTTTTGCACAGATAGATTAAGTCAAACATTTTTCCTCCTCGTGATATAATATTATAACACCTGGTATTTATGATTATACTCATTTTAATACGATTTATAGTACATTTGATTTAACTAGACATATGTCAATTTAATAAATACAAATCAAATACCACGTATGTTCCGCTAGCAATATTTGATAAGCGAGGACAGGGTTCCCAAAAACGTCTAAATTCCTCAATATACGACAAAACAGTATTTCACCGATAGATGGCGCACTAATTCGACATAAGTACCCAAAAAAACGAGACACCAAGTTTTGAAAATATTTGATGATAGGTATTTAAAAGTACGTCGTAACAATCTAAGTTAACGTAAAATATAGATAAGGGCGTACAATTTCAGAAAAAACATTCAGATCGCGTGAAGTTGGACGGAACAGAGGTCGAGAGCTCGGGGCAACTAGGCTGTCCGAGATTTGTTATACACCAAGAGTACGCACATTCTGGAAATTATTTAAATATACTTACGAGGTCGGGACCACTTTGAAAATAGTTCAGGGTCTTAGGCAAGAGGGTGGAAATTTGGAAAACGTATACAGACCGCGTCGAGTCAGCCCGGAACAGCGTTCGGGAAATCGCGGAAACCGGCCACCCGGCGAATTGTTATACACCAAGAGTACGCACATTTTGGAAATTATTTAAATATACTTACGAGGTCGGGACCACTTTGAAAATAGTATAAGGGCTTAGGCAACGGGGTGAAAATCCGGACCCCCGCCCCCCCACAATTGACCAGTGTCTTGTACATGTTAAATGTTGTGTTTTTACATGATTAAGAAAAACCAAATTTTATCATACGATAGAAGGTACAAAGGATTTTGTAAACAATTTTCGAAGCTTCGCGGATATCAACATTTTCAATTAATATAGTGATTTTTTTTTTATTATCAGTTTGGTACCGAAAATGGTTGAAAAATACCGAGTTAATTTTTTAATTAAAATATTTTGTAGTTTTGTACATTAATATACCAAAAAGGTTGAAAAGTTATCTAAGATGAATAAAGTAATGTATTTCAGGAAATATTTTTATAAAAGTTATAAGTTATAACATAACTATATTAGATACTAAGCGGAGCGATGAAGCTATAAGCGATTAAGCTATAGTGGTTTTACAATGGTGTTTATTTTTTTTTTTATAATATATACAACATTTCTACCAGAAGAAGTGCTTCGATTTCAACATGTAGTATCTTTTAGCAAATTGGATCAAGATGGTACTTTAGAAAGGTCATTTTTCGATTTCCTCAATAGTTATTTAAATATTTAATGCCATCAGCCGTGGGGAAAAAAAACCGACAAATTACAAAGAACCCTCTAAAAATGGATTAAAAATTTCTAAAGCTTTGTATAACACCATAGACTATTAGACACGAATAAAAAAAATATATTTCAATATTAATTCAACTTACAGGCCAGGCTAAATAAATAATAACAATATAAAATATCCAGACTGACAAACCGTCTCCGCTCAGAATCGTTTTTCTTATACAATGATATTATATCATTGAATTCAAGTTTAATACAATCCATTATACAATATACATTGACCCACTTGTAACCTACAGTACAGAAAAGCGATATCCACTTACCCCGGTTACCCGCTTTTTTTAAAAATTGTTTGTACATATTATTATATAATAATTAAAAACTCAAAAATTTTAAATCACCCCCCATGGCTCTGTTTTCTGAAAATTATCTGGACCCTCCCCATGACAAATTCCTAAATACGCCACTGCCTTGTACCTATACATAAATAATAAATAATATTATCTCTAATATTTTACTATTTTATAGCTTATATTCTTCAAGTATTAGCTATGAAGTATAATAAAGATGTATTAAAGCAAAATGCATATAATACTTATTATTTACCAACATTTTATTTTTATTCATTATTAAATTTTGTTCCTGGCATATTGATGAAAGCAACTAAAAATGTTTAGCAAAAAAAGAAAAGTTACCGAATTTTCATTAACAATGACACTATACGTAGAAATTTCAAATACTGTGAAAAATACCTGTTCGAACTCTGCTGAATTCCCGCCGAATCTACAAAGTTCAAAGCCTTTCCAAGTCACGTGATCGGTGCGGAACGTTCGCGACGAGTCATTCCCCCTCCACGGTGTCCATACGTAAGCCAGCTCTCTTGCCCGGACACCTTTTTGGTCTAGTTGTCTTTTGCCAACTCTTGAACCATGCGGATTACATACCGCCGATCCGTGTCGTGTTCTTTTTGGTCGACTTCGTGGTTATCCGACCCTGTGTTTATTTATTATTATTTATTTTAGTGGGGTTGAACTTTATTATTTGCACACTTTTATACTACACTTTATAATACTTCTTATGAGATTTTAAACAAAAACAGAATTGACTAGTTGTGGCCAGTGAGTAAATTGAAATAGGTATGGAACACTAAATGGTTTTTTGTTTGAAGTACCTATCTGAATCATCATTGGCTTGCACACTTATCTGCCACATAGGCTAGCACATGCCTATGGGCTGTGAGTGCAATTAAACTTTAAAGGATAAATTAACTTTAGTTGAAAATTTAAGTTAATAAATCACAAATAATATATTCAATACTTACCTAATTTCTTATGAAATTGGATATCTAAATGAAGAATAGCAATTAAATTTACTCAGTTGTAATTCAAAAGAATTTTTTGTCAGGATTTGAAACTTTTACATTATATTATAGATATGCACAATGACTTTTTTAATGATTAATTTTATGCTAATCCATATCCCTTTTTTATTTGTATCACAAACCTATTCATACCTTACCTACTACAGAAAATCAGTATTGACTAATCAATATTATTTAATAATAATCCTCGTAATAATCATACATTGGAAAATGAAAGTTATAATGTCAATATATTTTAAGTTCTTTACGAATTTTATTCAACGATTTATTGTTCACTTTCTTCAATACATTTGTTTTAAGAACACAAGTCTTAATTATTATGGTTGTAATTCAGAATATACCTTGATAATTAATTTTAATTAGATTCACTCTTTAAGCTACTAACATGGACTAGAGTTCAATAGATATTACATAGTTACCTATTAAGAATTTTAACTATACATATTAATATTCATATATATATATAGGTATATATATTTATGAATTTATGAACTTATGTTTGAGTATAAGGTCCAAACTAAATATAATTAATATTTATAAATAATGAATTGTACTTATGTATATTATTATGTACCTATTTATTAGTTATTATTCATAAATAATAATGTTCTAAGAGCTTTAATTTTTTAAAAGTTAATGCTGTATAGCTATTATGATAGTTAATAACATTATCTGTGTTAATAAACTATATTTAAAAAAAATTGCATATCCGGGACAAAACTATTGTTAAAAAACCAATAAAAAATTAATACTTAAGTTTTATAATTTTTAAACTAACCAAGCTAAACGTAAATTGCTAAGCGCAGACGGAGACAACAAAGACCTATTTCAAAAAAACTTAATATTATAATAAATAATAATATTACTAATCATATAGGTATTTTAGGAATTGTTCCTGTGATTTCAAAGGAATTAAAAGACATGTTCAGTTAAAAAAAAATGTTTATTGCTGAAATATGAAATATTAAAATAATTGTGTATGCTGTTGTTCTCAGCTACCTCATCTCCTAAAAATTAAAAGTCATTAGATTTTTCAATGATTATGATTATGTAACAAATTTTTTTTGTTATTTTGTAGGCGGAGTGGACATAATTTCATGCATTTACATACCTATATAAACAATATAATACAAACACAGGTTTTTTTTTTATAGAATTGTCAAGTTAATATTTGGACGAAATTAGATATTTAAGCGAAGAATAACAGTTTTAGTTACTTGAAATAGGTAGGTGGAAAATGGTCTAAAAAAATAAAAAATGTTGTTATAATACTATGAACTCGAAACACATTATTAGTAGTTAGGAAATCATGGAGTCAAGCATTGTAAACGAATGATACAAATGCATTGAAACCCGACCCGTGTTGCAGTTATCTTGCGTTTGTGTTTATTATTATTATATATATACCGACAATCAATATCTCTGTCATATTTTTGGTGAAATAATGATGTAAGGTTGTCGATACTATTATAATCACTTTTTTACAGTCGCTGTTTCAATACAGTCCACAAATAACCATGTACCTGGTATACGTCATAGTGAGAAAATGACCTATGTCGGTGGAGGGGTGATGTCTCTTATGACTAAAAATGTATTGGAGAGAAAACGTCCTTATACTAATTCACTCGTTTAGACGGTTTAAAATGTTAAAATCAATTTTATTGTTTAGTATACAGTGTGAGGTGTAAAAGAAAGAACTGATCCAATAAGTATGTAACTAAATATAACTATATGTAATAACTTTTTTTCCAATTAATTTTTCTTGTAAACATTTTTTTGTTGAAAAATTGATTGGAAAAAAAGTTATATTATGGTTATTTAATTACAAGTGTGAGTTGTTTCTGTAACACTCTGTGTATGGTTGATTTATGTTCAATTCTACGTCATAATCGTATGTCTGTATGGACGCAGTTTTGCAGGTAGCAAAGTGTCCAACTGCGCCCTTGTTCAATAACCATTCAAAGTCAGTCGTGTCATACGATGTTGGTTGTCCTTCATCGATTACGTATTCTTTTACCTTATCCATGACAGTTCTGATTTCGTCAAATAATTTGTTTAAATAACTGCATTTCCACTCTCGTGATTCATTTTCCTAGGCAAAAAGCGTAAATAATAATAACGATAATAGAGAATCTTATATTTTATAGACTATATTATTTTGTATAATAGTGGTAACAGTAAATAACTGGTACAACTCAATAATGCTTATCAGTGGTCGAAGTGGGGGGGGGGATACGGAGGGATGACATCCCACTACTTTTTTGTATTTACATTTTTCATCCCTCTACTTATTTTGTCTTGAATAAAGCGTTCCTCCTAAGACTTGTGTTTTAAAATGAAATAATTATTATGATTTTTATATTTATACCTATGTATAAGAAAACTTTTTATTTTTCGTATAGGCCGTTTCGCAATCATATTATCTATACCCGTATTTAGAGCCAGGGATTAAGAATTTACATATACCTTAGTCGTGTTTAGAGCTAATAACATAATATTTTAATATCACAAAACAATAACAATATTGATGATAATAAGTCCACAGAAAAATATAAAAAATAAAATATTTTATCAGTTTTTTTTGAAAAATTTGAAAATATGTTATTTATTTGTTTAGTTTTAAAGATTATTTATAATCGAAAAAGATTGTAGTATTCTGATGCATAAACAAAATGTGAACTATAAAAAAAAATACTATACAAGATATGAAGAATGTTATGATGATATCAGGAAATCTGAATTGTAAGGCATCCCTCCACTTATCTTGAGCCATTTCGACCACTGATGCTTATACCATAAACAAATTTCTGCTTATCGAGTACAGGCAATAATATTGCAATAACAAATTTGACGCAATATAGCCAATGAACCTACTAGGGAACATCTAAAGACGTTTACCATACATGCACACTACCTTACCATGACATAATTTTAAAAAATAATAACAAAACCACTGGCACCAAAACAATTATATTACGATATTATTTTATTAATAAATAATAATTGTTACTAATCGAAAAATAAGGGGAAAAATATATACTCAGTTTTCCGGCGGGCCATGGTCCGAAAGTATTAACACTTAAAAAAAAATTTAATAATTATTAATAACGATTAGAAGACAATTTTATGATGTCGATTACTTAGATTATAAATACTTAAGTCTTACGACTTAATTTTGATTAGCGTTTGAAGATTAAATTTTGACAAAATTGGATATTCACACATAAAACAACCAGTTTTTGCTATAGTGTTGTAATTTAAAATAAATATTAATTTTGTTTAAAGTTTGAATTTTGACAAAATTTGTCAGGGATGCACTTACTTTTAAATAAATCAACATTTTTGTTGTTTAAGTATGTTTATTATTAATATTAGTTATAATGACTGGAAAATAAAAATAATATTTTTTTTACGTGAGTCTATCATTAACTGAAAAATATATTCCCAGTAGAACGTATAATCAAAATGTTTGGCCACCCCTGCAGAATAATTAGTTCGGCTAAATTAATTTAAAATAATACATCTATAACGTAAATGTATGCCATTGGGCCTATAGTAGCTGATTTAAGCTGAAGTCTTTACCGTATGCGGAACTAGAGTACATTTTTTTGGGCTAAAATTTTATCAGCAGCGCAGACCCGCAGGTGCTTTGCCCCCACAACCCCTAAATTATATACCGGCTGTAACTAACAATAGACAAATAAATTTATATAAAACTATACCTATACCTAAAAATTGTAGTTAAAATTATAAATAATATTATATACCTCGACATATTTTTAATTCAACTTTTACTCGAATACAAAATGTACATATATAAAGTAATATCAATAATCATATAAAATAATATAAAATCAATACTGATTTTCTATTAGTTGCTGAAAACGTATCAATAATATTGTTTCTGTATCGATATTGTTGTTCATTGTTGTTCTCTGACAAGCTTTTAATTGAAGAAAATGAACGTTTGCAGTTTGCGCAACTAACAGGTATAGTGAAAGCTTCAAAGCTACTTGTAGCAATTTATATAAATTTAGGTACACATCTTCAGTATCTATAACTACTTGTTTAATATCATCAATATCAAATTTTTCTTTAATTTTAATCAGGAAATTTTTGGCAACAACCTATTTGTCTTATCACCAAAAAGCATAATACATAACGAGTTGATGAAAAAAAAAAAATGTGAAAGAATTTAAGGCTTATTTAACTTGAAAAAAAATTTCCCAATTTCTTTAAAGAATAAAAAATCGTTATAGCAAAAAGACGAATTTTTCAAATTAAAGAAAACCTCAAATTCGTCGAAATTTTTTTAAGAAATTATTTCCATCACTTCGTTATGAATTATGATATTCGTTGATATGAAAAATAGCTTGTTGTTAAAAATTGCTTGGTTAAAATTAAAGAAAATTTTGACATTGATGATATTAAAAATAATAGGTACAGACTACAGATACAAATTATGTGGAGGCTAGATAAATATTTGGGGCCCCCAACATCATTGCACCTATGGCCTTTACTCCTAAAAAGAAAACCGATCACTAATACACTTACTTTTATGTCCTGTTGTATTATCTCTTCCACTTGTTTTATTTTTAGTTTAATAACGGATTCCAGTGGATCCAACTCCACGAGCGGTTCATGTTCTGAATTTTGTCTCTGCGGTTCAATTTTTAAATTGCTATGTTCTAGAAGAAGATGAACTCCTACATATGGCGGCTTCTCCGGCAATACATTTTTTTTTCTCAAAATTTTTCCCACCATTTGCTCTATTTTCAATTTGCTATTTATTCTGGCTTGTTGTTTGTACAGTTTGTCCAATCGCGTATCTTTTCTTTCCGGGATATAATTTCTTCTGTATTTGTCAAATTGCTGCACAGATATTATAATCGTGTTTTAATTAATACATTCACGGGAAAAAATACATGAAATCTAACCCAAATCTTGTCTTGTTGTATTATCAGGGCATATATTATCAATTAAATACCAAGTAGTTCCTGTTTTGCTTTTATATATATTTTAAATGAATCGAGGAAAAAGGACCACGAAAAAAAGCCCAGAAATATAAATATGAACACAATATTATGTATACCTATCATCATTACGTCGTGATTTATTGTATTATAACTTATAAGTAAAAAAACATAAGTCTTAGGTGTATACATACTAAAATTTATACAAAAATTACACGACTATATAAATAGATAATATAATAAGTTAATAAAAAACAGGTGGACAGTGGTGGTATAATATATTTAGATAATAGATTAAATTTTGTAATGTATATATCTAAGACTTATATTTTTTGTCTTAACTCATAACACAATATGTCATGACGTATACATAATATTGTGTTCATATTTTTATTTTTATGTTATTTACAATCTATATCTTATACAATTAACAATTAATTATTATTTTCATTATAATATAATATTATATTTTGTCATAGGTACATGGTAATTAATTACTAATTATAGGAGTAGAGGATAGGTACATGTGTACACGTTTATATTAATTTTTATATTTCTGGGCTTTTTTCCGCCTACCATATTAAATATATAATATGATATGTTACATTTTAACGCAACACATTGACATTGTTGGTCACGGTAATATAAATCTAATAATCATCAAAAGTTAAAGAAAATAAGTTCCAAATATGCACAGGTAGTAGGCACAATATATTAAATCAAAAATCATGCCAAGTCCAAGTCCACACCAGTGGCGAAACTAACCTAGAATAACCCATAAGCAATACCTAAAATTTACCAATTTTTTTTGGTGGGGGGGTTGTTAAAAGTTGAAAATTCAGATCAACCTTCAAGTCAATCGTGAAAAACTAAAAAAAAAAGAATTATTATCGGGGTGCGACTTCCCCCCCCTCCACGCCAATAAACCCACATCCAATTTACTCATCGTATAATAAAAATTGTAAATATAAAATTTTGTTCAATAAAAAAAAAAATCTTTATGTAGGTAGTGATCGGGATTTGTCGGTATATATAGGTTCAAATTATTTTATTAATCGTCGTTTCGAATCGCATTGCGTCTGATCACTTACCTTAACTAATCTGTTGTAGTCTTTTATGTTTTGCAATGTTTCCCTATTGAGTTTGTCAGATCTGCCAACTAAAACTGTTTCGAAGAAGTTGCCGATATATCTCTCCAACTCCTCGGTGTAATTATACATCGAGCATGCCAATATCTGTCTGTTGGCGTACATGCCTTCTTGTTGTTTTTGCTACAAAAACGTTGTTCAATATTATATAATTTATGAGTTTCTGATATGTTTTAACATTTTAAATGATGTCAAATTTTTCTTACATGCAACTACGATTTTAATTATCGAGATATAATAATTTATGTTTGAATCTCTCATACCGGGATATGTAGACATGTAGTAGGTACAAACATTATTGGGTCCTCAGAAACAATAAATTGGACCCTTCCAGTAATAAAATCACTATTTATCGTCGTTTAAATATAAAATGTGAATTTTTGAATACAATTAATATAATAACTATTGTCTGAAGCTTATATTATGTATAATTATAAAATATACCTATTGACACTATTGTATATGGCTTTTTGTATCTCGTCTATAAATTATAAGTTGTTCATCTATTTCTAAGGTCATTTTCGAAAACGAAATTCAAATTTTAATATTGAGTGTTTAAAGAAAATAACCATCAATAAATGGGTCCTTAAGCGTCGTCACAAATTATGCAGTGGGTACTGGGTACCCTGCAGTGCACACGCAAGCCAATGTATAATTTAATTACAAATTTGATGTATTTTTCATATATTATGTACTATTATTAAAATATTTAATTATTTAAATATTTATTTTTGAATTAATATTCACATGCAATTTTATTATAAGGACGTTGGTCCGTTAAAATTTTTATAAAAATAAAAAAATAAAATATATGGTGTGATTTATTCCAAGCATACTTATCCCCATTTTTCCTTTAAATATGAATTTATTCAATTTCTGATTTTTGAGATTGATAAGTATAACTTATAAGTATGTGTACTACTGTATACTTAACTACTCAACGACCATATTTTGATATACTTAGATTTTATATCATTCAAGGAGTGTCCTGAGACGATACTAACTTTTTTCAAATGTGAACCACCCCTTTTACCTATATTTTATTAATTAAACAGATGATTATTTTGCATATATTATATAGATGTAAAATATAAAAATATATGTAATATTTAATCTAGTATATTTATTATAGGTACTTACAGTTTTTACAAATTATACAATGTTAATAAGTTAATATTAATTACAATAATTTTCAACCAATTATATCTATATTATCGTAGACTTATTAATCCTTATAGTAAATAAAGTAAAATTACTTCAAATTACTCTTTCGAATTTCGATTTAGATCCGTAATTTTCAAAAAAATCATCTGCTTAACAATTTACAGAAACATGGAAAAATTTAAAGGAAACATTTTAGGATAAATTAAAGGAAAAATGAGGGTGAGAATACTGAATACTTGGCTATTGGCGAATCACCTTTATAGGTATAGCAACTCGAAATATCATTATTGCAATAACGAAAATAAAGTAATTTTAAAAACTTGAATACAATATAACTATCTCTTGCATTCAAAATTCAAATTATGATATATTAAAACGCAGGTTGATATTGTAGTTAATAGGGGCATAGGGCAATAATAGGGCTGCATTTTTTGTAGCTCAGCGAAAGCCTTTTTTCGCATGTCGTGAAACATATTATAGCATTATCTACTTCAACAGTGTATTGAAGCCATATTTTTAGACATTTTTTTAATTGATAGATTAATAACATATTATTTAGAACTTTAATTTAAATATTAATTTTATATTTGAATACTATTATTATTTTTTAGTAGACCACTCTATGGCAACCAACTAGGTTTATATTATATTAAAATAATAAATATTTTCACTGCTATTATAACTACTACAATTTTACTTTATGAAACGTTAAACAAATTAATTGTAAATGCTTGTTGTTATATTTAAAAAAACAAAAACGGTTTTGCTCTTTTCTACGTTTTTGGAGCGCTGCATAATTATTTGACTACATTTTTGGGTGATTTTTAATAATTATATCATGTAAGAGCATAATTCATTATATAAGGCACGTCTTTTATATTGCTATAAAAGTGCCATCATTACGATCATAGGCGTAAATAGTGTTTGAAATTTGGGAAAGCTGTAGATCAGGTCTATACTTGATACTCTTATGATGCTTTTAAATTATAGCAATGAAATCATTAATTTTTTTTTTTTTTGGGGGGGGGGGGGTTATAGCCCTATTTGTGGCTATTATTACGATAGGTAGTAATAAGTCACAAGTGTGATAAACAACCCGTCGAGTTGAGTACTGCACTCACCTTGAGGTTGCTCGCATTCTCCAACGCCCGAGTGATCTTGTCCATCATGGTGGCCCTGTTCTCTATCCTCTTGACCGCGGTATCGAACCTGGTCCTGACAAAGTCAGCATCCTCCTTCAGGCGCGTCAACATCCGCTCGAACTGAACGACCCTGCTCTCGTACAGCGCGTCCACGATGGCCCAGTAGCTGTTCACCTCGGCCACCAGCCGCTGTTTCTCGGCCACCAGCACATCCACGGACTTCTGGCGTTCGGCGATCAGGTGGCCGTTCTCGCCGAGCACCATATCACGTCGTTCCTTGGTTCCGACGTAGTCGGCCTCACCATCGTCCAGGGCATCTCTGGCCCGATGGTGCTCGGTCCTGGTATCGGCCAACCCACCAACTTCTCGTCGTAATCGACCGGCACCTGCTCCTCGACCACTCGCTTTTTCGGTTTCATATTAATGGATTGTGTTGGGGTACGACACCCGAATTTTGGATCGAAAAGTTCGATTGTTTACTGTAATATGATAATAATAAGTAATTAATAACATATTATGTAATATGTGTACTAAACTTCGGTCTCCATGCAAAATTATTGTAGGTTTGCCCGAAACGCGTGTCTTTGGTTAGGGTCAGAATTTGAAATTTTTTTGTTCTGATGTTTTCAATCTTGTAGCTCCGTATATATGCGTTAAAAGTATTTTAGGGAATTATTTTATAATTATATTATTAGATTCTGAGCGGTGCGAATAAGAATGTATTGATTTTACAATCATGTGAGTTTTTTTTTGTTTCTGGTAGAAAAAATGCTTTGACTAGGTATCAAACTTGATAAAGGTTTCTGGTAGAAAATTGGGTCTATTTTATACTATATAGATATAGGAAACTCAAAATTAAAAATTCTGAGTAATTTTTGAAACAATCAGAAAACAAAAAAAACACTAACATTTATTCAAATTTTAATATTATTATTAAAATAATTGTTTGTAAGTTGTCACATTGGTTACCAAAAAGTTAGACAGTCTTCGCTTGGATAGTTTTCGATTTACTTTATTTTTTATTCTATAAATATCGATAACAAATAATTATTTGTTGGGTCAAAAAACTTAAAAATGTAATACCTACAAGGGTCCTCGCATAAGTTATTATGGCTACTTATTCATATTAAAATTTCACAGAAACGGTTATTTTTCATAAGAAATTAAAATTAGAACTTTCACAAATTCATCAAAAACATACAAAATATTTTTTAGTTAAAAATGTATAAAATATTCAATTTGTACCTATTACTAAAACTTGAAACTTTTACAACACTGAAAGAAATGTTTTCTTCCAAGTTACTCTCCAGACGTACAAAGGAACGCCTATAATGTAACTGTACGTACTTGAGACCCACAGTAACGTACGCATGCGAGACGTGGTCTAGCACTCAAGGAGATGAAGAAATGCTATAGAGTTTCGAAGGAAAATACTCAGAAAAGTATATGGACTGGTATATAATAATGACTTGGAAAGTTACCAAAGAAGATCAATCGAAAACTTTCAACTACTGTACAATAAACCAAGTCTACGACATTTCTTAGCTAGGAAAAGGCTGGAATGGGCGGGACACGTTTGGCGAGCTGAGGGCTCACTCATTAAGAAAGTCACAGAAAACAATCTAAAGGGAAAAAGACCAAGAGGCAGATCTCGGCAGATATGGTGCGATACAGTTAAGAAAACACTGAAGAGAATTAATCCAGTGCTGGATATGGAAAGTCGGATGAGTATATTGGAAGCGGCGATGGTTCTAAATGGACAGCTATAAGCCCTAGAGGAACAAGAAGAAGAGAACTTGAAAGTTTAATACAAGGTTCTTCATAAGTGGTTCATACTGAAATCTAAAAACATTTTAGCTTTATTTACATTTGAAGTTCAAACTTGGACGAAATTAGATATTTAAACGAAGAAAAACGAATGTATAGTAATTGCAAAAATTAATTTAACCTAACTTATTACTTATAGTAAAATAAATTACTTTAATAGCAATATAAATATATCAATTGTACACATACATAATTCCAGTGACTTTCTCAATGAAGAAGTACACATAGGTACACAATACACACAGTGTATCTACAGCTGTACAGTTACGTACTTTTTATCATCATAGGCGCAATTTGGGCTAAATTTATGGGGGTGCTAGATTTATGTGGACCAAAGTAACACGTTTGGGGCTTTGCCCCCCACACCCCCCTCATAACACCATTCATGCATTCATAAAACTACCTGATTAATCAATAATTATTAATATTTGAAAAATAAATATATATTACAGGTAAATACGTTTTTTTATTTTCATTTAAATATTATACTAAAGATATGCGCCTTTGAGACATAGTAAAATTATTTATTATTTTATCTTTATAAATTTTATTGCTTAGATCTCTCTCAATATTAATAACTGACAAATCTGTAAATTTTGACTGTTCCATGCTTGTCCTAAGCCAATTCTTTATTCGGCGCATAGATGAAAAAGACCTTTCACAAGTAGCTGAGCTTATAGGAATAGCTAATCCTACTTGAATAAGTATAAACAAGTTTGGAAAAACATCTTCCGTCACCACTTTCTTTATTCCAAGTATATCAAAATCTAAATTTCCATTTTGTAAACAATTTTTTGTCAGCAACATTTCTGCTTTCAATGATGTTAAATCAATATTCACAACATCCTAAAATTATATTATCCTCATATGATTATTTTATTTACAAAATTAACCTACATTACATTAATCACAACAATATATTATATACATGGTTGTTAGGTACCTATTTATAATTATTATGAATTCAATTAATGAGTTATTATTATTTAGTTTATAAATAATTTACTAGTTACGACCCTTTAATGATTGATGAAATATGAACCTTTTTCAAAATCCATTTTCATAAACTGGTCTAATGAGTTAGCTAAAACTAAACTTTCATCCGAAAAACGGTATTTTATATTATTATTTATTATTATTATTATTATATAAGTCAAATCTTAGAAATTAATTTATCCTGTTGTCTATGACATAATATCTGTATAACCAATAACAATTAAAAGATGCTTTTGAAAATTTGGGGGTGCTAATATGAATTTTGGGGGTGCTAAGCACACCCAAGCACCCCCCAAATTGCGCATATGTTTATCATTGAATTTTAATTCTGAGACAATTGGCCATCCCGAAAAACTTTATAGGGATACCGGGACGCTATATTCAAAGCCGTGACTTGTGATAATCCTACTAAAATATAGCTTTACTTAAAATCTACACAGCAAATATAATTATGTATTATTACTTATAAGTTATAAGTTTATAATTTATATGAAACTAATATGTCATAAAAAATTATATAAAGTGTAATTTAATTAATGTTAAAATAAAAAAATATTTTAGATTCTGAGTGAAACGATGAATGTATTGATTTTACAATGATGTGTGTTTTTTTTTTATTTTATTATTTTTTTTTATTTTTGTGTCTGTCATCACGTTTTAGGACAGTAAAAGTGCTTGGATTTTCTTCATCAGTAGCTTTTCTGATAGGAAAGTGAATCTAGTTGGTACTTTGGGGGGTCAAAAGTATAAATTTCAAAGTAGTTTTCACAAGCGCCGGGAAAACAACATAAAAATTAAGGAAAAACGGGAATTTTTACGCAAAATTGGTTTTCCAAAAAATCGATTTTGGTTTTTGGTGTAACTCTGAAACAAATGAACGTATATACATGAAATTTTCACTGGTTGTTTATATTTGCATTTTCTATATACGATAACATTTTCAAAATATTTTGATTTATTTTGAACTGTTTAGGGACATTTTCATTTTCCATTTTTTTTTTAGTTTTTTTTCTAAAAATATCAATAAAATTTTATTTGTTGGTTGCGAAAGCTTGAAAATTTAATAGAAGGCTCCTAATATATTGTTTCAAAGGCAGATGAAAAATATTAAAAATCCTTAGTCACTATTTTTTTTTATAAGCATTTAAAGTTCAAAAATTGACAAAATATGGAAAAATCACGAAAATTAGCAAATTATTTTGAGTTAAGAATTCGTAAAAATTTTTCTTTTTAAATCTAAGATTTGAAAATTAAACACAAGATTAATTATAAGATTATCTACCTTTATCAAAAGAAAAATGTCTATAAGAAAGTCAAATTAAATTTTTATGAGCGTTTGAAATTCAAATTTTTACAACATTGAATATTCAATCGATTCCCATGTAGCGATTTCCTTATTTTGTTGTAATTCAAAAACAAATAACTGTAGATACATGGAAATTTCACTGAAGGTTTATATTAGCATTTCCTATACACCATACAATTTTGAAAATATTTTGACTCTTTTTGAGCTGTTTATGGACATTTACAGCTTTCAATTTTTTTTAGTTTTTTTTTCTATAAATATCAATAAAGTTTTATCTATTGGGCCAAAAAGTGTAAAAATTTAATACAAGGCTTCTGATATATTGTTATAATAGCAGTTGAAAAATATTAAAAATACATAGGCACAGTTTTTTTTTATAAGCATTTAAAGATCAAATTTTAACAAAATTTATCAAAATCTCGAAAATTATCAATCATTGAAATTAATAAATTATAAAATGTTCAGTTTTTATAGCTAAGGATTGCAAATTTAATACAAAGGTTCTCATAAATAGTTCATACTGTAACCAAAAAATCTAAAAAATATATGAACACAGTTATTTTTTACAGACATTTTAAATTCAAATTTGGACGAAATTACATATTAAAAAACCTAGATTAACTATTTTAGTTATTTTGTTGTGATTGAATAATATTATTCGTGGGTACTTGGAACTTCTAAAGTGTACTATTATATATCTATGATAGTATCACGGTTTTTGTTGATATATAACGCGTTATAAGTACCTAATGGACATTGTGATATGATTAATTTGGAATTTATTATAAGTACCTATTATAGGTCAATTTTTTGTTTAATACCATAGATATGTATAATGTATATAATATGTCTTATACATAGACTGACATACCGTCTCCGCTCAGAATCGTTTTTCTTATACAATGATATTATATCGTTGAATTCAAATTTAATATCATCCATTATACAGTGACCCACTTGTAACCTACTGTACAGCAGAGCGACACCCACTTGCCTACCTTTTTTCATTATGATTATTGTAAAAAATTATAAGTAATTGATACAAAGTAAAATTAAGTAGCTAGGTATACTAAGCAAAAGTGAAATATTAAACTCGTTTCTTATATTTTTTAGTTATTTAATTAAATCTTTCATTAAATCAATTTCAATTTCAAGAGATATCTCTTGTATATACCAGACAGATAATATTAATGTCTGAAACCTCGTTAATTTGAACGAATATTTTATAAATTCACGAGAAAGGTCTAATAAATTAAAAATATTAAAGCCATCAAAATGTCTAGTGGGAATATGCAACAATTGTATAACAAACCACGCGTTTAATATAATAGATAAGACATCTCGCACACGTTCGTGTACCTACATGACAATATGTAAATATTAGCACGAAACATCCAACGGCTAAATTGAAAAAAAAAATCATAAACTGCCATCGTATTGGCAAGTAGCTCATTATATTCCTCACATAAAAAATAATTTAAAACACGATGGTACTATATGTACCGAGAAAATTGCATCGCTCACTAAGGAGCTGAGATGTATTGTGTGGCATATTATTATATTGTTATTAAAAATATGAAACCAACTGTTTGCTTGTTTTACTAGTTTGTTTTATTGTCGTTTTAAAACGTTTTCGTGCAAAAAAAAAAAATATATCGTGACCAAAAATTCCATAGAAGTGTATTTAGTATAATATAATTTGTAGTGAGGAGATTTCGATAGTATATTATACGTATAGATCTATTATGAATGCGATGAACCTCGTGTATTATTTATGTCAAGTCTTAAACCAAAAATGATATCAAAATAGCAATCTAAAAATAAATATTAATAATATTGTCACGATTCATGAAACTTTAAGTATAGGTATAACTTACCTACCTAAAATCCAATATAATTATAGTCAATGCTATGCAATATCCATTTTATTATCAGTGGTAAAAAACTGCTAATGTACGTAAAAAAATGTCAGTAACTATTTTTTGGTACAACAATGTTATAGAAACTATAGAATCATATTTATATGATGGTGTCTAATTAAAACCATGTACTGTCGTGATTTCACTGCCAAAATTGTGAATCTCATTCAAAAATCTCGTCGTTGGGGGTACCCTATAATATAATAAATAGTAGGTATACACGTATTATTATAAAATGTATTATAAATTATAATTTATAATAAAGTACCTATATCGGCCTGCATAAATATTTATGACAGAATATATATTTAATATTTATATTCCAGTATAACCAACAGTCGAAATTATTACAATATTTTTAAAAATTGTACAGCCGAAAATGTTTGTGTATACAATTTCGGAAAATATAGAACTAGGTCTTCGTACTTTTTTTTATTAGATTTGAATGCTTCAAATACGTGATGTTATAGTTCTTTAAGGGGGCTGCAGCAGGTTTTGTCAAAAGTCAAAACTAATGTAGATTTGACCAATCTAAGCATTAAATTTGTTTGTTATAATGTTTTTCAATATATTTAAATTCCGTATCATAAAATAAACCTTAAGGGGGCTGGAGGGGGCAGGTGCTCCAATTGATGAAAAAAAAGTGACTTTTAAACCATTAAGCTAGACAAAACTGGAAGAATTTGGTGTGGCAGATCTTGTAAACGGATTATGATTGATCTAAAAGTTTACCATAGGGAATGATCGAGGTGATTTTTTTTTATTGTTAGTGTCATAATGAATAGTATAAATACAAAAGTATCATATTTTTTCGATATTTTTATTCTTGGATATCACAGCTGAAAAAAAAAATTAAAAATTACCTCAATCATTCCCTAGTAAGCTTGTTGATCAATCATAATCCGTTTTAAAAATTAAAATCTGTCAAATCAAATTCTTACAGTTTTGTCTAGCTTATTGGTCTAAAAGTCACTTTTTTTCATCTGCTGCAGCCCCCTTAAAGCCTTTGGACTACGGTATAGGCATGTATATACGGTGGAATTAAGTTTTCTAAGAGTTGGTTAAACATTTCGGCCCGGGAAATTACCGTGTGGCAGGCTCACCCGATATATTATAATGATTAATAATAATAATCCATAAAAAACTTTTTTTTAGGAATTCTCTTATTTATAATGTTATATAATATACATATTTTTGACATGTGAGTAATTAACTTTTTTATGATCACCCAAATTACCAACTAATTTCCTACCAGAAAACATAACATTCGGAACATTCGAGGAGATGTGTTTGGTGGATATGTTTCACATAATAATATATATAGGATCGGATTCTTATTATTAGAATATATTTTTATTTATTTATTTTATTTTATTTCAATTTTATACAGTGAGTACTGGGCCCCACTGAGAAAACCTGTGTGGGACGTGGGTGCCCAGGAGTGCTTACAATATTCCAGATTAATATACATAATAATAGTATAAGTCTCGGCTAAAAGCCTAAAACATTATTCTATTTAACTTTATGAAGATAATTACTTAGATAGTATAAGGTATAACAAATATACAGTAAGAAAAAAAATCAAATAATTAATAAGTATAATAATACTTAACCTAGAGTCCTATAGACCAAATAATTGAAATAGAAATAAAGAACTAATATAGAATCACAAATATATATTTATAAAGTTTAACAATTTATCACTTTTATACTCTATCACTTAAGCTTATAATAACCAGAGTAAAATTCTTTTTTTAATCAATTCACGTGAGTAATTTATAATATCAGTAGGTATTTTATTAATCGGTGGAAGAAATAAGCGCCAAAATGAGATAAGAAAAAAAATCGTATCTTACGAAAGCTCCAAAATTCTAGGAACCTACCTGCAAGCTCGGATTAAGACATTTTGAGGCCCAGTGGCTAAAGTTTTAAATGATGCCCCTGTACCTAGGTTTCATCGGTATTCATACATTTACCCTAAAAGCTATATGAGAGATAACAATCCTCGTACCTTATTTTGCTATCAATAATGTCAGGAATCTGTTGCCACCCTAATATAACTTAGAGGCATATAGTTACGCATGTGGCCATATAATGGGCCAATGGGTACACCATATTTTTATGTATAAGTACTAACGTAGTCACGGCCATAAAACACTTTAATGATGTTTAAAATTGTTCAGATATAATTAATGTATAATAATATGCGGTTACAAATTACAACGAATAAAGATCATCTATAAATACGTGTACTCACAACATTTTTAATTACCTACCTACATGGCAATATTACCTTCTAGACACTTAATTGCACCATATTCGTCGTATAAATTAAATAAATCGCTACAGTGTTAAGGGTGTAGGTTTGTGTTAATATCGCACCCCGGCGACTATAATGACACAAGTCAAAACCGGTATTTTTTAAGGAGAGAGATTTTTAAACTGGCTTGTAACTTATAATATAAATAAAAAACTAACCAATCGTTCAATAGTTACCGAAATTATACCAACTTTTTTTATTTATTTTTTACATTTTATTAATATAACTGTAAATTTAAAAACTTAATTATTAAAAAAAAAATTTTGAGTTGTGTCGGTTTATGTAATTTGTTTTAAAAATAAAATACGACTTAAGTCAAACAATTTTGAGTTGTGTCAGTTTATGTAATTTGATTTAAAAAAAAATATTATAATATTTTACAAGTTGTTGACTTACATTACAGTTGGATTACATTACAGTGAGTTATAAAATTCGTGGTATAGAGGTGGAATCAGATTTTGCCTACAGAGCTCTAACAAGTCATCTTTTTTGGCTTTTGAAATTTCAGGCCGAACTTCATACGCTCTTGAAAGAGTTTGCATTGTCACATTATTGTTACGGGAATCATGTCTTACCTAAAATAATAAATAAATAATAATAATAAAAAAAAACATTTGATTAATACTTTAATCAAGTAAATAATATAATATTTACTTTTATAGTTTGATAGTCTGTATTTACATAGCTCGTCCGCACTTTGACTGCAAAAGGATCACTTTTATCTATCACTATTTCTTTTATGTCATTCCAATATATTTGTTGTCCATTAATATCTTTATTAACATTTTTTCCAATATTTTCACTAAAGTTTTTTGAAATCATAGAAATCTTCCGTTGATAATTCTTTTACGTCATACGCTTTACCGTGTTGTTTTGCTGTCTTAATTAGAGTTACCCATTGTGCTGGAATGTATATTGGACCACTTCTCAATACTTTTTTTTTTTGTTTTTCGATAACAGAGTGCATACAATCACCCTCATTTTGAGTGTGTCCAACTATAAGAAATTTGTGACGGATTGATTGAATGTTCATAGTTAGTACGGCATAAATATACAAACTAGTAATAAACTTATTTTTATTTTGTCCGGCGCAGTTGTTAGAATAAAAAATAACGTTAGATGGTGATTCTGTAGTACCATTAAAATAATTCTGTAAAAAGTTCAATAGGCATGATCCGATTTCGTTTGCACCTCGCTTGGCAATAGTTTCATTCCAAACATAGCATGCTCCATCACCGTTTTTCATGTTGTAAAATGTTAAGTTGTACGTAGCTAGTCTTCTTTTATAATAAAAGTTTGAAATTTCGCCATCGGGTGTGATCAATATTGCTTGCAAATCAAAACATGCAGAAAATATCGTTCCATTTATTGCATTTTGTTTGTCCATCTCTTTTTCTTTCCGTGAAGCGTTTTTTTCTAAATCATGTTTTAATTTATTTTCTTCTACTTCTTGTGTTTTCTGTATTGTATTTTTATAAGTTTCGCATACGCTGCACTGGTCTTTTTTTGGTATATGAAAACCGATATTAAAATCATAATTAAAAATACGTCGATATGCAGTTAAATTTGCCCACTTTAACATACCATTTTCTTTACAATATTGTTCATACATGCGATGCATTTTTGAAATATTTAACTCTCCAGATATAAATGTGCGCGTGGTTTGTTTCCTTAAATAATGCGATTCAATGGTCGGATAAAGTTTTATATGATTGCAGACGGAATCCTTAATTAATGGGTCAATAGCTTTATGATTTTTGTGTTTTCCTCTAAAATCTTCAGACAAAAAACCATTTTGAAGTTTACTTCTTACAGTTCGAATTGTACGATCCGTAATATTTAAAGTATTTTTAAAATAGGTTTTACATACTTGTACTAGAAGACCATTAATATTAAAACTATATCTGTAATTTAAAGATCTGTTACTATTTTGTTTAGGATAACGATGTTTAGGATTTATCTCGGTGACATGCCTACTTATAAATTCCCGTTGTCTTGATAAGTTTCCTAACTTCCAATATTCCTTAAAAATTAAATTTCTCTCGTCTTCGGATATTTTTTTTGTACAGTTACATCGACATTTTGAACTACAAGGTTCTTTTATAGTTTTACCTTCAATAATTTTCCCATTGACACTGTTATATTGCGCTCCAGAATTTCTATTTTGTCGTCTTTTATTTTTTTCCCATGTTTCTTCATTCTTTTTTTTTTTTTCGTTTATGAACCTCTACTTCAGAATCCGAATATGAAGATGACGTATTAGAAATTACACTTATGTCTTCATTGATATTATGGTTTACCTTAATATTGTTGTGACTACTTGTAATAATTTTATGATTAGTTTCTTCGTCATCCGTATCATATGCGAGAATATTACCATGTATTTTATACGGTTCCCAATCAGAACTACCGCTGTCTTCAAAATCACTACTAACTAACTCTTCTTCAAGATACTCATTAACATTTTTAGATGCCATATTCGAGTAAAAAAATAACTTTAAAATATTTTAATTAAATTACAAATCACTAAAAAAAATAAGAACTAACGGCGGTAACTACGGCTATTAGGTAGAAACAACGACTACACATATTATACACACGATTGAAACTAACTATTTATATTGTCGTTATAATATTATTACAGATTATAACGCATGACAAAAATTTAATCAGTAGATATTGGAGAAGTGGATAATCAAAGTAAAACCTAATAAACAGGCCACGGGGCACAAAATGTTCTTACCTAATATAGATAACATTCAATACTAATGATGCACAGTTAAGATAATATTATGTAATTTCTAATCTAAAATAAAAATAGCCGGTATCTTATGGTTGATATTGGAGTTATGCCAGTTTTTACGAAAAATTTTATTTTGGTTTAATATATTCTATAGGGACACAAGTCATCAAAACACATAGATAAATCCTGTTTAGAGTTGTGTCGTTTTAACAGTATATAAAACGAAAAAAAATAATTTGTATGATGTTATTATCTCAAAAAGCCAAATTTTTGACTTGTGTCATTATAGTCGCCGGGGTGCGATATATCTTTAATCGTGATTTTTTCTGACGCTGGGAATGGGAAAAGTTGACGGAGTGATCGTTTACAAAAATACAGTACAAATCAATTTTGAAACGAATTGCCTGTTATATTATGTTATCCTTATCAGTGATAAATAATAATATTGTTTATGGCTGGTGGAATCAATAATCACGATAAAGAAAAATAGCAAAAAAATATAAAAATAATAACTACCTTGTCAATATTTAAAACACAAACACATATCAAAAGTAGACAAAACGTTTAAACGTGTATTACTAATATGTAAGAAAATAAAGAACCTTGGCGGGGGATCTATCCCTCATATCCCCCCCGTGAGAACGCCCATGTTACTTTAGCCTGTAATATATATTATATAAAAGTTGAATTCAATTGCAAATCATTGTCTGCTCTTATATTACTAAGTATATTGTATGATATAGGTATTATTATAGGTATTGCTATTAAAGTAGGTAATTTATAATTTATACTAGGTACTATTGTATATTAGTAACACAGTAGGTTCAATTATTTTTGCCAAAAATGTTATTGTGCATATATATTTATTCGTTTTTGAGATATTATACCAAAAAAATATTATAGATTTTATCGTAACTGGTTTTGCATAAAAACCCCCGTTTTTCCCTAGTTGTATTTATGAACATTAGAAAAGTAAAAGGAATTTTTTTATTTTGACCCCCTTAAGTAGGTACTAAGTCTAGATCCAATTTTCTATGTACCAATAACCGCACTCAATGTTAATAATCAAAGCATTTTTACCGAGAAAGCCAGAGTACTATATATAGTAGGTTTCTCGCATGTACCTCGTCATACTAGATTATGTCACTGTAATGGATGTAATAAATTCGAATTTAATGATAAATCATTGCATATGAAAAACAATTCTGAACGGAAACGGTGTGTCAGCTTCTATTTCTAATCATGTTTTATAGTTTTTTTTTTGCATAACTATTAGTAATTTATTTTTCTATTAGTACCTACTCTACGCCATTACGGTATGTTGAAGTCATTTTTGTCAAAAACATTGCAAATTGCATATCATACATCATATATTATTGACTTATATGTCAATATCGAAGCACCATTGAGTAGATTTGTGGTATGCATAAATAGATTAATGAGAGCTAAAATATATTGAAAATTATTCCATGTACTTAGCAAAACGATATAATATGATAGTAATATATTAGATATATTTTGTGAAATTCTCTACTATTTTTCCATTTTGTAACACTTACAAGAGAAAACAAAATTGATTTTGTGGACTATAACTGGTGTAACTGTCAAAATGTACCTAGGTACCTAATATTTTACTACCTATACCGATTATTATTATTACCTCTGGTAAAAATTTCCCTGGTTTTATTTTACCCTGGTAAAATTTCACCAGGGATATTTTCGATAGTAAATATTTACTCCCCGATAAAAATTCACTAAGTGTAATAAATTATTATATTTAAAAATAATATGTTTTGTTTAAGTATTTATTATGTGCTTGAATCTTCCTCTTAGATGTAGATTAAACATTAAGTAGTTTAAAATGGTAGTACATTAATCTTTTGCGTAAACTCACTAACCGAATAAATAAAAATTATAATTTATAATCTATAAATAAGGCTATTTCATATAATAAAGTATATATATTCGTTCGGTACATAATTTGGTAAAATTTCACTAGGGAAATTTAATCCCACCGAGGAAGTTTACCTCCGGTAAATTTGACTGGGTAAAAATATACGGTTCCACCTGTGATGCTGAGATATTTCTGCTTTTTTCGATTGCACTCTTTCAGTCTATTTGACTTAGCTTTTAACCACACAAAGTACCAACCATATATTCTACTGGAAGTTTTAATGGGTATAACTGTTAATTGTTATGATTTTCACTGCTTCAAAAGGTGATGACGGATGCAAAATAAAAACTTTAAATACACACATAAAACCAGCACATTGATATTGATATTCGCTCCACTATATTAACTGTTTGAGCTGTCAGCGGTGAACCATCCTGCGTATATTAATAAATTATATTCTATTACCAAATACAATAATAGTTAAGTACCTACAAGTCTTGTGAGGTTGGGGATGTGGGTTTCTTTTGTCGTTCTATGTTTTATTTTTTGTAATATTTTTACCTTCGATTGGCAATTGCTAATTGGTGTAGGTTCAAACTGTTTTCCAGCCATAGAAACGTTATGAAGTTTTTTTTATATTTATGTAATTTATTTATGTATGGAATGTATTTTAATGTTAGTACCTATCTAAGTTAATTATTAAATACTATTATTATATTATAGAATATAGATGCTATAATATGTTTATAATACATTGTATACACATATTACACATATATTATAAAATTCAGACTTATGTAGTTGTCAATATATGCTTATAGTACTTATTGAAATATTGAGAGCCCTATTCATAGTCGATGCTTAAGAATAAGTATTGTTTAAGCTAACTTTGATAATTTAAAAAATAAAAAATTTGTCATATAAACTAAAAGAAATACTTAAGGTAGGGCTCGACCAACCTTAATTTAAGTAATA
The DNA here is from genome assembly GCA_949089665.1 of Macrosiphum euphorbiae. Classification (NCBI taxonomy): domain Eukaryota; kingdom Metazoa; phylum Arthropoda; class Insecta; order Hemiptera; family Aphididae; genus Macrosiphum; species Macrosiphum euphorbiae. The sequence continues at coordinate 51,098,061 of CARXXK010000002.1, read as the reverse complement.
CTTTTTCTTTTCTAATATGAGTTTCTCTATAGTTCTGGTTGAAAGTTGAAACAGAAATTCAAACACGGTTAAAATAAACGTCACGAGCTCCTATTGTTTCCCTTTTATACTTAGAGACTATAGTGTTATTAACAAAGGTGGGTATTAACTTGTTAAAAAGTTAATATTTATTTAACTTTTTAACTTATTTAGTTAAAATTGTTATTGTTGTAACTTAACTTTTTATAGTTAACTATCATTGTCGTGTAGTTAAGTTAATTTTCTTTTCGGGTCATGCGTAATCAACTAGGCAATACTGATTCGTCGACTTTTTTACGATTTTGGTAATTTATTTTCGAAATTGGTATATATTAGGTATAATAATCTAATTTTTTACACAATTTTAAATGTCTTGGTAAATGTTTGTGTATAACAAAATACTATGGTAGTTAATGACTTAAAAATATTGTACCTTCAAAAAAATTAATTTTTTTTTTAACTGGAAAAGTAATTTTTTTTTCTATCTTAACTTTAAATTTATCTAGTTAAACTTTTTTTCTTTGTTAACTTTTAACTTAATGGAAGGCAATTTGAATGAGCTTAACTTGCCACAGTTAATTATTTTCATTAACTTGCCAACCATTAGTTATTAATTTGTACACGTATAGTCAACGGGAGCTTTATGATAACTAAATTGTTTTAAGAGGAACAGTTATAATATTTATTAACTAGATAATAAGTAATAACAGATAAAATTGACTCATGTCTCACAGTAAACACTTCTATAATTACATTAGGTTATAATAGAAGGTAATAAAAATAATATATAATTAATATTTATACATTATGAATTAGTGCATACCTGTGCATTATTGTATTCATAAAACTATAAATAGATACGGCCAAACAAACACACGGCGAACAGCACTGTGGTCTAAAAGCATTCTAAAATTAACTAAATTAAAATAGTTAATGATTTACCATTTACGAGTTCAATATTAATCATAACTAGTGTTTGAAAATTTCATGAAATATTTCAAAATATGTGAAATATTTCAGTATTTTAATATATTTTGTTTGATTTTTAAATAAGTTTTATATTTACATATAATTGTCATAAATTACCTTCACCACTATATGGTACCTGTATGTATACCTAACCTTTGGTATTATACATTTCAATTGGTATTCAAAATTTTTAAATATTTTAATGTTTAAATGATACAAGTAGGTATACAATATTATACATGTATATTGTATACTTACTGAATTCTGACATTAGAATTTAGAACACTGAACATTGTGTTAAAAAAAAAAATAAATTGTGTTTTTATTTGTGTTAAAAAAAATTTCAATGTTTCACGTTTTTGTGAAATATTTCACAACTTAGTGAAATATTTCAAAATGAAATATTTCTCTTACTTCAAACACTAATCATAACCATATTATCCAATAACTGTTAGGGCCCCGCCACACTACTCCGGTTTCACCGGACCGGTGAAAACGCACCGGTCATCCGGTTTATCAAAACACATTGATTTAAATTTAACCCGCCACACTATTCCTGTACGAACATGTCCGGTTATGCGTCGACCGGTCGAAACTGCACATGATGCGTTGAAAACGGAAAGGGATAGACGGATGAAATAATCAAAACACATTATTTTATATCATACTTGTCACATTGATGCGTTTAACCGGACTGCGGTTTTCGCAATTGTATAATTTAAAATTTGTGATTTTTTTAATTATTTTTTTATTGAATAAATTTATCAATTATTATCATGTTTGGCATTGATAAAACAGATAAATTTATTCAATGTATACAAAACAATAATTCGATATGGGAAATGGGCTCCAGAGAATACTCGGACAAACACCTTAAGCTCAAAAGTTGGATGGACATCGGAAGCTCTATGTATTTAGATTGGAATGAGCTGAAAAAAATGCAAAAGATGAACGAGGTAAGGAAATAACACATACATATTCATAACAAAGATGATATTTTGATTAGGTACCCAAAAATGTACTTACCAAAAAATATCAATGCAATATAACAAAGGATTTTACTGATTTCTAATTACCAAATCAAAATCCCTGACTAATATTACATATAAAACCATGATATTAACAACATGGTATGATAGCAAAAGTGCAGATTTGGTCCAAGTTCGCGCATACACCACTTGCTTACCCGTGTCCAGTATTTTCATATTATCATTAAATAATTATTACTATATACAGTGTGTATACTACACTACTTCACATGCTTACTAAAGGATCTGGCCGTCAAAAAGTTACGATCGTACCTTGTTTTTATATCATGTATAAAACATTTAAATACAATTTAAAATTGTAGATATTTATGATGTATACCTACATTAATTTATTATAACACCTTATAGGTATTAGGTACAAAAAACAAATAGATACTAATCATAATATGGTGATTGTTTTATGTACCATTTACGTAACTTACATGTAAGTATAAATTATAATACGCTCAATATTTACGTAATTGTAATACATAACACAGCGTACAAAAAAATTAAATGCATTGAATGAATACACTGATTTCACGGCAACCAATAATTATTATTATAATAATTTTAAAACCCATGGCAACCACTTATAAACAAAAATTACCACCTTAAATCTCTAATTCTCTGTTGGAGCACATCCTCTGGTTGGACCTAGGGGGGTGATTTGTAGCTTATGTGTTATTCTGATGTATACGCTATATTATTGTAAAGTTTCATTAAAATCAAAATTCAGTATAAATAAATGTATAAACGTTTACAGTTAAAAGATGTTTTATAATAATTGTACCTATGTACAATTTAATTTAAATTAAAAAAAAATAGGTATAAATAATACTATTTTTTTTTAAATAGAAAACATTAAATAAGGTAAATAAAAAATATGATCAAAATTAAATTTTTTGAAATTGGAATGGCACTGATCCAGGTCCCATGAAATATTTTGCGATGTAGTCTCTAACTTCTGTACCTTGAGTACGAGCACCAGTACCACGAACTTCAATATCATCCAACATATTGGTCTCTGTATCTTCGTTGTTGAAGCCATCCCTTCTTCGAACAAAGTTGTGTAAAACACAACACGATTTAATTATTTCGTCCACAAAATCAGGCTCAACTTGTATTGGTGTATGTAAGACACGCCATTTATTAGCCAGAACACCAAAGGTACATTCTACCGTCTTTCTTGCCCTTGATAGCCTATAGTTGAATACCCGTTTAGTATCATTAAGACCACGTCCTGGGTATGGTCTTAATAAGTTCGAGTGTAAGGCGAATGCCTCGTCTCCGATAAATACAAAAGGCTGAGGATGTTCATTTGTGTTTGGTAAATTTGCTAATTCTGGTAGTTTGAGTTGATTTGAATAAAGTTTTTTTCCAAAACAACTCTCTTTAAATACATTTGAATCACCCACTTTCCCTTAGGCACCAACATCAATTGCAATGAAACATAAGTTGGCATCAGCAATCGTCATCAACACAATCAAAAAGTACTTTTTGTAATTGAAGTATAATGAGCCTGAATTGTTTGGACCTTTACATCGAATATGCTTACCATCTATTGCCCCTAAGCAATTTGGAAAATTAGTCTTATCATAAAAAGTATTTGCAATTTCAACCCATCTTTCTGTTGAAGGCTCTGGCATTTCTTTCGGTTGTAAAACCATCCATAAAATCGTACATGTCTCTTTTACGATTTCCCCAATAGTACTCCGAGCAATGTAAAAATCAAATTGTAATACACCAAAACTTGTGCCAGTAGATAAAAACCTTAAATTAAAAACAAATTTTTATAATTACTTTTTTAGGTTACGACTGTTTTTTTTATTATAAATCACCTACCTAATTATTGCAGTTTATTATTATCTACTTCTATTAATACCTAAAATTATTACTATTTCATAATTCTTATGCATTTTTAATTTTGTTTTAATAACTTAATAGTAAAAGAAATGAAAAATACGTAGCGTCATATTCGTGATAATTACTCGAAATTTATCAACCAGGGAAAAAGTGGTGCTGAAGGAACTTCAAAAAAAAAATATGTATATGCTGATGCATTAAATTTTTTGCAACAAACAGTGAAAAAAAGAAAGTAAGTTTTACTTTAATTTTAAATACATTATAATAGACAAATTGCGTATTATAATATATAATAATTTTAGATTCTGAGCGGAGCTAAATAAATGTATTGATTTGACAATGAGTGTGTGTTTTTTTTTAAAATGTCTACTTTTTTTAACGTTTTAAAATTGTAATTAAACAGATTTACAAATGACCATTTATTTTCTTATTCATTTTTATTATTAATAAGTTGAATATTATAATATACAAAATAATTATTAAAATAATAACTAAAAATAATTTAAGAAATCTTGATAGTCTATTATTAATTATTATATTTTATATTATATATTATTCATAATCTTAATTTTTTTAATGTACAAAATTAATGATATTATAATTTATAATATTTTGTATTTGTATCATATTAATAAATTATTATTATTATTAGGACGACAATTAATATTGTGGATGGTGCAGAAAATAAAGTCGATGAAATTTTTTACAACACACACGATGAGTCGGTCATAGAAGATGCTGATAACGAAATTAATATGAATATCTCAAATTTGCCTGGTCCGTCTGCGTCTCAATATGAAAAAACACTTTCAAAATAAAAAAAAAAATTGCTGAGACTCCTTTCCAATCGAAATTGTTGCGTATGCTAGAAAAATCAGAAGATGTAGATCCTGATGTGGCACTTTTAATGGGTTTTTTAAATCACGTAAGAAAATTAACAGAAGAGCAAAAACTAGATTTTCAATCACACGTAATTAATTTTTTCAAATCTCTTTCTAAAACAGTACAACAACCACACAATTTCCAAAATCCTGTTCACACATCTAACTCAAACAATCCTGTACCAGACCTCTCTAATCATAGTATCCATAGTATAAATCCTTTACAATCCGAAGTTTCATATAGTTTTCAAACAAATTATCCCGATAGTCTCAACCCTACAGTATCCACTTCATTTACCACATATCATCCATCAGATATTTATCAGCAAATTTCTACTACACCAACATCCTCAACATTGTCAACAATACCACCTATATTTAATCCTTATTTACTTCCTGGCCCCCTTACAGATACACATCCTTATAAAAATAATAATGATAAATGATTATTATTTAAATAAATATTAATAATTTATAAATTGTATTATCTTTTATTATACCGGGTAGGTTAAGTTGAAAACTAATTTATTTTATTTTACATTTATTGCTGTACCAAGCAGGTACTTATAAAAAGTGTTAACTATTTTTATTTTTTATAAATGTTAATTGTTTTTGCATTATTAAAATTTAAACTATTATGATTCTATGAATATTTAAATAAACTTGAATGTTTTAATCTAAAATATTTAAATATATTTTTTAATTATATGTACCTAATAAGGGTCGGCCACTCGGCCTTACACACCAAAGACCCCTGAAGCATTTATTTTTAAGGATCCCATACTTAAAAAGTCGCTTTGCTGTACAGTAGGTTACTTTTGGAATACTTTTCTTAAATTACTTTACAAGATTGGCTTGTAACCTTGATATCGGGTGTAGTGCTGAACAAATATTGATTTTATATTTTAGGTACCTATTTAAGTTTAGAAAATATGTAGTACCTATATGTATTAGGTATGTTATAGTTATATGTTATTTTCCCAGTTTGAATAAGAAAAAAATATTTAAATAACACTTACCTCAGTGTCACTGTCAAACGCTCTTCTGCCGAAATTGCATTTCGAAAAAATGTATTTTTTTTGGTAATATATTCACGTATATATTTCAAAAGTTCATCAAACGATGTTCTGGACATCCGATAATACTCAAAAAATTTATCTGGATGTTTTCTTAGATTTTCAAAAAATAATGAAAATCTTTGTGATTTTTTACGATTTACATTTAATGGATGAACCCAAAATTTACGTTGCACGGGCTCATCTAGCAGTCCAAGTGCTTCCGTAATACAAACAGCTTTTATTTTTTTGTTCATTTTTATTATTAATAAGTTTAATAAAATAATAACTAAATAGCCTATGTTAACTCAAAATCCACGTGCAAACAAATGATTATTTGCAATACTACAACTGAATAACTACATCATTTTTATCAGGTGTATAGGTCGAATTTTAGGTGGAAAGGGTAACCGTTTACGCGGCAAAACCGCAATAGTGTGGCGACAATGTCCCGTCCGGTTTATAATGAACGTTTTCACCGGTCCGGTGAAACCGGAGTAGTGTGGCTGGGCCCTTATTGCCTAGCAAAGTTCAAATTCAAAATATACATAATATACCGATTACATCGCAATAAAAAATTGTAAATAAGCATCAGTTAAGACAACAAGTCATAAATATCGGCTGAAGTGTGAATTTACGAAGTACGTCGTTCGTATATATCGAGTGCAGTGTACTTATTACTATAGGACACAGGATATATATTGCACGAAAGAGTAGCAAAATAATTAATCAATTTAATATCGATAAGACTAATAATAATATTATTGTATTATGCCAAATTATGTTTTTCCTGCTCGTTTGTGCATTCCACTGTGCAGTGGAGTATATAGAAATAATTTTTGGGGTGGGCTATATACGAGGCGTGTTACAAAAGTATGAACAAAGAAGTGGAAGACCTTCGATTTCAGACGAGTTGAAAGAGAGCTTCGTGAAGATCGACGAGTGACGGTTCGAGATCTCGAACAAAGATTTGAGTTGTCAAAAAGCACCATTTAAAGGTTTTTTAATGATATGGGCTATCACAAATGTTGTGCTCGGTGGGTGCCTAAAATGTTGACCGAGGACCATAAGCGCCAACGCATTGAGACTTCTCGAGAATTTTTGTCTCGTTATGCCGAACAAGGAGAGGATTTTTTAGACTCCATAGTAACGGGTGATGAGACATGGGTTTACCATTTCACTCTTGAGTCCAAACAACAGTCACTGGAGTGGAGACATTCTCGCTCACCGAAAAAAAGAAAGTTTAAAGTGACGCAATCTGCTCGAAAAATCATGGCCACTGTTTTTTGGGACAGGAAAGGAGTTCTGTTGATTGAGTTTATGCCAACTGGGACAACCATTAATGCAGCTTCGTATTGTGAGATTTTTAAAAAACTTCGCAGAGCCATCCAAAATCGAAGACGAGGCATGCTGACGAAGGGTGTTCGTCTATTGCATGACAATGCCCGACCCCACGTTGCCCGTGACACAAAAGCACTCTTGGAAAAGTTTGGTTGGGATGTGATCTCCCATCCCCCTTATAGTCCAGATCTTGCCCCGTCCGACTACCATTTGTTCTTGAACTTAAAGAAACATTTGGGAGGGAAACGGTTAGAGACAGATGAAGAAGTGAAGACAGAAGTCACCCAATACCTAAATAAGGAGCTGGCGGCGAGTTTCTATGAGGCTGGCATACAAAAACTTCCAGATCGCCTTGAAAAATGCATCCAAGTAAATGGCGGTTATGTGGAAAAATAACTCATAAGTACTGTATATATAACCATGTAAAAAATATTTTGAATAAAGCTTATTTCGATTATTATAATTATGGAGACCTTACTTTTGGGACACGCCTCGTAGTAAATAGAAACTAGCAAGTGATCTATTACTTAGAGGCTACTGTCTACTATACTGGGTGATTCTTTTATCAAACAACACTCATTATTTCTAAAAGTGTAAATTTTTTTGAAAATATTTTTTTACATAGTTTCAAGTCGCTTATAAAACAACGTTTTTATTAAAAAATTATATTTTTAAATATTTTTTATCCTTATATTTTTTTAAGTTTTTTTACTTTTTTGAATAACAACATAGGGTTTTAATTTTATATTCCAAAGCAGAATATTTTTCTTAGTATTTTGATACATAAAAATCGAATTTGGGTTGAGTAGTTTATGAGTTATAAGTATTTAAAGTTTAGATGAGCTGAGTGGAGTGGTTCGGGGTTACCCCGCGAAATGTTTGTCCACTTCACCGCTCGTCTAAACTTTAAATACTTATAACTCATAAACTACTCGCCCCAAATTCAATTTTCATGTATCAAAATACTAAGAAAAATATTCTACTTTAGAATATAAAATTAAAACCCTATGTTGTCATTCAAAAAAGTAAAAAACTTAAAAAATTATAAGGAGGGCAACCCCGTTCGAGCGTCCTGCTGTATCTAGTGCCCTCTAGAACGAACTCAGTGGATCTGTTTTTCAGGTAAGAGTTCACTATTCTCTGCGTGCCAACAGATGCACCAAGGAGATCGAGTTGTCTTAAGAGTGGCGACCATTGTACGTTGTCGAATGCGCCGGTGATGTCTAAAAAGACACCAAATATGTGTCTTGCGCTGGACCCATCTACCCAGCTGTAATCTTTTTCAATCGCACTGATGGTGGATCTGCCCATCATGAAGCCGTGCTGCTCGCTGTAAGAGTCAAGGCTTGTCTCGCGCGTCAATTCGCCTATTATAATAGATTCGAGTGCTTTCCCCAGGACAGGCAGGAGACTAATAGGACGGTAGGACTTCACCTCGCCCAAGTTTTCCTTACCGGGTTTTGGTATTATTATAAGTCTCGCTGCCTTCTAGCATTCCGGGAAGGTCCCGTTCTGAAGGCAGTTCTGAAAGAGGTTCGTGATGATATCCCTAAGTTGCATCCACGCTTTTCTGAGAATGCCTGCTGTGATGCCATCGGATCCGGGAGCACTATTCGTCCTCATCTTCCAGATGGCATTTTTTATAATGTCCGGGCTGAGTTCGCCTTTATACTGAATTGGACCATGAGCTTCGGGTATTTCCCCATGCGGGTCCGGAGAAACAAATGTGCTGAAAACCAGGTCAGCCGTTTCGCGGCAGTTTGTGGTTTGAGAACCATCCGCGCCAGAAAGCGTGCTGGGCATGGAATTGCATGAGTTGCCGCGTTTTGCCCATGAGAAGGCTTTTCCCCACGGGTTCTTATTGAGGTCTCCCGCAAAGCACTTCCATGCGGCCCTTTTGTGATTCCTGGTCTCTGTCAGGAATTCGTTTTTCAGTTTATTGTAAGCTGGCCTATCGGTACTCATTAGACCGCGACGCCTCTGTCGGACAAGGTTCTGTCTAAGAGTGGACAGGACTGGAGACCACCATGGACTTCTGCCCATCACAGCGGTTGGTCTCTTTTTAGGGATTGACCTATCAGCCGCCGTGGTTATAGCACGGATGATGCCATCAGCTGTTGTGTTTATACTGGTGCTGCTGTCGGTTATGCGACCAATTTCACCGAGTAGAGTGGTCTTGAAGAGATCCCAGTCGGCAGAACTAACATCATACCTAATCTCATCTGGGACTCGCTCTACCGGCTTTTTCACTGCCAGTCTGAAACTAATGACACGGTGGTCACTGTCAGTCAAGTCTGTGACTGTCCAATCTTTGACGAGACTGGCCGTGTTGGCTGTAGACATCGTGACATCTATATTAGATGTTCGTCCATCACGGCGGCAAAAGGTGTTTATTATGCCGGGACAGTTGTGAACGATAAGGCCATATTTTCCTATGAATTGTTCTACAATCTTTCCTCGGCGGTTTCGTTTATTTGAGTGCCATAGATCTGAATGGCCATTAGTATCGGCACAGATCACAGTCCTTTTTTCCTTTGCAATGATATGTTCTAGTTGCTCAACGTGAGCAGTTGTCGGCAGACTGTATTTAAAGTAGGCCGAGGCTAGCACGACGTGATCGTTATTGTCGCTACCATAGGCGACTTTGATGGCGACAATATGACTTGACGAGAAGTTACTCAGTTTAAGCGCTTGGTATCTGTTAGTGAATGCAATTATTGCGGCGCCATTACTTTTACTGATATGCGATCTACAGCTCTCAAAGGCGTAAACCTTCCCGCTGGTGACTAGTGGCTCTTGGATCAGTAAGTAATCAATTTTGTTCACTTTACAGGCTTCCCGTAGTTGATGACTCGCAATGCGGTCGCGGTTCACGTTATGCTGGTATATTTTAATGTGAGTACTCATTTTGGCCAGTAATTGCGAAGTCCGTTCGACGGAGGAGATTTCTCATAGCTTTAGTTTTAGCCGGGCAGTTAGCCGAAGAAGCTTTATGATTTTTGCTTTTACAGTTTGCACATTTCATTAATTCCTAGTCGCAATTTCGGGAGTCGTGCTTTCCTGCGCAGTGTTTGCAGATTGGGTCATCTGAACGGCAGGTCTTGGCCGTATGGCCATATCTTTGGCAGTTGTAACACTGAGGGAGGTCATTATGAGGTTTCATTCTGCATTTTGTTAGTCCTAAGTAAACTGTCTTTCTCTCGAGTTAACAGAAGGTCTCAGGGCGAGTTTCAATAACCCAATTGACTGTGGGCCTGTCTCGGGGACCAGTTCGGAATAGTGGCCTGATACTCTCAGTATCTTCTGTGGAGAGACCTAGATCCTCATTCTGGTTAGCTATGTATCCAGCAAGGAGTTCCTTTTCTAACTCTTTGTCCACTCCAACCACGAGGAGTCTAGGGAGGGAAGGTTTCCTCTCCACTAATTTGTTCGTGCGCCTTAGAGCATTCAAGGATGCGGAGTCCTCCGGAAAAAGGATTATTCCGTCCTTATTTTTGGATATGCGTATGCGGGGACAGCTTAGTTTTAGTTCTACCGATTTTCACGTGACAGCAGTATTACCAAATGTTACCTATTTAATTTTAATAAGCTTTTTGTCAATGCTCAACGATTTTGACAGACCCGCGGTGCTGGTAATATAACATCGGTAAATACCATTACTAAAATGCAAGGCAAAACTAAACAGTGGAATCAATTCTATATTTATTTGCCATCGACCAGTGGAAGTGAGTACTCGTTACTTTATTATATTTTTCACTTTTTTTTTTTTTGTTTTTTTTGACAACTTTACTAATGTTAATTTTTCGTTGTAGAATGTTTCAGTTTACAAATTGTACGGTGACGATGCAGGCTGCAAGCCCCGTCACCAATCAACCACCATCTTCTGCAATTGTAGCACCTAAAAGTATGTATAAATATTGTCAATTGTCATGACGTATATACGGTAAACGGGAAAAAAGTCCCCGGTAAGAAAGTCCCACGGAAACAAAGTCTCTCATTGTAGAATAAATAAAACGATATTTCCTCTATACTGTTATATACTGGTATATCTATGTTTCTAAATAAATTGGGTTGACAAATCTTATATATTATTATATGTTTAAGATATTATATTATTTTCAATAAATTTAAAATGTATTTAATTATGTATATAAATACTTATCTACAATAATTTTTAATCCTAGAAAGGTATATATTTAATTTAGTTGATTGTTAATAATTTTCAATACAAATATGTAACATGTTTTACCTATGGGCTATGTACTTAATAAATACCTATATGATAAATAGGGCTCGGATTTATATGTATTTATTTAACCAAAGTATGTATTTATACAACAAAAATATGTACATAAATATGTGCTAAAAAATTTATAATATGTATTATCAAAAAAAAAAATAAATATTATTATTAATTAAAATGAAATGTAATAAAAAAAATATTTATCTAACTATCTAATTACTAATTATTATGGTTACAATTAATAATGACATGCATTTTTAAATTTTCGAATTCGAAAGACCGCCGATTATGTCGTAAAATTGATTTATATCGACTGAAAGATCTCTCAACTTCGACTGATGTTATAGGACAATATTGCATGTTGACTATGTCTGAAGGAGAAAGTTCTACATCCAATGAAGCTTCAGACGAAATACCAGTCAGAATATTCTTAATAGCTTTCATTTCTGCTAGACCGGAATTTTTTTTTTAAATATAATATAATTCATTTTTTAAATCATTATTTTCTAAAAGAATTGCAGCTTTTTCAATATACATTGAAGTAGTTGCATCGAGTTCGGCAACAACATTTTTGATTTCTTGGAAGTTTTGGCAATAATAATTAGCGGCATTCAACCAAGTGCCCCATCTAGTTACAATTGGTTGTGGAGGAAGGCTTAGATCTGGGTACATATTTTTAAATATTTCGACACGGCTGGGAGCTTTTAGAAATATCTTTTTGACTGCAGATATTAACTCATCAACTTTTGTAAATTTTGATCTTATAGTTTCTGCTATTCGGTGAAATGCGTGTGCTAAACACGTTAAGTGGATCATTTTTGGAAAAAAAGCATTTAATGCTTTACCGGCTTTTACCATGTATGCACAATACAAAATTTAACCGTCACTTTTTAAATGTTCATCTGGAAATTCAGTAACATATTTTGTTGCTTTGCAAGTTTTAGATGATCGTACTTTCGGCATTATTGGTCACACGTAAATTAAGACGTTGTTTAATACACAGATTAAAGTATTAAACCCACGAAATTAAATTAACACGGCCCGTTCGTTACTGCAGGTATACTGACTCACTGTCAACTGTCAGTACTTCAAACGCAGACGCGTTTTAATAACTCGTTATCTTTATGAGGTCATAAATATCAAACATATATCGACAGTAGATTAGATTAAGTTTAAAAATTGGTATTATTTTGTACTTTTGGATACATGGGCAAGTCTGTATTAATAAATAATAAATCGTAAATGAACAAATTGTCGAAATATGTAGGAAAAATGGAATTATTGAGAAATATGTAAAAACATGTACTTATGGCAAAATATGTAAAAATATGTAAAATAAAATATAGTTCATTTTATTGGAAATCCCTTGAAACGAATTTATCACTTACCTAAATTAATTTATCAAGTCACAGTAAAAATATGTATTTACATATAAATCCGAGCCCTAATGATAAAAGACAGAATTTAAATCAAATAGTAATTTGGAGACTTTTTTTTTTCCGTGAGCCTTTTTTACCGGGGACTTTTTTTCTTACATATAGACCTATAAACTAATGGATTGCGCCTCCCTCACCACCCAACCATCACTGAGTAACGCCAATATAGAGTGAGTAAGAAGGAACATAGTGGGGGATTCTTGATGGAATCATATAAGAGAAAGAGAGAAAAAACATAATGTGGGAAATCATAGACTTACGAAACTAATACTGTATATTAGACCTCTTACCTCTCTTTCTAAGCGTTGTCCATTAGTTTATAGGTCTATGGATAAACATGGTAATGTTGTTCGCTTTTCTTTTTCAGAATGCTACAATTGCAGAAAACCTGGCCACCTGGCCCGCCATTGTAAGTGTATTTTGTGTATATTATATATGTGATCGTAGGCAATGCATCTAAAATATTATTTTTTATGCAGGCAGGAGACCAAAAGTGCAGAGGGACCGGCCCCCCCCCCGCCGCCGTGACCGGTCCCCTCCTAAGCGGCGAAACCGGTCCCCCCCTCGGCGGCGAGACTAGTCCTCTCCCCAGCGGCGAGATCGGTCTCCCCTCTGGCGGCGAGATCGGTCCCCCCTCCGGCGGCGAGACCGGTCTCCTTCCAGACGGCGATACGGGGCCTCACAGCAGCTCCGGGACTCGCCCCCCCCCCCCCCCCCCGTCGTTGGGGAATGGTGCCGGGCAGGCTTCGCACCAGCACTCAGGCCATGACCGTGGCTCGAGTGCTCTTTCATCTATGGGCCACGATATATTTGTAATATACATGTTAGTTATAAATGTTTTTCAATACATTGTTTATAGGATGACGGTAAGCTAGTGGTAAGCTATAAAAAGTTCCTGTGTACTAATTTTTGTGTTCTTTTTATTGTCTAATTCTCATTTGTGTTTGTATATATTTTCAGAATGAATAATCTATAAATTATGTAGAAATATATATATAATATATAACAACCAGTGCTCGAATTGGGGGGACGCAGGGGGACGGAGCTCCCCTTCAAATTTTAATTTTTTTTAGCGTACCCCTTCTTATATTTTTAATTTTAACGGGGGGGGGGGGGGTACGTCTCCCGTGTAAATTATTATTGACAAACTTATAAAACGTTTATTTATAGATATTTATTATGTATTATCAATTTGAACAAAATATGCGATAAATTGTAAATTTCATTAATGATAAAAATCAAAATATATAAGATAATAAGATAATTTATTATTATAATCACGGACCACAGACTATAAATCTTAGTCCGTGATTATAATACAGGCTTACATATAGGTACTGATATACTAATAATGTGTATAAATAATGTATATTATATCGAGATTAAAATTAAAAATTCATGTTATCGGATGGTCGGTAACACTGTAAACAGTACCTATGTAGTTCAAAATATTGAAGAGAACCATTCATATGTTTTTAAATACATTGTTTATAGGATGACGGCAAGCTAGTGGTAAGCTAGGTATAAAAAGTTTTTATACATAACCTAACCTAAGTTATATTACAACATATATATAACAGATGTTATCATATTTATAAGTTTGCATAACTCTCCTTTAAAACGGTAGGTATGCATAGGCTCGAACAAATTATTGTTGGTGTTATTAGTTAATGAATAATATTAATGGTAACATTAATTGTTAACCAATGGCTAATAAAAGATATGAAAATGTAATACAAGATTCCTTATAAGATTTTCTACATTTATCAAAAAAAAAATGTCTACAAGAAAGTCAAATTAAATTTTTATGAGTGTTTGAAATTCAAATTTTTACAACATTGGAGATTCAGTCGATTTCTCATATAGCGATTTCCTTATTTTGTTGTAATTCTAAAACGAATAACTGTAGATACATGAAAATTTCACTGAATGTTTATATTAGCATTTTCTAAACACTATACGATTTTGAAAATATTTTGACTCTTTTTGAACTGTTTACGGACATTTTCAGTTTTCGATTTTTTTGGTTTTTTTTTCTATAAATATCAATAAAGTTTTATCTGTTGGGTCAAAAAGTATAAAAATTTAATACAAGGCTCCTGATGTATTGTTACAATATCAGTTGAAAAATATTTCAAATACATATGCACAATTTCTTTTTATAAACATTTAAAGATCGAACTTTGACAAAATTTATCAAAATCTCGAAAATTATCAATCATTGTAATTAATAAATTATAAAATGTTCAGTTTTTATAGCTAAGGACTGCAAATTTAAAACAGAGGTTCTCATGAATAGTTCATACTGTAACCAAAAAATCTAAAAAATATATGAACACAGTTATTTTTTACAGACATTTTAAATTCAAATTTGGACGAAATTATATATTAAAAAACCTAGAATAACTATTTTAGTTATTTTGTTGTGATTGTATAATTTTATTCGTGGGTACTTGAAACTTCTAAAGTGTACTATTATATTTATATATTTATGATAGTATCACGGTTTGTTGTTGATGTATAACGCTTATAAGTACCTAATGGATATTGTGATATGATTAATTTGGAATTTATTATAGGTCAATTTTATTTTAATACGATATATATGTAATATGTATATAATATGTCTTAACCTAGACTGACATACCATCTCCACTCAGAATCGTTTTTCTTTTATACAATGATATTATATCATTGAATTCAAATTTAATACCATCCATTATACAGTGACCCACTTATAACCTACAGTACAGCAGATCACCTTTTTTAAATTACAAATAATGTATAATCCATTAGGTATTACTACTCAGTAATTGCATAATATTTTTTCAATGAAAATTATTTGGTGTGGCAAAATATCTAATCATACCTCATTATGTTTATTACATATAAAAGACATTGTTAAGCAATACAAATTCAAACATACAATATAGTGTAGTTTAATGATGTTTAAAAAAATTTAATTGAATCATGCGTCGACTGCAATACGTAGAAATGAAACATATTGTACATACAACAAAATTGAAAATTTCTTACAAACCTTGGTTATAGTAGATAATATATGCTTTTGAAATTATAATAAATTGTGTATGAAACTTACTATTAATCAATTTAAGTGTATATACATATATATATATATATGTGTGTGTATGTGCTACATCAGTTACAAATTAACAATGAATAATAATTAAGTGTTAGCTGTAGTAATTCTTATGATTATCAGAGTATGGTTTAGTTGCAAACACGGACTAAGATAGAATGGACTGATATTGAATGTCTTATCAGTGTGACACAAATGTTTCTCTAGACAAGGTACCAGCAGGGACGGCGCGAGGGGGGGGGGCAGTCGGGGCAGTTGCCCCGGGCCCCACGATTTTAAAATTATAGTTAAGGCCCCGCAGTTCTGAAATGATTTATACTGTTCAGAGATTTTACTGAATTTCCAAAATTGTATTTATTGAAATCATAATTCGTATTAATTTTTTTTTCTGCTAAAATAATTCTTTATTCCTTGATTCGTTATTTTTAGACGACAGTCCAATGCCGGATTTAGAGGGGGTGCAGGCCGCAGGGGTTGTATTTCATCGGGGCCTCAAGACCAAGGTTGTATTAGAGCAGGCTTCAGGTTGAAGTCCTAAATTTTCGTATATTCGTACTATTTATTTAACCTCAGAGGCTAGCTCAGTCGCGCTATAGTGCAGTATCTTGCTGGACAAACCAATAAGATAGATAACCCGGTAGCGATGCCATTTTGTCATCAAAAATACACTGTGGGGATAACGATACCGCCTTGTAGAATCAACGAAGTTTCATAATTTTTTTTTTTTTAATTTTTAGGAGGAAATATTGTACAGCCCGCATCGATCTCTGTTTTTCAATGTTTTATTCTCAAACTTAATAATATGTCTAAAAAAATACAAGATAAAAAACATTTTTTAACAAATTTTTTTTACAATTATTTGAAATAAAATACAAAATCAGAGATCGGTGAGAGCTATAGGAAGTCTTCTTCTTTCAGATAAAAAAATAGTCATCAAAATCCGTCAATTCTACAAAGCTTGAGAGTTATTCCCGTAAAGTCATTTTTTTCGATATAATACACCCCATGAACGCCCCCTAAATAGGTATCGGGTACCTACTATATTAGTGAAAAAGTCTTATAATTGAGATGGTAACTAAAATATAAACGGATTATAATTTACGGACATACCTTGATGCAATGTTATTGGTTTCAGATATGTTATTTTGTACTTTTGTCGGTTTTATTTTTTAAAACTACTCTACAAACTCTATTATATTAATTTTTCATTTGCTTATGAAAAATATAAATTAGGTACCTACTACCTACCTACACTATCTTTTATTGACTTTTGAAAAAAAAAACATGTCTATCAGACAATTTGAAAGTGATGCATAGGTATCTAAAAGACGGAGAAAAATGTTCAAAACAATGAATTAAAAAAATATAAAGAATTGATGAATAATTTTGTATTCAATTCAGGTAATTGTACCTAATTCATATTTGTGTCCTTTCATTTTAGGACAATATAGATAATATACAGCTATTGTCATATTAATGATATTTATTCTTAACTTATATTATACTAGCATAGAAGCATACATTAATGGTTAATACATCATATTGCAATATTCTGGTAGTCTGATGACTACTTAAATATTAAAGATGCAGGTAGGAAGACCGTAATGTTGATGAAGATAAAGGTGTTTGTTGAAATAATCGTAGACAAGTGTAATATAGTTTGGTTTCTTAAAAATGTTCTTCTGTAAATTGTGCTAAGTCTAATTTGACAATGTAATTACACAAAGTAACGTGAATTTGCTCCCTCTAGAACTTGGTGGACACGTCTGATAACAGGCCGTTTCGGGATCTCTCTTATATAGTCCTATCCCCGCTCCCCTTGCCTATTAACGCATTATCCTGTTTTTCCCGAGTGTGGTCTAAACTCTTAACCCTTTTTGACCGCATTTTCAACAGTCCTAGTCTATTCTGCGTATTACAATATCACATAATATGTGATATACCTATTATATCGATCTAGTTTTACTATTTGTAATATATATACGTTTATACCGCACATCCGCCGATACTATGTTAATGTCTATTCTGTGTGATTCCTAGAATCACCTTGAGCGTGTTAACCTTAGGTTTTATCACTACAGTCCGATAATAATTTATAAAATGAATAATAATAATTATTTATATATTATTATATTATTATAACGTATTTAATTTCAATCTATTTTATATTATTTTATTTGTAATTAATATAAAATGTTATACTAGATATAATGATTTTTGAGATGATTTTGACAGTTGCGTAGTAACTACAATATCTAAGCGTGGTATAATAGGTATGAGAACAGTGAGTGAATGTTTAATTAATAATTTCATAATTTAAGTATTAAATTATGATATTTAAATATTGTGTTAAATGTGTTTATTTTCTGTTATATTGATAACATTTTAAAATTATTTCATAATAATTTATTAAAATATAATATAATAATATTATTTATAAATTTATGGTTGACATTTTATAAAATTGATTTATTAAGTACCGAGTTAGTTTGGATAATATGTAATCTAGTTTTCGAGCGGAGTTAAGAGAAAAAACGTTTGTGTACCTATATAGCTTTCAGAAGACCATATATAGACTGTTATTTGTTTTGCCCTGGGCCCTAGCGCCGTCCCTGGGTACCAGAGTACACTACATTCAGCGCCATCTATGGAGAAATAATCGTAACAATTTTATTTTTCTATTCATTAGTCACTATTTACTTTTCTATCGTATATTATTATCACTAGATAGCGTTGAACATAGTGTACTTGTGATAGATGCGCAGTGTAGCGGGACAGAAACATTTGGGGATCAGACCCCACCACCTCGCCGTCCCTACCGTTACCAGTCCATTCTATCTTAGTCCGTGGTTGCAAATTAGTAATCAGTATTGATACAATGATGAATCGTTTTGTTGTGTTTCTGCTACATCTGCATTGATGAAGTCATTTCTAGTATAATGTTTCTGAAATAATACAATTGCATACAAATATCTGCTGATATATTTTTAGAGTACATAAATAATTCTAAATAATTTACCACATAGTGTGCGAGTCGTAGCCAGTTTAAATGCATGTTTGACATTTGATAAAAATACATTACAAAATCCGCATCAAGAGAGAAGCATGTAGAGGTTGTCGAATTTCCCCTATGTCTTAGTAGCAGTCCAACAACCCAGATAACATTTTTAAATATGAAATATTGCGTTTAAATTTAATTACCATTAATTTTTAAATATTAAATATACAATATTGCCAAAGCGTTGCTGAAGCATTTTGCTCATAGTATTAAAAACGAACGTATTTTGTAATATTGCAAAGGTTTTTAAATAACAACTTTTAATTCCATTGCGATTTTAATATTGTATTTAGGTTTAAATTGAATTAAAGATAAAATTCCAAGAAATAACAAACATTATGAAAATTACATTAAATAATAATAAATAATAGTGACATCTATATATAGGGGCATTTATATATTATTATAATATAATTATATTGCAGTAATAATATTATAATATGCTCATTAGGTACTTTTTTTATAACTATGTGTATTATATTATAGGTTAAATATTAGGTTATGCCATATATAATACTATCCTATCTATTATAATAATATATTAAAATTAATAATATATATGAGTTATAGGTAGTATTATATATTATACCTAAATTATTAATATAAGTAATTTTATTATTTTTGTTTTGCTTATACAATCTATAGTAATATAGCTGCAGAAATAAGGTGATTGGGCGGATGATCAAATATTACCTGACAGCGTATATACATGTGGTCGATGATCTATATAGCTATATATGGCCCTCAGCATCCAGCCTGCGAACAATTTTTAACCAGTCCCCCAAAAGTACAGTAAATAATCTAAAAATATCTGTAGGTATACTAGGTATCCATTCGCTATCGCGCACATTTGTCAATTATCACAATTTACGAGCGTAACGATTAAACTTTAGTGAGAAAGATATTATTACAGCGAATTCGACAAAACCACGCAATCGACGTCTGTTCAGTTATTATTTTATTTTTTTGCGGTACCTATATATATATTTCACTGTATTTGAAAAAGCATATTTTATTTAAATTTATTCAATACCTAATTCATACAGTTTTTTTTTATTAAAATTAAATTATAATGAGACCATTAAGTAAGGCAACTAAGCGACGAAGAGTTTTAGAAGAATTGGAAAATGTTTTGGATAGGTAGTCGAAATAATGATTCAATAATAACTAGCAGTAATGATGATGATGATGACGTATATGAAATAGGCGATTTGAGCAATAATTCATCAGATCACATCGAGCCATTAAATATTCAGCATGCATCAATTATTAATGGTATGTATCTATATATATATATATATATATATAGATATGATTATCATATTATATATTATTACCTATAGGTATATTTTGTAAAATTTTAATTTTAATAATAGTACAATGTGCATAACGCCGGTATTGCGACAAAAAACAAAGTGTTCATTTTGATTCATATTTTTGATTAGGTGACGAGCGATGGGCTAATAACGTTACATTTATTATAGACACCGTGCAGATATACACTAGCGCTCCCGGTAGTGTACGCATGCAATTTTTGTATGATCATTGATACGGATATTATACTATAAGTAATATAGTAATATACTATAATATTATGGTACGTACCTATAATATTAATTTTCATTAATAATTAAAACATTTTTAAATAGTAATACCAATTTTTAATTATTTGTATTTATTGACTGTATTTCTATTTTCTATACATTTTTATATTTATTTCCTAGTTGTTGTTTAAAATGAGTAAAATCTGCTGTGTTGTTAACTGTAGTAATACTTATAAAAACACTACAAATGTTAAGTTTTATAATTTTCCAAACAAGCCTTACCAAAGTGAATTAAAGAAGCAATGGATTTATGCAGTTAAACGTTTAGAGTAAGCTAAATAAAAGCATAATGTATTTAATTTGTTTGCGGATAATGCATGAAAATTGAACTCTGTAAATTTGGTTTTAGCAATAATGGTCAATTGTGGTATCCTAAGCCTCATTCTGTTATCTGCAGTGAACATTTTGTTGGTAATAAACGCTCAAATGACTCCAATAGCCCTTCATACATACCATCATTGTTTCCTGAAGTGTACAAAAAGAAACAAGTTAATATTAAACAGCTGAGTGATAGGTATATACGAACATCAAACCGTCAAGACAAAAAGTTAAAAATGATGATAAATGATGACAAGTCTTCAGAAGTAGAAATCATAGAACCACTTCAGTGTGAAAGCTTGAACTGTGTCTCTAATGTGGGAATTCAAGTTATGTTTGATTTTAACAATACAAATCCCTTTAAATTTGAATGCGAATTTAATAAATTGAATAATGATGTTGGAACTCAAGCAAATATCCCATTATTAAATAATATTTCTAAAATTTCTAATACTAAAGACATTGCTTGTGGTCCAAATGTATCTTGTTTAAACATGAATTCTTTTTTAGGATATCATTCTATAACTAACGAGTCACAATTAAAAGACTTAACCAGTACTACATTTAAAGTTTTTAACTTGCTACTTTCATTTATCTCTGATTCTTGTTATAGTACTGTGAGTAAAGAAAATAGATTAATGATTTTTCTTATCAAAATTATATTGGGTATATCATATTCAGCTATTGGAGTATTATTTAATATTAATCGTACGACTGTGTCAAGAATATTTTATTCTGTTCTAAATTCTTTAGTTAGCAAAACAAAACATTTTATCTTTTGGCCCAACAAAAAATCAATTTTAGATACTTTACCAAGAGCTTTTAAGCAAAATTATCCTAACTGCCGCTGTATTATTGATTGTACAGAAAACATAAAAACTGAGCAACCAAGTACAGTTGAGCAAAGAGTTAACATGTATTCAAGGTATAAAAATGCTTACACAGTAAAAACTCTAGTAGCAATTACTCCTAGTGGTTTAATTTCATTTTTATCAAAATGTTATGGGGGTAGAGCAAGCGACACATTTATCACCAATGACTGTGGTTTTTTATCAAAACTTGAAAAAGGAGATGAAGTTTTGGCAGATAAAGGTTTTCCAGGTATTAAGGTCTCTTGTGAAAATAAAAACAGTATTTTAATAATGCCTCCTTTTCTTCATAATGGGAGATTTAGTGAAAATGAAGTAGTTGAAACATACAATATTGCTAGTGTGAGAATCCACATTGAAAGGGTTTTTGCCAAATTAAAAACTTTGGGAATTTTAAATAAAATAACTATAGATTTGTTACCCCAAGTTGATGATATTATGCATATATGTTGTGTGTTAATTAATTTACAAAACCCTATAATTAAAGATTAACAATGTAACATTTATTTTTAAATCATATTATAATTCTTAATTAACAAATTCTTTAAAACTATTACAATGTAAAATATTATTATTAATATTAAAAACTATGTAACACAACAACAAGTGTATCTTATTTATATAATATTGAATGTTCAACAGGTACAATAGGTTTTATAAATCAACGAACAACTTAATAAAATCTTTATTCAAGCAAACATCTTGGTAAGAAAAAATGAAAATAAAAATATTCCAGTCTTTTTAAAATGGTTTGTAAAAATAAAATATTCTTCTCAATTGTAATCACTAGTGGGTCTATCTTATTGTACACCAATAAATCACAATGACTTATACCAGTGCAATACATTAAAATTTGGCACTGAGTATAATATTGATGTGTTGTTTTTAAAAAAAATTTATTATTCTTATATTCTAAGTAAGGCAAATTACATTTTTTTTGTTTTAGATCAAATATAGGTTTATTTTGGCATGATATTGGACATTTAACTTCTAAAATTTTTATAGGAACTTTGTTTTCAATAACAAGACCATCAGGACTTGCACAAAGCCATGGCCTTTGTGAATGAACAATTACTCCACACTTCAGAATAATTATATTACTAAACATTTTGCTATAAAACATGATTGCTTCACTTTCATACTTGTTACCATAAGACACATTAATTTGTCCATGATAACCCAATTCTTTTTCTGTTAGTAAAGTCTCTGCTAACCTTTCTTGATTTTCAACCGATAAATTTTTGCAAGTTTTTATCTTATGTGCTTTAACGCTAGCTGAGATTCTATTTTTTCGAACTTCTTTCCATTTGTTACTCTCAGACTGCATTTTAGTCTCGTTAAATATGTTTATAATTTGTTTTAAATCAACTACAATATTATTCATATAAAATTTATTTTCATTTAAATTTAATGGAAAGTAAGAACCTATCATTGGTGGTAAGGCAATATCATATGCATTTTGTTTGGTGAGAATAAAGTTTAAAAAATCAATGTCTACTGACTTTTCCACCTCATTTAACAAATCTAATAAACATCTCTGACACTCAATATCAGCCTCACTTTGTATTTCTTTTTCAATCATTTTACTGAGAATACAAGGAATTTCTAATATTTTACATTCATTCACAAGTGCCTTATGACTAATAGTTCTGTTAGTTGTATTACTTTCAGATTTAGAATAATGTTGTTTCTTTTTAGGATATAGATATTCGATGGTTCTGCCTTTTTTGTACTTGGCTTCCCCTGATTTTGAAGGCTTTCCCCATTCTTGTTCTACATTTGTTTTTGAATTACTCTCTTCATTATTTATATAATAAACAAGTGCAGCAATGTGCTTACACTTATTCCCAGCTCCAGCAGGACATTCGCAAAAACAATGAGTTACATTCCTAAAGGGATCTATCTATAAATACAATTGAAGAATTAGACTAGTTACTTTTTTACATTTGATTTTTGTACCTACTTCAAATGTAACTTTATAAGGTGGTAGAGTGACTGATGTCTGCCTAATAACATAACCATTGATGGTACCATATCCATTTGGCTGTTGTACTTCAGATACTGTGTGCACATGACCACTTTCGAACAACTTAACGCCTTTATTATTTTTAAATTCACAGTTGTATGTAATGGTTCTAAAGCCACAGTTAAAGATGATATCTGGTTGAATCATTATGTAGTAGAAATCTCAAATCTATTAAAGTATGTGTGTAATATAATATTTTCAGGTAAGTAGGCACTATGTGTATAACAGTAAACAGTAGATACAATTAAAAACAAACTTAACAAACTGAATTAATAAAATATAAATATTAAATAGTCAAACAATTTATAAACCACTTATAATCCACCCATTGATATATTTCATAGTGACAGTGAGTATAGTGACTGACTAGTGCTTATGAAAAACATAACAATTAATGATAACATTTAATTATCATACAAAAGTTGCGTGCATTCACCACTACGGTGCGCTGTTTTCCAGCGGCTGCACGGTGTCTATAGGGGATTATTGTAGCGGTAGTATAGCAAACAATAATATAGGTACTGTTTTAAGAATCCAAAGATATATATTTTGGTTTTTATTTTTGTTTATTTTTAGTATAGGTATTTATATTTTTCCCGGAATCACAACGTAAATAATTATACGACGTTGATTACGATGTCTATTATTGTTGATTATTATGAATAATGATGATATAAGTACCATAATTATTATTATTTTTACTTGATTGAAATAACATTAGGTATACTCCGTTCCACGAGAGTCCTTATATACGCGCATCGAGACTGACGATCGCGATGACGACTGCCGGCCGAATTTTCTCCATCCATAGTGCCGTCCCCACCACTCAGCAACGTGAATACAGCGGGTCATTGTTGAAATATACAATTAATATGTAGTATATGTAGTCAGCCTTGACACGTGTGTACAATATAGTAACTAGTTATGTACGAGCATAAGACTCACTCTCTTTACGGATGTAACATGACCTCGGTCGTGCATATATATAGGGCCTTTGATGTATGTAATATTCACTTGCACAGACGCTGTCATACAGAGCGTATACGATGTGTGTGTATAGTCACAGTTTAATTGTCCAGTTGTACGTTATTATATATTATACTTATACATAATCATATTGTCGTGTTATTACTTATTATATTAATGCTAACATCATTAGTCCGTCAAGCTTCACTTTCAACAGTCATAAAAACACTGCTAATGAATTGCTAATGAATTATCATAATATTACGTAAACAAACGGTTTGCTGCAGTCGCTCCGTATGCACGACGGCTGTCGCCGATCGTTGCCGGCGTATGGAAGGGGAATCGATGCACAGCGACGGACGTGTTTTGACATAATTATGGACTCTCGTGGAACGGAGTATATACTTATATAAAACGACTAACTCGGACTTGCTCGGAATTAATTATGTCCTAAAAATATTGAAAATGTTCTAAAATGGTTATTATTGTTGTATATATTATCGTCGTTGCTAAAACAATACTATTAATAGTATCTCCAAAAAAAAAAAAAAAATTAGTTATATACATCAAATTGTTCAGAAAAAAAAACACATATTTATTGTAAAAACAACGTATATAATACACAAAAGCCAAAGAGAATATAAGTGGTGAAACATATCACGTATATCAATTATCAATATTATTATTGTCAAAATATATCGTAGTATCTCCAGGTTATAAATTATAAATTATTTTTTTAAACATAATTTTGATAGAATAATTAAATATGAGGTATTGAGGTTAACCTTTTCCCAAAATTTGATTTAATAATTAGTTTTTTGTGTCTCCTGAAAAAATTACATTTTGGAGGTACGTAGTATTGTTTTGGCAACCGCGATATTATTCTTGAAATACGTTATTGTATCTACTATATCAATATATCTTGGAAAGCATCGGGTCAATCATTCCAGAAAAAAAGATGAAAAATGCATCGAAATCCGAGCCTATCAGTTATTTTATTACCTACTGATATTTTCCCCTGGTAATAATTCTCATAAGGAAACCACGAATCGTTCATAATTCGGAACAATTCACATTCGAGAGTCCGAAAATACTCTCGATATCAAACATGTATTAATTCAAAAATAATAAAAAAATATTTAGAAAAAATATAATATTGACTATGTAATATGTTACATAAGTAGTATAATCGACCTTCGATACATGGATATAAAAAAGTTTA
Source organism: Macrosiphum euphorbiae (assembly GCA_949089665.1). Lineage (NCBI taxonomy): Eukaryota > Metazoa > Arthropoda > Insecta > Hemiptera > Aphididae > Macrosiphum > Macrosiphum euphorbiae. The sequence continues at coordinate 51,072,061 of CARXXK010000002.1, read as the reverse complement.
TATACCTATTATATCTCCGTAAAAATCACAAAAAACTGTTTTTCTTTCTAAATAGTAAAACTATTATGTAGGTATATGCTTACCTAAATCACTATACCGTCTACCGGTGCAACTCGTTTGCGCACAATCCAAATTGTTTACCTAGATATCGATGACTATTGACTCGTTTGCGCACAACGAATACCGTCGTTAACCTAAAAACGGACGACTCGTTTGCGCACAACATAAACACTGCATAACATATATTTTATATTTTTAAATTTGGACTAACTTAAGTAATTGATTATCAGTACATCAGCATATCAATATTCAATATATCATTATCATCATTGAAAATAATCGACGTGTATTAAACATAATATTTTTAAGCAGTCGTTCTCCAGAAAGCGGTACTACCTACTGACTAGTGACTATGGATATCGAAATTTTATTTGTGATATTTTTGAAAGAGAATTTCGAACTTTAAAATCTAGTGATACACATTTTAGGCGTACGAATAAAAAATGTTCCTTGAGTGATGTAGTAAGGTTAGTTAATAATAAAAAAATATAAAATTTTAAAAATTAAAAACACGCAAAGAACCACTATTACTTCTTATTAATTGTATAATTATATATTTATTCAGAACAGACACACACGACATGCACATTTTTAATCTGTACAAAACAGATGGTCCTAAGCCTATATTAAAGTGAGAAGAGAAATGTGCTGTTCTGCTCAAAGTGAAATGTGCGCAAATGAGTTGTACCTTTATAATTTAAACCCAAAATATGTGTGCGCAAACGAGTTGTGATTTTGTGCGCAAACGTGCCGTAAAAAAGGTAAATGTGCGCAAACGAGTCGCACCCACCGTCTACCATGATCACTTTTAACGATTTGAAAGTTATTTTTCGATGTCTGGGGCAAACTGTGTTAATATTTCTAATATTAAAATATAATTAAATATACCTATAGGTCACTTTTTTTATAGTAGGTATTTATTCTTATGTAAATTCATTTTTTATACTTTTTTTTAGAATTTATCAACCATAATTTTACTTCTGAATCTAGTAGTGATATTTCTGACACCGATAACTTCAACACTGATAATATTGAACAACATGAAAGAAATGTATACATTTCTAATGAAATGCTTGAGCCAGCAGATGTTCAAATTTCAAGGTGGGCTATAAAACATAAAATTACAAATGCAGCTACTTCGGATTTGTTAAACATTTTAAAATGTTGCTATGATTCAACATTACCGGCTGATGCCAGAACCCTTATGAAAACAGATTTATCTCATACTACAATTCCTTTACAAAATATTTTACCGGGGAAATATTATCATTTTGGTATAGGTAATGGTATCAAAAACAACTATAAAGGAAACAGTGAAAATCATATTTTGAAATTAGCTTTTGGTATCGATGGATTACCTTTAACGAAAAGTTCGAGTAGCGCATTTTAGCCCATACTGTGCTACATAATACCAAATTCTCAAATGGTGTTTCCGGTCGGCATTTACTGGGGTAAAGACAAACCAAATAATAGCAACGATTTTTTATATGATTTTTGTAATGAGCTAACAGAATTAATCTTAAATGGAATAGAAATTAAAGATGATGTTGGCAATTTAAAAAAGGCACAAATTGTGTTACAAGTATTTTGCTGTGACGTTCCAGCTAAATCGTTTGTACTTAAAACAAAAGGATATAGTGGTTTTTTTTCATGCAACCGTTGTTTTGCAGAAGGAGAGTACATAAATCGAAGAGTTTGTTTTCCTGAACTAACTTCTATGAAAAGATCACATGATAATTTTGTCAATAAACAACAAGAAGAACACCATGTAGGACATAAATGTCTATTCTTCTTAAAATTCCAGGAATAGATATAATTAATTGTTTTAGTTTGGATTACATGCATTTAGTATGCGTACTGCGTAGGTATAATGAGAAAATTAATTAACTTATGGCTAAAAGGACCATTAAAAGTACGAATAAATAGTTCAAAAAGTAAATTACTAAGTTCTGCTCTGTTAATATTGAAACCTAACGTAACAATAGATTTCCAAAGAAAGCCGCGTGGAGTGAATGAAGTATCTCGATGGAAGGCTACAGAGTTTAGAACTTTCGTTTTGTACTTAGGTCCTGTGGTGCTAAAAAAATTAATAAGTGAAGAGTGCTACTTCCATTTTTTGAGCTTTCATATTATCATGACTTCTCTTTTAACTCCAAATATTAGTGAAAATTTATTAAAATTTGTAAATGAATTAGTCATATATTTTGTACGAAAGTTTGGTGATATTTATGGAAAAGAATGGATTTCACACAATGTGCACTCATTTCAACATATATGTGATGATTATAGACGTTTTGGATCGTTAGATAATTGTTCAGCTTTTCCATTCGAAAATCATATGTCCACATTAAAGAAATTAATTAGAAAAAGTAATCAGCCACTTCAACAAGTGGTAAAACGATATGCGGAATGTACACATTTCAAACCACAAAATCATTTTGATACATTCAATGAAATATATAATTGTAAAAATCAACATAGTGGAGGGCCTTTATTGCTCAACTTACAAACGGTTTCACAGTTTAAAATATTATATTTAAAAAATACTGAGATTAAGATCAATAATAAAGCTGACTGCTATGTACAAACGATTGATAAAAATATTATAAAAGTTGTTAATATATGTCATACTTTGAATGGACAAATATATATTCTAGGACATCGTTTTACATCTGTTATGGATTTTTATAAGCGTCCTTCACACAGTTCCAAATTATGTATATATGTAATGAATGAATTAAATAGCCACTTGGAAAGTTGGCCTGTAAAAAATATAATGTGCAAATGTATGATTTTTGAATATGCCAACCAAAAAGTGGCTTTTCCACTGATTCATACATACATAAGAGACTAAATTAACATTATACGAATTATTAAATAAAATAAATATTTATTATTATATCTATATTATTGTACATTATATTATTATATTATCGTTTCCTAAGAAATTAGGTATTTAAATATTATAGAACAATTGTGAATTTTTTTGTTTTTGTGAAGATGTAAAAATTGTATTTTATATTAAGTAAGTAAATATAAATATATTATCATAAACCATAAAGTATAAACAATGGCAAGAGGAACTTATTGCTCTTAGTACAAAGTGATAACGCGGAAGAGTGCAACTTGCAACTGCCAATAGTATAATAAGTAATAACCGTCGATGCGATGGAGTGGTGGTCGGTGGACCTATCACATGCTCTGTATATTCCGTATTCGTATTTCCGTTACAGACACACAGACACAACAGTAGTCAGTACTACGTAAAGTCGTAACCGTTGTTCACTTGTTACCTACTTCCCTATGAACTATGCGAGTGTCGACCGTCGAGTGAGATTATGTTCGTAATTTCTTATTTACTACTTATTTAGTGACACGTGTTTCAGTCCATACTTCTAGTCTCGCGTTGGTCTAAAATGCAGACCGGTAAATTGCAGACTTGCAGACTGCAGACCACGAATGCACGATAAGAGAGCCCAGGGGTTCGCAAAACGTTTATCAAATTCTTATCATAATCTGTTCTGTTTATCTGTGGTCATACCCCTTGGTATAATTTATTACCCGCCTAAAGGCGCATTCACAGCTACGTCGTGTGTCGTGTCGTGCGATCTGAAGATGTGGGCTTGGTAACTATGGTTACAATGTTAACCACCATATTGTTTACCTTGGTATCTGGTTTTCCATAGAGCCCGGTCTTTTTGAAAAATAAATAAATTGACTTGGTATTAGTAAATAATATAATTCATGACTGTCATTATTACTAATTAAAATTGTACGTGACAATGACTACTGTTTTTTACGATTACCTACTGTTTAAACCTGTGCTAATTAGTACAATTTTCAATACGAAAGATCACGTAATTGACGTAATTGTGTATATTATAAAACGGTCCTTTTGAGGACCATCGTATATTAATTTATATTATAAAAATAATTTTCAAGACGTATTTAAAAATACGTAAAAGTGATTGAAAATGAAACGTCAAAATGAAATATATAACCATGAAATGGCATTATATAGAAGAAAAGTTGTGTTGCTGTATGTGTGGCATAGATGCCAAATACAAAAAACGTAAGTTTAACGAGAATGCATCTTTCAAGTTGTCAGCATCAATGTAATTTGACTTAAAAAAACACGAAAAATTGCTCTAAAAATAAAAAAAAATATAGTTCAGGGGACTACATCTGATTTCAGGGGACACACCACACACATTTATTAATTGAACTGCTACTTTTGGTCTTTGACAGTTTTCCTTTTCTATAACAAAAATAAAACCTGTGGGGGCCTTAGGCGTAATTAGGGGGGGAAGCCTTGTAAAGTATCCGAATAAAAGTATTTGTATAATTTTTCTTTGTATTCGAATACTATTTTAAATACTTTTTTTAAAAATTATTCATATACGTATTCTGAATACTTTTATTTGTATTTTTTATTTACACACTTTGATTTTCAATGGACACAAATTGTGCCAGAGGACACTGTATTTTAGCCCCCGAATTATACTTAAACAACCTAAATAGGTCTTAAAAGAACTATTAAATTTGAATTTCAAAACGGTTTTTAATCTAGCTAACAGTTAAAAATATTTTAAGTATTTTTTGTAACAAGAAGGTAAAATTAAATTCTTCAATTATCAGAAAATATATAATAATGACAAATAGTTATCCTGTATTTTTTCTATCAGTTATTAAAAAATCAATTTAAAAAAAAATCTTAAAACCTAAAATCAAAATTAATAATTGCTTATTTAGGTTTCATATATTATTAAAGCAAATCTTAAGATGGCAAAGCATCCTTTAAGATGTTCTCAAAAAAGATGCAAGTCATAAACAGCCTTACTTATAATTGAACTAGGAGATTGATGACTTGAAGTTGCTTATTATTTTAAATATTAGTTTAAGGAAAGACATTTAATTTTGCATAAAATGATAGTTTTTACCTTTAAATGTATTGTCTTTGATACATTTTATATTGATTTAATATAAATATATTATCTAGTGCTGAAAGAAGATGGCATGTGCGACCGATACTGCAAGATCGTCCTTTTTATGGCGACTCCAGCAATTTAGTGTCCGAGCAACAACTCAGCAACTCAGCACTGTTTTATCCGAATGAGCTCAACAACATTTGAAGAGCTAGTTTGTTTGGTTGTTCCTCATGTAAAAAGATTTCCAAGTTTTAGAAAGGATACTTTAGTTGTTGGTGAAATATTATCATGTACATTGAGGTATGTATGAGTTGCATAATACTTTTATTTTTATTTATTTATTATATTTATCTTTTCCGTGTAAATAAAACTTATTTATTTATAAATAATATGCCTATTTAGATACTTGGCTTCAGGAGATGTCTTTGGTGTACTCTTTCCGTATTGTCATTCAACAATATCAAAATTGATTTGTGAATGCTGTTCAGTCCTTTGGCAGGTTCTTGAGAAAAAGGTAGGAATAGTATTTAAAAATCTACAGGCAATTGTACCTGTATTTATGTAAAGTGTACTTAACATACATGATTCATGAGTCATGATCAAAAAATATATAGCTAAGCAACATACTAAATAGCATTAAATATTTTAAGGTTTTATTAACTCCAAGTGTCTTAAATTGGAAAAAAACGGTTAGAGAATTTGAAGACAAGTGGAATTTACCACATTGTGTTGCAACGATTGATGGAAAACATATTGTTCATCAAGTGAATTATTTTTATTTTATTTCTTATCCTACCTAAAGATACTAACCAAATGACGGTTTCAAATGATGGTTCTACCCACTTCAACTATAAGGGTACACATAGTACAGTTTTGTTGGCTATGTGTAACGCCAATTATAATTTTTTGCTGGTCGATATTGGGGCTCCGGGAAGATGCAGCGATGGAGGGGTTTTCAGAAGTAGTAATATTGGCAAAACAATAAACTTACCTGAACCTATAGATATTGATGGTGTGAATGGACCAATACCATACTTTATGGTAGGAGATGAGGCATTTCTACTTACCGAATACTTGATGAGGCCATATCCTGGTCGTGGAAGATCAACTATGCCAAAAGATGAAGACATTTTCAACTATAGGTACATTTACTATAAGAATACACTTTACCCACATATTATTAATGTACAACATACTAAATTTGCTTTTAACAGAACCAATTTTTTTTTTTTTTAGCTTCAATTGAGTAGTATTTTAGAGAAATGTTTAAGATTTTATGTTAGTAGATATTATTTACTGAATGCAAATTTTCTATGTAGTATGTTTTTTGAGACACTTAATATAGATGTGGTGATATATTATTAATAAAAATTATTACTTTTCAAATATTAAAATTATACCAATAAAATATTCCAAAAAAAATACTAAGGTTAAGCAGAGCACGACGAACTATTGAAAATGCTTTTGGCATACTAGCATCAAGATTTAGGATTTTCAGAAAGCCAATAATAGCTTCAGAAAAAACAATAATAAATATAACAAAAGCAACAATTGTTTTACACAACTTTATAAAAAAGTTAGAAACAGACACAGGTAAATATTATGGAATAATATTTTAATAAAAATAATAATATAGTAATATTACGTTAACAGATATAAGCATGTACAACCAAACCATATCATGCAGTGCAAGCAACATGCAAACAGATGAACTACAAGGGTTAGTCCCAATAAACCGTGCAGGTTCAAATCATTATAGTTCAAATGCCAAAGAAATAAGGGACAAATTAAAAATATATGTTAATCATGCAGGAGCTTTAGAGTACCAACAGAGACAGTTATAAAAGAAAATTAATAGACATATACTAAAAATAAAACTTGTACTAATCTTTTGAACGGTGCTTTTTTTTTGCAGCAAACACCAATGCTAATATATCCTCTTCCAATTGAATATTTAAATTATTAGGTAAATCTTTCATTGTTTCCATCAAATAGGTGCAAAATGTGTTAGTCACTGATGGTGTTGTAGTAGGTGGTGGTGGTGGTGTTTTAGGCCTAGACGATATTAATTCGTTTAATATAGCTTCACCAATAACATCATGCGTTTTTCCTGAAATGTAAACATTTATATTAAAATCACACAATATGTAGAATTTTTTAATAGTTTTGTTAATGATAAAATAATATTAATTAATGTTGATCATTACAATTCTTAGTTTTTTGGTTTCTATTCAAACTAAAGTATTCTTATATCTCATTGTAATTGTTCATCCTCGTTATTGTGATTAATAATTACTAAAAGCATTATATGGACCATATTATTTTTTCATTTTAATATACAACAATTAGTATTGATTTATAAAGATATTTAAGTAATAATATAATGACCAATAAATTAAAATAAGATAGATATGTCATAATTATAGGCATTTATAGCAATTGTAATTATAATAACGACATAAATCATCTATCTACAAATAACATAAACATTTTACTTTTTCTTGATGACGAAGCATTTGAAATGGTTGGACTACTTTTGTCCATTTCAAGTGACAAGTTTGAAGAAGTACTAAAAAAAATATATGTATCATGAAAAATAACAAAATAAAAATTCATATTTTTAAAGTTGGTATTTCATTCTTATCATATATAGTATGTAGTATTGAATGTTTGCTGTAATTTACATTTAATATAATTTACTAATGAAAATAAAAACAAGGTAAATTACTTACGTTGGTTCAACAGCTACAATGTCCTCGAGAAACTTGAGTTCCTCAAAATGCTCCCATACTTTCAATGGTGTACTGCCACTACCAGATGGACGTTTGTAACTTTTTTTTTCTCTAGTATACCTATCCCTCAAATATTTTCACTTATTCATAATAGATGTTACATCATAATTACCTAAGACAAAAAAAAAACCCCAACAAACACGCAAAAGAACATATAAATACAAACCATTATTCAATTATAATACAAAATAGCTTGATAATAGATTGGACCAAACCTCCACACTCCAAATGGACCAATTCCCATAATTTTCTTTTTTTAATTTCAGTCCGGTCCTTTAAAGGTAGACGATGGTCCCACAAAGCAGGATGTTTAAGCACTGCCCCAATAATGGAAGAATATAAAGCTTCATTCCTAACTGTGTCACCATCTATTTCCGTAGTCTTTGGCCTAATATGTCCTCACTCGATCCGGCGATTGTGATGTGCTAGGTACCAATGAAGTACCTATCTATAAATATTAAAAAATGTAATTTAATAATAGAAATATTGAATTATAATTATAAACAGTATAATAATAATGGTATTATGATTTAAAGTAGGTCTGTTAACTGAATAGTTACCTACATAAGGCTGTTTAAAAACATATTATTTAAATTTAACTTCAATATTTTATTTGAAAATGTAATTATTATACTGTACTCTTAACATGATACATACTTGTACATTACAATCGTGGACGAAATGAGGATACAACCTTTGGCATTTTGAACACGTTTTAACCACAACAGACATGGCAAAATGGTACCTATAAATATACTATATAAAATTAAACTATATAAAATGATGCAGATGACGACAGACTGTAAACACGTATGAGCGACGAGCGTAGTTCAGTAGTTGTCGGCTTGTCGCAGTTACAAAATATACAAATTGCAAATCGATAATTCAAAATTTGTTATCAGTAATCACTCACAGAAGTACCATCTTTTTCAATAAATAATAAATTACACGATACACAGCAAGATACATTTGAGATGAAGTATAACAAACTGCAAACATTTAAAGTCTGCGGTGGGTATGTTAATAAGAAACATCTTGAGCCATTGTATCATACAAAAGATAGTGTTAAAGATTCTACTGAATTATATTTATATGGTACAGTCATTGGGGTTTATTTGTCAATATTATGCCACGAAGAAAACAATACCGACAAATCTGTTACATTCTTTACATGTGATGACATGATTTTAAGCCACTATAATGAATCTGAAACAGCAAACATGGCTATGTTAAAAGTCGGAATGAGAGAATTTTTAACATATCGTGTGCCTGAGTATGACATAGTTTTATTACCTGTTTGCAAGTTCAATCACTGCTATCTTATTGTTGTTTTCACAAAATTGTATAATATCATGTTTCTTGACAGTAATTTAAATTCAGTTAATCGTGATGATATAAAATTCACTATAAAATTATTTAAATTGTATTATAATTTTTTTGGTAAGGATTTTGATGAAAAACGGTTTACCATCTACGGACCAAAGGTATTCCAATAATTTAATGGCTATGACTGTGGTGTATACGCTTGTTTATTTGGAGAGACAATAATTAAAAAAAATAATAACCATCACCAATACCACTTGCAATGCAATTTACCTGTTTACAAAAACATCATAAAAAATAAAATACTCGATTACATGAGAAAAGATTCAGAACCACCTATTGCTTATAAATTTGATAAAACAAAGCTGAAAATGTTTCCTTATAAATGTAGTGTTAACATTTCCACTCAAATGACATGTTATGCGCTTCCTGGTAATACAGATCCAATGGATTATTTAACAAATATTGCCAATAATTACTGGACAGATATATCATATTGTGATAAAAGTGGATGCCCAGATCCACAGAACCAAAATCAAGATTCCTCAACAACAATTGAATGGGTGTATTGCAAAACAGGGCATCATTGGTTTCATATACAGTGTATGGGGCTTGATGTTTGCGATATAACGGAAAATTCATACATTTGCCCATCCTGTAGAGTGTAATGTGTTTGTCATACGTATTTTTTTAAATTTCAAACTATTAAAACAAATAATTGTAAAATACTAAAAAATTGATTAGTTTCAAGTTTTCAGCTATCAAATACCAAGAAGGTATAACTTTTTTAATTAAAACAGATTTCTTAAGTACCTAATCACACTATTTTTTATTCTTTTCTTAAATTTTTTTAGTATTATTAATATACTATATTGAACTAGTTATAATGTGTTATTTCTAATGTTCTGCATTATAACTGCTACCTAAAAATATAGCATAAAAATAATTTTTATATTTTATTGTATTACATAATATGATATTTCATTATATATTTATGTGTTATTTATATCATAGTCAACAAAATTGAAAATATTTATATTGTCAAGTTCATACCTCAAAATAATGTAACAATATATGTATATTCTTGTAGTTAGCTTTATATTATATTAATAATAGATGTAATAATAGATGGTTTGAAGTACCTACCAAAGCGATATACAAATATACTACGTTTATATTATGGCGTTAAAAGGGTTTAGGACTAAACCGTTTTGAAAGTTAAAACGCTCGCACTATGTAGTTTAAGGATTTAAAACCGTTTTATTTGCTTAAACCGGTTTATCAGATGTACATATAATACATATAGATAGCTTAGGGCTTATAAGCCTTAGGCCTAGATGAATAATATAATAATAAATAATAATATATAATATATATAATATATTATATATTATAATATATATTATCCCACTTTAAACTTCGTTTAAAAATCAGATTTTTATACTACCGTGAAAGGAAATACATTTTTAGAATTGTTGTTATATTGTTTAACATTTTTCATATAATTTATAAATATAACTTCGGAACTTTTTTATTATATTTTTTTATTAAATTTTGTTTGCCATGTAATTCGAATCCCGGACGTTTCGCCCCCGCCGTTTCGTTTTCGTCCCCGTAAAAAAAACGAGTCCACGGACGGATGTCTGACCGGGTGATATGGCTTTGTGTCCAGTCCTGTATATATTATGCCCGTATGCACAGTCAATTTATGTGACCCATAGTACTTATGTATTTGTTATTTATGTGATTGATAACAATATCACGTTGCATAGTCATTTTTATGGGAGGATTCGATTATTAATGGACACATAAAGTTATGTGGTCGATTTCCACCACATAAACCTTATGTGTGTTACGTACCTACGTATTTAGTACCTAATTAAGTAATAACAATGTACGACGTAGCGCAGGTTTCTAATAGTACTCGACGATATAATTAATAAGGCAATTAGTATATTATAACACGTTAGGGACACTGTAAAAGTATCTCTCTAGGAAAGTCAAACATTCATACGAAGGATACGAGTCGACCAGCATACCAAGTACGAGACCAGGACTCTGTCTCATGACCGAATTTTGCCACTACTATGACCACCCACTCCAAAGGACTCGATCATATAAATACCAGCCCAGGACAAGAGCTCGTCAGACGGTTAGGGATACTCAAGACACTTGGAGGCAGGTCGTAAAACCACTCACAGTCTTAGTATCATTTTGGAGGCAGGTCGTAACACCACTCAAAATCTTAGTAACAATTCAGAGTCAGGTCGTAACACCGCTCACCTCTCTACATAAGCTTTATACATTGTAATTTTGTACTTAAATAAATACTCATAATAACCAAGTGCATCAAGTATTCATTTCCACGTTGATGTATATATCGACGTCAGTTGGGACGCAACATGTGATACATTTGTGTTCAGCTTATCGCAATGCTACAACAATTAAGTACCAACTACCAACCACTTAACAATTTTCAATATTATTAAATTTGTCTTTACCAAGTATTTAAAGTTTAAATTAGCGTGTCTAGTCGTTAGTATGGATGATATATTAAATTTTGTGAACTATTTGGAGTATATTGAAATTGATATAGGTGATATAGGTGATAAAGTTTTTCAAAGTTAAAAGTGCCGGTATAATTGCAGTTTAGCTACCACGAGATTTTTTCAAATTTTTTTTTCGAAACCTAGGTAAATCAACGTTTTAAAAATGATGGTGCCAAAAAAAAATTGCGCAAACTCTTAGTTTTTGAGTTATAACTGTTAGAAATTCAAAAATTCCCAAATATTGCATTTTGAATTTTGAATTTTTTTTGTGGTAGACTTATGTATTTTGACTATTTAAAAACGATGGTGCAATCAGAATTTGTCGATCGAATTGAGTTTGAAAGTTATAGCGGTTTTAAGTTAAAAATTTTGGATTTTTAAAGAAAATTTTTTTTTGTTGAACCAAGGCGCCAAGTGAGGTAGTTGCGCCTTACCTGCTCCGGTTATATTTTTCAGATATATAATTTCTCTGAATCCAAATATCGTAAATATAAATGTTTCTGGAATTGGCAAAAAACAACTTTGTTTAATTCCGAGGTTCACCTGAGGTGGTTTTACACAACAAATCGGGGGATATTTTCGATTTGCGGAGCGGAGCGACGGCGCCGAGGAGCGTAGCGACGAGTGCCAATACACTCGTGATCACTGCAACTTTTAACTTTCATAACTTAAAACCGCTATAACTTTCAAACTAAATTCGATCGACAAATTCTGATTGCACCATCGTTTTTAAATAGTCAAAATACATAAGTCTACCACAAAAAAAAATTCAAAATTCAAAATTTGGGAGTTTTTGAATTTCTAACAGTTATAACTCAAAAACTAAGAGTTTGCGCAATTTTTTTTTGGCACCATCATTTTTAAAACGTTGATTTACCTAGGTTTCGAAAAAAAAATTTGAAAAAATCTCTTGGTAGCTAAACTGCAATTGTTCCACGAGTTTAGACTTAAGTAATTTTGATATAATATTTGATGGTGTGAACCATTTTTCAAACAAATATTTGAAGTTTGACGTACATCAAATATTTGACAAATAATGTGATCGTATGAGAAATCGAAATTTGATTTGGAAACCACTGGACTTTCTTATCCAATACACAGTCTGCACCACGATAAGGACAATTTTCTTTATCATGGTCTGCAGCATGTAAATAGTGCGTTGTACACTTGTGCGTATGGGTCTGCGGGTGTGCAGGTCTGCGGCCTGCGGGTCTGCATTTTAGTACATCCCTGTTATGTAATCGGTCCATTCACTTATATAATAGTTTGGTTTTGGTAATTGGTATTAATATTCAATATTAATTATTTAACTTATTGTATTAGTATTTAGCACTGTAACTTAAGGTAACATTATAATATTAAATTAAAGTAAAACATTAGTTAATATTATTTATAAAAATTAGTCTGATTTTTAATTTTTAAATTTCTATCAGTTTTTACTCATCAGTTTATGTAGTTACAAACAATTGTCGTCAGAGGGAGCCACGTAAGGAGACTAAAATTTATTTCGAGTCGGGCATCTATCTTTCCTTTATCTATGCACTTGTGGTACTGAAAACGTGTGATATTATTGTTCACTACGTGTCTACGTATACGCCTGCGGCGCGTCGGCGGCGGCAGCACGGTAAACATGAGCGCTCACCGTGGCAACAGACATGCGCGAACCAGACGAGTTTTCGTCGGCCGAGTGGGCAAGGTTATTCTGAATAGAGTATAGTCTTACTCATTTTACAATTTTACACTTTTTTTCTATGCAGACTTCTAAAGAAGCTTAGAAAATACTTTATACACTTTTAATTGAATTGAATGATTCAATTAAATATGTTTAATACATAATGATTATCAAATCATTTTGTGTTATGCAAATGTCTACTATAAGAACCATCATATAGGATGATAGTTATTTTTAGATTAATTTGTCCAGAACTCCTCAATAAGTAATAATTATAATAATAATACAAACAACTGTTATTTTATAATCATATTTTTTATTTCAATACATATAGTAGGTACATACATAATATTCAACTCATAAAATATTATTACATTAGGTACTAAGAGGTAGCATAATATTGTGTGCACATCATTTTGTAAATCTATAGTTCAATTTTAAATTATTTTATTCAACATGTACCTATGTTGAATAATCACAATACTTTAAAACTACAATTTTCATAATTAATTTAAATATACGTTACTATAAGTCACGAGCGTCCGTGGTTTAAGTACTTATAGTATATGTCCATTTCAGTGTTAAAAATTAAAATGAAAATAAAAATAATAAAATAATTTCGACATTAAATATAACACAAATAGATACCGCAATATGTATTCCTATGGTCCCGAGCGTGACACTGATTTCCCACTGATAGTTGAGAGTTAATTTGATGATTCGGTTCATTTAAATGAACTGATTCACAGGAGCTGATTCATCAAAATGAGTTGAAATTCCCACCTCTAGTGTCCAGCTGTTCCTCCGTGACCAGTGATACTTAAAATATTATTGTTAAGTTGCGGCGGCCACAATCGCTCAGAATCTAAAAAAAAAACCCTTCAAAAGTATTACTGCTTTGTAATTCCTTTTAAGGGGCCCGGTGCCAGTTTTTCATATTTTCCGAAGTTCAATAAACTTTTATATTCTAGTGCCACCTTAATTATAATACTTTTCTACTAATCTACAAAAAACTATTAGGTATAACAAAAAAAATTACTTCATGGGAATAACTTTCAGGCCTTGTAGAATTGTCTGATTTTGATAACTATTTTTTTTTATTTAAAAGAAGACTTCCTACAAGCCGCATAAAATTCCGATTTTTATTTTTATTTAAAATAAAATAAAAGTATAATAATATAATATATAAAAAACGCATGAAATCGTATTATTTTTGAAAAAATATTATAAAGTTTGAGATTAAAATATTTAAAAACTGAGTTTGATGCAGCCTAAAGAATATTACACTCTATTAGTTACCTAAAAAAAAATATCAAAATTACATTGGCACCGGGCGCTTTAACTTTTGATTCCTGTTTATTTACTCACATAGCATTTATTTTCTTAATAGATTACACACAATCTGCAATTTTAATGATAAAAGTTCAAAATATAACAATTCTATTATAGGGATTTTTTAATTATTTAATAATTAAATACTTATTTATTTATTTTTTATTTAATATAAAATTGTATTTTAAATAACATAATAAATGCCATTGCACATAAAAAAAATAGAATACATGGATACGATACATAATAATACTTATAATAATAATTATACTTAATTAATACTATATTTTTATAGCAAAGGATTGTTTTACGTTATTGATAAGTAGTCGAGTAAGGCTCCTACCAGAGGCATCTACGTATTTGAATACTCAATTAAAATTAGTATTTGAGTAGAAATACAAATACTTTAAAAAAATATTTATATAATTTTAAATTTTTATAAAATATTTTTTTTTTACCTTATAAATCGACTGAACCGATTTTTATGTTTTACATTAATTGTATAAGCATATATTTTATACCATCATACCGCATCATTTAACAGAACTTTAAAATACTCAACTGTTTTCTTTGTCAAAGTTTTTGATTTTCTGTTGAGTATAATTCACAATAAAAAAATATTATTATAGGTATATGTAATATTATATTCTCAATTTTTATTTTTATTTTACGCTGTCAAAATTAAAGTAGAAAATATCTAAACTAAAAAAAAATAATTAAGTATTTGATTTTAAATACAGAAACTTTAAGAAAAAATTAAAAACACTTTGTTGAAGTACTGATTTCAAAACTATTTAAAATACGTAGTTGAGTACTTTAAAGTATTTGAATACTATTATTATAGGAATTAACAACACTTAATTTACATAAGAATACGGTTTACTGTTGATAAGTAGTCGAGTAAGGCTCCTACTACAATAGTAACAAAATAATACATTTTACTATTGAGAAGTAGTCGAGTAAGGCTCCTACAGGCTACAATAATAGTAATAGTAAATTTAATTTTAAAATGAGTGTGCTCAAAAAAGTTGATGAAATATTCCAACAATGGAATTTGATGGCATAGGTGTATCTCACGAAGCAATAAGTAACATTTTTAGTGTGAAATTCAAAAAAGGTAAATGCAATAAAGCTAAAAAAAATTTAGTTATGGCATTGAACAATGCAAACTCAGCTTTGAGGAAATCATTAGGAGCAAAAACAGAAAATAATACAAATTTGCGTAAACAACTTGAAGATAATGATTTTCGTACATATACAACAACAGACATTGCTAATTTAGTATGCAAGCTATTAAGGGCCGCTTTCACCACTACTTTAAACTCCGATTAAAGTTAAACCGGGGTTTAATCGGCCGAATTTGCCCGGTTAAATATCTGTTATCAGTCGATTAAGCGTAATCGAAGTTTAAAGTATTTGGTGAAAGCGGCCCTAAAAGTTAAATGTGATCGTAGAAATCAAATCAGAGTATTCAAACGTTGTCAGTTAAGTTTTAAAGAAAATGAAGCATGTACAAGTTCTGATGTATCATCTCAAATGAACATGTTAGATAAAGATAATCATATAAATGAAAGTTCAGCAGTATGTGTAAAGAGAAAACTATTTATAGACAGTTCTCTTCAAAAAGAAAACAATTATAAATCCGATACAATTGTAGATGAGTTGGACATTGGTTTGAATAAAAATGTTCTTGAAATCAAAGAACATAGTTTTATTAACAACAAGTCTGGTTTGCTTAATATTTATATTCAAATTGATGATGATTGCTGTAATACAACAGAAGAACTTTATGTCACCGAGAAAATGTTAACCACCCCCAAGAGTAAATTAAATGTTTCATTTACTGGAAATTTGTTTACCCCAGTAAAGATATTTCAATCTATATCTGTCTGTAGTGTACCAGAAGAAATTGATAATAATAAGACTACCGTTTCTATTAAAGAAATTACTGATGTTACTGAGGAAAATATGTTAACCACACCCAAGAGTAAATCAAATGTTTCATTTACTAGAGATTTGTGTACCCCAGTAAAGAGATTTCAATCTATATCTGTCTGTAACACACCAGAAGCAGATCGCAAAGCATTGCCTAAAAACTCAAAGAATGTATATCCCTTAAAAGTAAGGTCCTTTAATGAAGGCAATAAAATGAAAAGGGTGATTTGTTACAAAAAGTGTAATTTTGTGGAAGGAACTATTAGCTTACAGGATGAAGAATTGAAGCAAATAGTCGATAACTCAATGCAAAAAAATCTTGTCGTTTCAAATGAAATAAATGATTTGTTACGTGAAAAATTTGAAACGGTAAATAACTCTTGTGTATTGACCATTAATAATGAAAATATTACCAAGAAAGGATTAACATGTTATGGTGTAAGTCGACATGAATCTTGTAAGCAGTTTAAACTGAAGGTGGAGAAAAAATCAACAGAAAGTTTGGCACAAATAACAGTTCTGAGTAACAGCCACAATTATAGCCACAAAGGAACTGACTACATTCTTGAAAGGAAGAAATCGACAAATACAAAAACAAATGTCTGAGTACTGCCCACCGATGAGTTTACGACAAAAATATATTTTAAAAGCATCTCCGAGTAAACTTAAGCGTGGTTAAGCCGTAATAACGGTTTTTCCATTATCGCCTGCAAACCACGTTTTTGTCGGATCGCATTGGGGACTTTTTTCCAAATCGCGCCACGGGGGTTTTTTGGTGGTGGTAGTATGGGCGGTACTCTTTTCGCCCAAAAATGACCCTTCGCTATTTGCCCACGTCTCTTTTTGCCCAAATATTTTAAAACTACTTTCCCTTTTCGCCCAAGAATATTTAATAGCACTTTCCGACCAAATTTTTATAATACACACTTTGGGAAACACTTACTTTAAATTATTTAATTATTTATAATATATTATAAATTTGTTATATTTAAATTATTTATTTGTGTTAATTAGTTTTATAAAGCCATTTATTTTTATATAATACAAGAGTAAGTTTTTATCAAAAGTATAAATCGTCAAAATTTTGATAGTATAATTTTAAATAGAATAGTTAAATGACATTGATTTAATAAAATCATACCGATTAATTGTTCCTGCTTTATATTTTTGTATTTTTTCTTAATTTTTTTGTTGTCGATCTATAATTTTTTTATCTTTGGGACACCTTTGTAAATGTAAACTATTTAATTTAATGTAGACTTCAGTTTGAATTTCATTAATAACACTTAACCAGGCACTTATTGGTGGAGAAATATGATTAAAACTTTTGTTGAAAAAAGAATGAAAAGATTCACACGCGTTAGTTGTTCTTATTAATTCCGATGTTTTAGATGCCCAAATACTCGGTGGAAATAAACTATCTTCAGAGATGTAAGTATCGGTTAAATAGTCACAGTAATTTGTTGTCACTGCGTAGTCATTATGAGCAATTTCCTTTAATACTACTTTTTTCGGTTGTATATGCATATCTTCTACAGCTTTACGTTTACATCCAACATTTATAATTTGACGATGAATATTTGTTATATCGTAAGATTCGTGATTATGTTCTCCAGTTGTTGACAGAAAAATATCATTCTTGTCTGTGTATATTAGTGCACTACAAGTTCTCGTAACACATCTCCAACGAGTAGAGCCATCTTTTTTACTTGTCGATCCAAAGTTATACTTAAAATTATTATACAATACCATACGACATCCTCGTTTACTTTCTAAGAACTCCATAATTTTACTTAAATTTACAAAAATAATAAAATCGTCAACAATGTTTAATAAAAAAATAACTGTCGAAAAACGCACTCGAACACTTCGACTCGAAAGTAAACGAAACTGCACTCAATGTTTAATATAACATTTCTGTCGAAAAACGCACTGGAACACTTCGCCTCGAATGTGGACGAAACTGTTTAATTATTATCTTCTTATCTATGTAAAATAATAAACAGACTACTCTGAGATCGATATATCTACACGGCGGACCATTGTAGAAATTATATACTTATAGTTTCCAAATATTATAAAGATAAGATTAAGATATTAAGCGGTCGTTTGTAGATATATGATAGACATAAATAATCAATGTCATCAAAATTTGGACGATTTATACTTTTGATAAAAACTTACTTATATTATATAAAAATTATATTAATGTATAAAAACACAATACATTTTTGGAGAGTAAGAGAAGTCGCCTCCTCGTGGTACCCTCTGGGTGTAAATAGCTGTATAAAACTAATCAACACAAATAATTAAATTTAAATATGACAAATTTATTATTATGTTGGATACTAAGATAGTGAGATATAAATAATTTAAAGTAAGTGTTTCCCAAAGTGTGTATTATAAAAATTTGGTCGGAAAGTGCTATTAAATATTCTTGGGCGAAAAGGGAAAGTAGTTTTAAAATATTTGGGCAAAAAGAGACGTGGGCAAAAAGCGAAGGGTCATTTTTGGGCGAACGGGTTCTTGCCCCAAATTTTAACATTTATTAAACCGTTATTATGCCAATATTAGTAGCTACTAAAGTTATACTCATTATATATAAGTGAATAAACGTGATATATGTTGACTGGCTATTACATTATGAAAAAGAGAAATAAACATTTAATTTTTAATTTGTAGTTTGAATGATATCGTTGAAAATGAAAGTGAAATATTTATGTCTTCTACTATAGTTAATGAAGTTGAACCTGAAAGTGGGTAAGCTGGTCTTAAGCATTTTTTGAAAATGTATTAAAAAAAGGTAAGACCACGTAAGTAGGTTATTCTGTAACCAAAAAATCTCGAAAATATAAACACAGTTTTTTTTATAGTTATTTTATGTTCATATTTGGACGAAATTATATATAAAATAACCAAGAATAACGATTTTAGTTATTTTGTTGTAATTTTATAATAATACTAGCCCTCCGTTCTAGCCGGGGGAGACCCCCGGACCCCCCAGTGTTTGTTTGTAAGTGAGTACCGATTTCGGAGATAATGTCGTTGGAATTATAAAAATCACAAGGGTTGTAAGTCAAAAGTTTAAGATTAGTGATATGGATTGGAGATAAGGCTTGGCGCATTGGCAGGAATATTTAAAAGTTTGATCGTCTAGCAATCCGTCACAAACATTGTAAATAGATACGATCTCCAGGATCTCTAGTCAGCTGCTTTTGGTTGTTGAAATTATTAAAAATTGTAGTATCGATATGTGTATTTGATTGTCTAGCTATCAGTCATCAAATCACATAGGTACCTATGCAATCCACCTGCGGTTGGTGTAATACCGTGCCCCGTTGTATGTCCTGTTCTGTTTTGTTGACTTTATAAGAAATTAGGAATTGCGAATAATTGTAATGGAATGTCTAGCTATCAATCGTCGCTGTATGGAAATCTATGAGTTATAGGGCATTTGTGTATGGCGGATTGGATACATAACCCGGGAACAATTGCAGTTTAGCTCCCCCGCGCTATTTTGAATTTTTTTTTTATCGAAACTTATGTAACTTATCGAGTTAAGAACGATGGTGCAATCAGAATTTGTCGCTCCCACTTTGTTTCGAAGTTATGGCCTTCCAAAGTTTTTAATTTTCGTTTATATGCATGCGCGCAACACTACCTACTATATTACCGCGCGGAGGACCTCAACAGTGATTACACAGTTTTGATTGCATCATCGTTCTTAACTCGATGAGTTACATAAGTTTCGATAAAAAAAATTCAAAATGGCGAGGGGGAGCTAAATTGCAATTATGCCAATATAAAGTGTGAATTGCAGTAAATAAACTGTAATGATGTATAAGTACACGGGGTGAACAATTAAGCTTTAAATAATAAAAAAAATAGTACTCATTAGTCTATAAAACGCCAAACGTAGTAAAAAAAAAAAAAGGTAGGATAAAAAAGGTAAGAAAAAAAAAAGTGTAAATTTGTATAGTAGTATACGCAATTCGTAAAAACGAACGTTTCGCACAGACGCTCGTGGAAGAAAGTCGCCCGAAGTCAGAGCGGAGAGCCGCCCAGGTCCACTGAGCTTTTCGCTCTTTACTCTGCCACCACGTGACAGCAGTATTACCAAATGTTACCTATTTAATTTTAATAAGCTTTTTGTCAATGCTCAACGATTTTGTCAGACCCGCGGTGCTGGTAATAACATCGGTAAATACCATTACTAAAATGCAAGGCAAAACTAAACAGTGGAATCAATTCTATATTTATTTGCCATCGACCAGTGGAAGTGAGTACTCGTTACTTTATTATATTTTTCACTTTTTTTTTTTTGTTTTTTTTTTGACAACTTTACTAATGTTAATTTTTGGTTGTAGAATGTTTCAGTTTACAAATTGTACGGTGACGGTGCTGGCTGCAAGCCCCGTCACCAATCAACCACCATCTTCTGCAATTGTAGCACCTATATGCGCCTTCACAGCTCCCCGTGAAACGTAATATATTCTAGAACTGTGATTGGTTGAACCATGTGGTTATCTAATGGTTAACCATCATTTTTTTTCTTATAATACCTTATCTATACCGCTTATACCGTATAGTTGAGTTCAATCCTACTCAGAGCGTGTGTTTACCGTATGGTTGACAGTCGTGGTTAAGAATATTTTTACGGGAACAAATTATATATTATCACGTTTCACGTTTCACGGTGAGCTGTGAAGGCGCCTTAAAAGTATGTATAAATATTGTCAATTGTCATGACGTATATACGGTAAACGGGAAAAAAGTCCCCGGTAAGAAAGTCCCACGGAAACAAAGTCTCTCATTGTAGAATAAATAAAACGATATTTCCTCTATACTGTTATACAGTGTGATCACGATTTATGGTAACACTAAATATCTCAGGTGCGTGACCTTGTATTGAACTGGGGTTTTCGGGAGGTGATAGGGAGCACATAAATACATATTTTCAGACCAGTTTCAAATGTTTAGCTCACTCGGTACGCGCATGCGCAATACAACTTACTTTTTTTTAAATGGCAACCCTAGTTTTTTTCTGCAGATTCAGGTAGAGTATATTTTTTTTAAGCATTTTTTGTATCAACAGTTTTTTTCTATTTTCAAAATTGACCATGTTAGAGTAAGTCAAAATTTAGATTTATGCATAATATGTGTTTAATGCAATTCTCATTTATAACCACTGGAAATAATAAAGTAAGTGCCAAATAAATGTTTAATGGGGAACGGAGTGGCCCAGCGGACTAAGGCGTTGGTTGCGACCGTCACTGGTTCGAACTCGGCCACGGGTGGCATTTTTCTTTTGGCAGTTACGGTGTCCGGAGAGAGAGGCCGTCATCCCCCACAGAGCATGGCAGATACCTACCGGTGCCCACTTATAAATTCTGCCAAAACAAACACCCACGTATGTATCTGCCATGCCTAGATGGGGTATGTCACCATGTCAGCCTCTCTCTCCGGACACCGTGACTGCCAAAAGAAAAATGACACCCGTGGCCGAGTTCGAACCAGCGACGGTGCACGTCGCAACCAACGCCTTAGTCCGCTGGGCCACTCCGTTCCCCTTTAAACATTTATTTGGCACTTACTTTATTATTTCCAGTGGTTATAACTTATAAATGAAAATTGCATTAAACACATATTATGCATAAATCCAATTTTTTACTTACTCTAACATTGTCAATTTTGAAAATAGAAAAAAACTGTTGATACAAAAAATGCTTAAAAAAAATACTCTACCTGAATCTGCAGAAAAAAACTGGGGTTGCCATTTAAAAAAAAGTAAGTTGTATTGCGCATGCGCGTACCGAGTGAGCTAAAAATTTGAAACTGGTCTGAAAATATGTATTTAAGTGCTCCCTATCACCTCCTGAAAACCCCAGTTCAATACAAGGTCATGCACCTGAGATATTTAGTGTTACCATAAATCGTGATCACACTGTATACTGGTATATCTATGTTTCTAAATAAATTGGGTTGACAAATCTTATATATTATTATATGTTTAAGATATTATATTATTTTCAATAAATTTAAAATGTATTTAATTATGTATATAAATACTTATCTACAATAATTTTTAATCCTAGAAAGGTATCTATTTAATTTAGTTGATTGTTGTTAATAATTTTCAATACAAATATGTAATATGTTTTACCTATGGGCTATGTACTTAATAAATACCTAGGTATATGATAAAAGACAGAATTGAAATCAAATAGTAATTTGGAGACTTTTTTTTTTCCGTGAGACTATTTTACCGGGGACTATTTTCCGGGGACTTTTTTCTTACATATAGACCTATAAACTAATGGATTGCGCCTCCCTCACCACCCAACCATCACTGAGTAACGCCAATATAGAGTGAGTAAGAAGGAACATAGTGGGGGAATCTTGATGGAATCATATAAGAGAAAGAGAGAAAAAACATAATGTGGGAAATCATAGACTTACGAAACTAATACTGTATATTGGACCTCTTACCTCTCTCTCTAAGCGTTGTTCATTAGTTTATAGGTCTATGGATAAACATGGTAATGTTGTTCGCTTTTCTTTTTCAGAATGCTACAATTGCAGAAAACCTGGCCACCTGGCCCGCCATTGTAAGTGTATTTTGTGTATATTATATATGTGATCGTAGGCAATGCATCTAAAATATTATTTATTATGCAGGTAGGAGACCAAAAGTGCAGAGGGACCGGTCCCCCCCCCCCGCCGGCGAAATCGCCACCCCCCCCCCCCCCGTCGGCGAGACCGGTCCCCTCTGGTGGCGAGATCGGTCCCCTCTGGTGGCGAGATCGGTCCCCCCTCCGGCGGCGAGACCGGTCTCCTTCCAGACGGCGATACGGGGCCTCACAGCGGCTGCGGGACTCGGCCCCCCCGTCGTTGGGGAATGGTGCCGGGCAGGCTTCGCACCAGCACTCAGGCCATGACCGTGGCTCGAGTGCTCTTTCATCTATGGGCCACGATATGGCCTCCATGAATGTAGGAGTGAGTATAATATTGTAATATATTTGTAATATACATGTTAGTTAAAAATGTTTTTAAATACATTGTTTATAGGATGACGGCAAGCTAGTGGTAAACTATAAAAAGTTCCTGTGTACTATTGTTTGGGTTCTTTTTATTGTCTAATTCTAATTTGTGTTTGTATATATTTTCAGAATGAATAATCTATAAATCATGTAGAAATATATATATAATATATAACAACAGTTATTTTTAAGTGTTTTTTTTTATACATAACCTAACCTAAGTTATATTACAACATATATATAACAGATGTTATCATATTTATAAGTTTGCATAACTCTCCTTTAAAACGGTAGGTATGCATAGGCTCGAACAAATTATTGTTGGTATTATTAGTTAATAAATAATATTAATGGTAACATTAATTGTTAACCAATGGCTAATAAAAGATATGAAAATGTAATACAAGATTCCTTATAAGATTTTCTACATTTATCAAAAAAAAAATGTCTATAAGAAAGTCAAATTAATTTTTATGAGTGTTTGAAATTCAAATTTTTACAACATTGGAGATTCAGTCGATTTCTCATATAGCGATTTCCTTATTTTGTTGTAATTCTAAAATGAATAACTGTAGATACATGAAAATTTCACTGAATGTTTATATTAGCATTTTCTAAACACTATACAATTTTGAAAATATTTTGACTATTTTTGAGCTGTTTACGGACATTTTCAGTTTTCGATTTTTTTAGTTTTTTTTTTCTATAAATATCAATAAAGTTTTATCTGTTGGGTCAAAAAGTATAAAAATTTAATACAAGGCTCGTTACAAATAGCCAATAGGTGTAGTATATAAAAATATTTTGAATGATCGATACGTCAAATAATACAGTTAAACACATAGTATACAAAAATATTATACAATTTATAGGTAATAAAATAATATAAATAAATAACTATAAATAATTTTTGAAAAATTAACAACAACATTTTATATTACTATACTATATTAATACACATTTTATGTTGGTATAATTCTGTAAAAATTAAATCCCTGAAATAAAATATTACGTTTTCAAAACTTCAAATAATACTTATGATTGCTGTGTGAGGTGTAGTGTACACAAATATATAAAGTATAAAAATATTTCGAGTGATCGATACGTCAAAGAATACAGTTAAAAACATAGTAGGTATATAGAAATATTATAAAAAATTTAAAATATAGATGGTAAATGGTAATATCAATAATAATAATAATAATAATAATAATAACTATAATCATAATAAAATAATTATCAAACAATAATTAATTATTGATTTCAATTTTGAAATTAATTGGATTCAATTTTTACAGAATTATACCAACATAAAATATATAGGTACCTATATTTTGTATAATATTTTTGTATGTATATTATATACTATGTTTTTAACTGTATTATTAATTGACGTATCGATCATTCTAAATATTTTTATAATATTTTTAATTTTTTTATAATTTTTTTAACAATATAATAGAATAGAATATACGTATTTGTCATTAAATATTAATTATAGTTACTAATTAACGTTCAAAATATTTTTGATCAACCATTTGCATGTGATTGTGAGTAATATTGTAGCTGGTGATTTTTTTTCTAGGGCCGGGGATTTTTTTTCCGATTACGGAGTCATACAGACGCTACGATAAAAATACGTGAATTTAGACTTTTGAACGATAGAGTGTAATAGAGTATATTATATACTACCATAAACAGCGTATAAAGACATGGTGGAGTTTAAGTAATCGGTAAACATTGGCACGTAAAACAGTTTGTTGATTACATAATGTAATCGAACCAAAAACTAATGCCTAACCAAATAGTTTGTTTACACACGTCGGGTACTTGTGAAATATACGTAGGTATAAAAACTTGGACTCACCGGTCTCCGAAGTGTCCTGGAAAAATGTATCTGAAAATAAACTGGATAGAGATGAAAATGAAATAAGAAGTGAAGTAAATAAAAGAGCAAATTGTTAAATGACTGGGAAATGTGCAAAAAGATGAAAAAAAAAGTAGCGATCAACGATCAACTGTCTTGCACGGATGTTGAAACGCTACGTGCCGTGGATGTCGTTCAACGGCTCGGTCGTCGCCTCGTACACCCTCCCCCCTCCACTATTACACCGCGCGCCCTCCAAAGATTATTATCGCATATATCGCGAACATGTTAACCGACACAGAAACGCGGTGTCAGACGTCAGTTATGACCAGCTTCCTATACTTGCCATCTACGGAATACGAATATCGTTATGGGAAAGCTCAAAGTCGACAGTTGGACTGTTCCAGAGTTTCGGTTGTCCCAACTACCAAGTCTACACGTGAGTTCACAATGTTTAATTATATTTACCAATTGTCATGTATGTGGAATTATTATAGTTTTGTATTATTTGGAATTTGAATTACAGGCACCAAACCCAAAGGGAAAAGGGAAAAACGGCCCCCGTCGACGAAAGCGGCTACGGCGACGACGACAAAAGCCCCGTCGTCAAAAGTGGCCCCGGTGACGAAGACAAAAACGAAAACGGCCCGAGCAATAACACAGATACTGGAAGGAATATTATTATTATTATTAACACTTGTTTTACAATATTATATTAAAATAATAATTAATTGTGTTTTTGTTTCAGCTTTTTAATAAAAAAAATTTTTATACACCTTACTAACATATTTTATTTATTTATATTATTATATATTTTTTCTAACTGATTTTTTGTAACATTCATAAATAAATAAATTTTATGAATAATAAACTTTTGTCTTGTTTATAATATAATCTAACTAATTGTCTCATTCTATATTTGAGCAAAACATACAATATTAACACTTAAGCATTTTCTATACAGGTAATATTATTGTATAATATAATTTAAATGTATATATACATATATATATATGCATGTGCTACATCAGTTACAAATTAACAATGAATAATAATTAAGTGTTAGCTGTAGTAACTCTTATGATTAATAGAGTATGGTTTAGTTACAAATTAGTAATCAGTATTGATACAATGATGAATCTTTTTGTTGTGTTTCTGTTACATATGCATTGATGAAGTCATTTCTAGTATAATGTTTCTGAAATAATACAAATGCATACAAATATCTGCTGATATATTTTTAGAGTACATAAATAATTCTAAATAATTTACCACCTAGTGTGCGAGTCGCAGTCAGTCTAAATGCATGTTTGACATTTGATACAAATACATTACAAAATCCGCATCAAGAGAGAAGCACGTAGAGGTTGTCGAATTTCCCCTATGCCTTAGTAGCAGTACAACAATGATTCTGTTTCTGTTACATCTGAATTGATAGTCATTTTTAGTATAATGTTTCTGAAATAATACAAATGCATACAAATATCTGCTGATATATTTTTAGAGTACATAAATAAAAATAATTCTAAATAATTTACCATCTAGTGTGCGAGTCGCAGCCAGGTTAAATGCATGTTCGACATCAGTTACGTATTCATTATAAAATCCGCATCCAGAGAGAACCAAGTGGAGGTCGTCGAACTTTCTCTCCTCCGCAAGTCGTACTTACGACTGCTTATAAACCATGTGTCACACAGATCGGATTCGATGTTCATTAAGTTCTTGTAGACTTCATTGTACAGTTATATCGCTTGTAGAATTTCTCTGTACAAAACGCTGCATACAGTTGTCCTATAATAAAGTTTTAAAAAGTAGAATATAAATGATACCTATGTATTTATTAATATAATATATATAAATCATGTATAATACATTTTTGCATGCCAACGACATAATAAAAATGTTGAAAAATAGTACAATATTTTAAGCATAGTTTTACACCTTTGGAGGAATTTAAATTCAATTTATTATAATTTTGTAACATATAATACCTATGTAAATGTAGTTTTCTTGTTTTGAAATTTGTTTGAAATATTGCAAAAAATTAATACGTGTAACCCAATGTAAAGGTTAGTACAGTTATAAGGTATGAATTGAAGTAATTAAACTTGGTAATACAATATTAGTATATTATAATCGAGGGGTAAACACCTTGGGGGTAATCATGTGTAATCATAGGTAATGTTTGTAGTAAGTCATGGGAAATCATAGGTATAATCATTTAAATCAGTAATCTGGTGTACAAACTTTCTGTAATTACCCCTCGTATATAATATAATAATATTACATAATTGAAATGTATTGAATTTACTTACTATTACTTACCTTATTACGTATGTAACGACATTGTCATAAACAATCGACACACCAAGCTCCTACTAAAACTCTTAGCTATAAAAGTTAAATGTACTGCAATACTCGTGAAAAATGTCTATCTAATCCGTGCATTCAAACTACTTATATTTTTAATATTATTGAAATGCTTAATGGCTGAATGGCGGCTTCCACAACGGTACGATAATAAAATTCATAATAATGACATTTACATAACACTTGAACAGTTTCTGAATATTGCGTTTTACATATTATATATATTTTACACACGGAAATATCACAATTTTTGTAAAAATCGCACACGCACTTTTTTATTATATATTATATAGAAATACGGAATAACTCGGGAAAATAATATTCGAAAATATTCACGTCAATCGTCGATAACGAAAAGGGAGATAAGCGAGCGGCGACGTGAAAATTTAGCGAACGCGCGAGAAGTATTATGATTGGTCGTCATGGAAGAAACGCGGAGTTGCTTATTTGCTGCGTCGCGCGAGAAGTAATATGATTGGTCGTCATGGAAGAAACGCGGAATTCCTTATTTGTCGCGTCGCCCCTGGTGGCAAAAAACGGAGACTATTTGTGTTTTATAATATAAGAGATTAATTCAACTTACCGGCTACCTTGGTTATTATAAGTAATAACAAATTTAAATATAATATAAAATATCTACATAACAAACCGTCTCAGTTCAGAATCGTTTTTCGTATACAATAATATAACCTACTGTACAGCAGAGTGACATTCACTTACCAACCTAATTTTTTTTAGCTGTATAGGCCGTTAAAATTTTCATTTTGTCTTTGTTTTTTTTTTGAAATGTCGATAAAAAATATTTGGCTAATATTATAATACAAAGTGTATCAAAGGTGGTTCTCATTGCCTTAAAAAAAACGTAAGTTACAACTTTTTTTTTATAAGCGTAGAAAGTTCAAATTTTTACGAAATATGATAAAATCGTGAAAATTTGAAGTTATTTTGTAGTTGAAAATTCATTTTTTTTTTTATTCATATACCTAATAATTGAAAGTTTAATACAAGGTTATCCATACATTTTTCTCACAATTATAATTTTACAAGCGTCTAAATCTAGATAGTATAAATTTAAAAATTCGCGAACGATTTTCTAACGGTTTTAGATATAAAATAAATAAATAAAATATCCCCTAGACTGGCAAATCGTTTCTGTTCAGAATCGTTTTTCGTATATAATGATACCTATAATACCATATTTAACACATCCATTAAAGTGACCCACCAGTTGTGTAATGTGACATTTTCTTCACAGGATTTTTTTTCAAAATGTTCCTTAATTTTCAGCTATTTGTAGGCATGTGAAATATTTGATTTTTTTTTGATTTTTTTGTTTTATAAATATAATTGATTACAATTTTTTGGCTGAGTCTACATAGTTGAAAATTTAATAGAAGGTTTTACATAAAACCTGTGAAAAAAACCATAAAAGGTTGCACAATTTTTGTTTACAAGCGTTTGAAGTTCAAATATAATTGACGAAATTCGTCATCATGAGCGTCTAAAGTTTTAATTCATACAAAATCTCTCCGCTCAGATTCTTTTTTTAAAAGTATTTAGAAAAGTATTCAAATACTTTTATTTGAATAGTTATAATCGAATACTTTACAAGAATGTTATTTACTTTGGTAATTACATCAAAATAAGTTCATTAAATTGATAGATGTGTAACGTCACAGAATTTTAGGCCTTACTTAATATTATTATAGTTCCCCTGAGCATATTATTTTTCATTATTATTATTACTTATGATTACATTATGATATTATTATATTTATCGCGCGCCAATGCATAAATGACCACAATGTTACATAATACCTGACCCCGGCCCCCACAACCCGCAGTGTCCGTCCGCCAACAGGCCGCTGCCGATGCCGGTCGTCACCGCCGGTCGCAGCTGTCGCGTCCGTCGATACGCACCGACATAGCACTCTGTTTCCCCAATTATTATTGTAAACGTCCCTATAATGCGACACTGACCTTCCCCACCACGTCAACATCAACGACCACGACCAGCGGCAAGACAACATCGGCCGTCTTTCACATTTTCCGAGACCGCTGAACCAACCAGACGTTTCGGTACCGTGACGCATCCCGAATTTTCTACGACGACCACAACCGCGTGTCGACCACCATCACTTCGTGTGACTATCATCTTATTGTTTTTTCATCGACGGGAACCAATCGCCTTGATGGGCTAAGTACCGCTCACGGGCCCGATGGTGGGCAAAGCTGCTGAACCAGTCAACATCCGTGTCGCCGTCACCATCCTAGGGGGTTTGATCGACGACAAGATGGGCCATGCCGGCCGCGTGTGTGCCGGTGGTATTAACCAGCCCATCCAGTTCCTCGTTCAACAACACATCTCAACGTCGTCAGAGTAATACCTACAAAATTGTCCCCCCTTTTTTTATTTTGTCTTGTCACTTAAAAGCACGATACTTGTAAAATGTGCGTTGCAGAACGCCAAAGTGTGGTTGCCATTGGGGCCTAGCGGGTAACCTCCTACGCGTTCACATACGGCTGACGTAAAAAACCAGCTGTCCCTGTGCGCGTTTAAGTAGGGGGCCCCGGACCACACTTACAGACGTTTCGACCCGTCGTTTCCCCCCCAAATCCTTTAAACTGCCCCGGTAACCCTGTGGAGACCACCACGAGTCATGTGATGTGTCGATCCCCGTGGGCCGAGCGTTTTTTTTTGTTTCCCATGTGCCGTTTATATCTTGTACCTACTTGCCATGTGCCATGCTATATTATTTTGTTAAAATGAAAAATGTCAAAATCTTACTTAAATTATCTACAATCAAAAAACCTGTAAAATACATCCACGTGATTACCCTAATACTGCTCTTATTATTTATTTTCATTAACTTATTTTTTTTTCTTCTCTCTCTCCCAACATAAATCCTCGGCATTCAGCTTGCCGTTGCGTGTATCAAAGCCTGTGAGCTCCACCGACTTGACCCCCGGGTCTCACGCGGTGCGGCTCACAGGTCATGAGGAAAGTGTTCCCCTTTCGTCATGGGTGGTTTTGGTGGCATAAAAAGTCACTAACTCTCACAGATGATATTCAGGAGTACACAATATTGGATCCAAACAAAGAGTATTTAACTATAGGTTAAGTCGGGCAGAACAGTGGAGAATGCTTTTGGAATATCATCCGCAGTTTTTCATGTTCTGAGAAAGCCATTATTATTGGAACCAGAAAAAGCGGAGTTGGTGGTAATGGCAATTGAGTACTTACACAACTTCTTAAGGAAAAGTAAATCATCGCGAAATATATACACTCCACAAGGATCATTAGATAGCAAATTAGAAGGCCAAGTTATACAAGGAAGTTGGAGAAAGGAAGATACGCCTTTATCGTCACTCAATAATATTAGAATCATTAATAGGAGACCCCCAATCAACGCTCATAAGAGAAGAATATGCAAATTATTTTTTAACAAATGGAAATTTACCGTGTCAAAATAATGTTTAGATTTTAAATAATATTTGTAGTATTATTTGTTAATTAAAAAATCTCTAATTATTCTATATTTTCTTTTGATTTATTTAAATATAAATTGTGTCCCAATAATTTTCTTTTATGTTTATATCGTTCTAGGTCATATATTCTATATAATAATGTTTATTATTATAATATTGATTATAGCTAAAATACAGAGATTTAAGAAACAAATAATAATGATTGGCTGCAGCAGGTCGTTGAGAAAAAATTGGGGTAACAGTCACGAAATTAATTAAATTTCGTTTTAATTTTAGAAAATAACCTATAAAACTGAAACTATTTATTTTTATATACGTATAATTTATAAACATTGTAGTATTGTAGTAAATATTGAAAAAACTTACATTTTCGGTACTAATTGTGGTAATTGGGTGATCGCGATCTCTTAAAAATGCCACCATAGCTTCATATGCGAACCACTTTGATTTATAAATTTCGTTAGCTCCTTTAATTGAAAATAAAATAATAACTATGATAAGTACTATGCTATATAGATAATATTGTAGTTAACATATTATGCAAATAGCACAAAAGTTGTGACACGAGACCACGAGAGCCATGACACATGAGATATTTCCAAACGGAATTTTATTATTAATAGTCAATAAAAATAAAATCTCCAAAGTAGCTATAATACGCATAACACGTATATTATTAACTAGCTGAATAACCCGGCATTTAATTGTGATTAATTAACTCCTTTTGGGTGTAATTCGCTCTGTATAGGTAAAATCATATTTTAATTTTTAACCATCCCGCGTGACGTTGCCTGTGAGTTTCGCTTATGGTTATGCGAACAGTATAATATTATCAGGTAGGCAATCTACGGACACAGCGAGATGGGAGACAAAATATAGCCTGTATATTAGTACTACTTTGTAGTTGAAAAAAAATTGTATGGATACAGTGTACCTAAAATAATATTGAAGTCATAGTTGATCATCCCGTATTTTTAGGAGTTTTTAATATTTGTATATTAATATATTATTTTGGGTGGTTATATTTTTATCGTTTAACTTTATAATATAATTGGAGTATTGATGTACGCGCGATGCATGAGATTAATTTTATCGATAAATAATATCTATTTATAACATCATAATTATAGAAAAATAATATTATATCTATTATATCTGCCTTATTTTGTCAAGGCCCAAGGTTCCTTTAAGTTGTATGGGGACAGTACAACTTGCTCTTTCATATGGTACCATTGAAAAAACTTACCACTATAGCAGTATTATTCAAAAGTATCCCCTGGGATTACCAAACAAAAATATTGCTGTAGTAGAACTATTTCGTGGCTGTCCGTTAATGTGTTAATATAATATAATATCAATATGATATAATATTATCACTTATCAGTGTTGGAAAGTACATGAGTAAAAGTATTGAAATTCTTTTTAAGACCTACTCAAATACGTATTATAAATACTTTCTACTTTTCTAGTATCTGTATTTGTACTTAAGTCTTGGATACTTTTAAAAAGTATCTTTTACAACACAATATTATATAATATCTATAAGAATTTATAATAATAATAATAATAAGGTATATTAATAATTAGGTATACAAATTTAAATTCTTACCTTTTCCAGTCCCAATGCTATTTTTTATTTTAGCCTTTTCTCAGTGAAATAAACCTTGTAGGCTTAGCATTTTCTTTTTTATCTTATCTGCATCTTTATTGGAATACCACGCATCGTGTTTCGCATTTTTTGAAAAATACGATGAATTTTGTGGATCCCATAGTACATCATTTTGTCGAAATTCTTCGATTAATTCGAAACTTAATTTACTGGGCCAGTCCATTTTAAATAATTATTACTGGCATACGACGCACAACACAAAACTAAAATAACCGTCCACACGATAACTCGTATGCGCGCGGTGTTTCTTTGAGCAAGACCAAAAAACCGACAGTGATCGGCTCGCCGTTCGACCTATTTGGCGAACGTTGACGAATGGATCCGAATGCTCACGCACACGTCTACACGCTCGCACGATGGGTCGCACGCGAATATGAGTGAGCATTCGTCACTTGTATGCTCTCGTGTGTACGTCACACCAAAACCTGTACGCGTGCAACGCTCCAGAGATGGCGTTGTGCGCCGTATCGCTGACGTAACCACGCCCATTGCCTCTGTGGCGAGACTTACGTACTCGCGAGACTTTGCGTACTCGCAGGAGAGGCTCATTATTATTTCACAAACAGTCTAGTTGAAAGGGTCCATACAATATTGAATATTGACATTGATCATTGCGTACATTTGTCAAAATTTAAACTTTTAATGCTTATAAAAAAAAGTAGACTATGAATTTTAGATTCTGAGTGGAACGATGATTATATTGATTTTACAATGTCTGTTTTTTTAATTTTTAATTTTTGTGTCTGTCATCACGGTTTAGGGCAGTAAGACTGCTTCGATTTTCTTCAACAGTATGTTGTTCGATGGGAAAATGAAACTAGTTGGTGCATTTGGAGGGTCAAATTTTAAAATTCAAAATAGTTATCAAATAGGAAAAAAACAACATACAAATTAAGGAAAACGGGAATTTTCACTCAAAATCGGTTTTCCACAAAATTGATTTTGTATTTTGGTGTAACTCTAAAGGGGGGTTCACACTACACTGTCGTGTAAAATAATCACGGTTACCACAGTTACCAAACGATACCGCATAGTTGAATATATTCAACTTTTGACCGTGTGGTTACATTTATGTGCAGATAAAGCCGGGTTCATACTTAATGTAACCACACGGTCAAAAGTTGAATAATATATTCAACTATGCGGTATCGTTTGGTAACTGAGGTAACCGTGATTATATTACACGACACGGTGTAGTGTGAACCCGGCTTAAAACATATACATGGCATTTTCACTGGCTGTTTATATTTGCATTTGATATACACGATAACATTTTTAAAATATTTTTTTTTGGATTTTATTAGTCTATTTTCTATGAAAGTCAACCAAACTTTTTTTGTTGAGTAAAAATACTTGAAAATGTAATACGATACTCCTACTCTATTGTTACAATGACATTTGAAAAATATTAAAAATCCTTAGTCACAGTTTTTTTTATAAGCATTTAAAGTTCAAATGTTGACAAAATATGGAAAAATCACGAAAAATATCAAATTTTTTCAGTTGAGAATTCATAACATTTTTTTTTTAAAATCTAAGATTTGAAAATGTAATACAAGATTCCTCATAAGATTGTTTACCTTTATAAAATAAAAAAAAATGTCTACAAGAAAGTCAAACTAAATTTCAAACTAAACTTAAATGGGGTCAGAGAAAAAAAAACAAATAGTTCAACGACTTAATATTACCAACCCATTTTATAAAACAATCGCGCGCGTTCACAAACTAATTATTAATTAAAGCTACCATTTGCCTTAATGGCTAAATATATTATAAATATATGATTTATGAATTATATTGATCAGGTTATCACTTGTTATGGTTTATTATGTTTAGGTTATTATGTTCTCACAAAAGAAATTATTCTACATATTGTAGGTAATATAGAGAATAATATATTAAATAATACTAGGTATTAAAAATATTATATTATTGTTTGTTTTTATTTTATTTTTTTGCTGGCTTATAATATAATCTGGTCCTTTAATATCACTTATCAATAAGCGTGCGGCAATCTAAGCACTATCCCTGCGGCAATGGTATTTGAGGTTAGGCGAAAGAACTCAGAATGCCGACGTATTTTAAATAATTGTTTAATTTTATTTGGTTACAGTAACATGTATAAAGGTTGCATTACTATGACAAGTATAAGTAAGTATAGTTAAAATAAATGACACAAAAGAAATTCTTTATTGTAATCGCGGACAATAGCGAGCGCGGAACGGCGTGAACGTAACGGTAGACGGGCACCGTGAGAGACTGAGACAGTGGCAGTGACGACCGCTGGTACGACTGCTGCTACGACCGCTGGGGAACAGATGACAGTATGTGGGACAACCGTCGCCACATTACTCCCCCCCGCGAAACAAAAACGGACGCGTTTTTTGTTCGATGCAGGTTGAAGATTTGGGTAGTCAACGAGAGTATGGCAGCCTCTATGGCGCGGAGACGGTCGTCAGAGCTACTCGATTGCACCGCGAAAACGTCGCGCGAGGTACTGGCCTCCAACACGCGATCCGCACGTTCGGCGATATCGGTCAACGTTCCGTCGAGGCCGGAGACTATTGCGCGAATGTTTGACGGTAACTTTTGTAGCCAGAACTCCCTTAGCGCAGTATCGTCCAACGAATTCGGAAGCACAGCTCTCATGTCTCGGAGCATTTGAGAGGGTCTCCGATCGCCCATCCCGCCCGGTTCAACGATGGTGCGAAAACGAGTCGACGGCGGCACCGAAAACGTGCTGATGAGACGATCCTTTAGACTAGCGTAGGAAGTGTTGGGACCGATCAGGTCGCTTACCGCCTTGACCGCCTCCTCGTTCAGAGCGGCGAGCACGTGGTTTACACGCGGGGTGTCGGCGCGGATTCTTTGGTTGGCGAATACGGCATCCGCGTGTAGGAACCACTCGTGCGGGGAGTAAGTCCAAAAATTTGGTAGTCGGGGCACGTGGGAAACACTGTCAACCGTGGTCGAAACGTTCGCGAGCGTGGACGGTGATGGCTGACCGGGCGCACCAGACGGATCTTGCGAGACTTCGTCGTCAACCATATCGAACTTTTCGGTATACTTGATAGAACCTTGCGCAGTTGCGTGTATAACAGAAAATTGAGAATTTTGAAAAACACGAGGTCACCAATGCGGCAATCTAAGCACTATCCCTGCGGCAATGGTATTTGAGGTTAGGCGAAAGAACTCAGAATGCCGACGTATTTTAAATAATTGTTTAATTTTATTTGGTTACAGTAACATGTATAAAGGTTGCATTACTATGACAAGTATAAGTAAGTATAGTTAAAATAAATGACACAAAAGAAATTCTTTATTGTAATCGCGGACAATAGCGAGCGCGGAACGGCGTGAACGTAACGGTAGACGGGCACCGTGAGAGACTGAGACAGTGAGTGTGGTGACGACCGCTGGTACGACTGCTGCTACGACCGCTGGGGAACAGATGACAGTATGTGGGACAACCGTCGCCACATTACTCCCCCCCGCGAAACAAAAACGGACGCGTTTTTTGTTCGATGCAGGTTGAAGATTTGGGTAGTCAACGAGAGTATGGCAGCCTCTATGGCGCGGAGACGGTCGTCAGAGCTACTCGATTGCACCGCGAAAACGTCGCGCGAGGTACTGGCCTCCAACACGCGATCCGCACGTTCGGCGATATCGGTCAACGTTCCGTCGAGGCCGGAGACTATTGCGCGAATGTTTGACGGTAACTTTTGTAGCCAGAACTCCCTTAGCGCAGTATCGTCCAACGAATTCGGAAGCACAGCTCTCATGTCTCGGAGCATTTGAGAGGGTCTCCGATCGCCCATCCCGCCCGGTTCAACGATGGTGCGAAAACGAGTCGACGGCGGCACCGAAAACGTGCTGATGAGACGATCCTTTAGACTAGCGTAGGAAGTGTTGGGACCGATCAGGTCGCTTACCGCCTTGACCGCCTCCTCGTTCAGAGCGGCGAGCACGTGGTTTACACGCGGGGTGTCGGCGCGGATTCTTTGGTTGGCGAATACGGCATCCGCGTGTAGGAACCACTCGTGCGGGGAGTAAGTCCAAAAATTTGGTAGTCGGGGCACGTGGGAAACACTGTCAACCGTGGTCGAAACGTTCGCGAGCGTGGACGGTGATGGCTGACCGGGCGCACCAGACGGATCTTGCGAGACTTCGTCGTCAACCATATCGAACTTTTCGGTATACTTGATAGAACCTTGCGCAGTTGCGTGTATAACAGAAAATTGAGAATTTTGAAAAACACGAGGTCACCAATGCGGCAATCTAAGCACTATCCCTGCGGCAATGGTATTTGAGGTTAGGCGAAAGAACTCAGAATGCCGACGTATTTTAAATAATTGTTTAATTTTATTTGGTTACAGTAACATGTATAAAGGTTGCATTACTATGACAAGTATAAGTAAGTATAGTTAAAATAAATGACACAAAAGAAATTCTTTATTGTAATCGCGGACAATAGCGAGCGCGGAACGGCGTGAACGTAACGGTAGACGGGCACCGTGAGAGACTGAGACAGTGAGTGTGGTGACGACCGCTGGTACGACTGCTGCTACGACCGCTGGGGAACAGATGACAGTATGTGGGACAACCGTCGCCACAAGCGTTTACAATACTGATGATTTATCAATTCTGGTAGTAAACATTCCATGAATGAAACAACCATTTGAATTCATATTTTAAACTTTATAAAAAAAAAAAATTATAAAAGTTATAAATTGTTGTGCGACAATAGGTAACACATACGTTTTTAAATAATTTAACATTTTTTCGGCCCAAAAGTGTTGATCGTAAATTATTTTTTCAACTGAAAT
Source organism: Macrosiphum euphorbiae (assembly GCA_949089665.1). Classification (NCBI taxonomy): domain Eukaryota; kingdom Metazoa; phylum Arthropoda; class Insecta; order Hemiptera; family Aphididae; genus Macrosiphum; species Macrosiphum euphorbiae. Next base: position 51,034,209 of record CARXXK010000002.1, on the reverse strand, counting down.
CAATTTTTCTGAATATATTACAAAATAACAAACGCTCCTTTTAGTTATATTCAATTTCCCTTGCATCTGATAGTAATAGTCACATGAGTTCTGTAGTTCAGTTACGTTTTCACCGTTTATTTTTTATTTCGCATGAATTATGGTATCACAATCTTTTGCTAAGAATGGACATTTAATTTCGATCAATGAATCATGATCAACAAAGCCATCTAAAATATTAATTTAATTATTATATGATAATAATAAGGTAGGTTTAATGTTGTATGGCTTGAACGTTATGTAGTTATATTACGTAGGTACCCAGCTAAATAAGGTATTTCAGAAACCACACATAGACCAGCTGGAGAAACCTTTAACATAAATTTATTTTCAAATTCAATTCTAGCATATTGTTCCATACTTTTTCCATAGTCTAACGCCTTTGCGTGTATGTTGTTACCATACAGTAAACCATGAACGGTATTTTCACAAGGCGTATGTGGTCTCATCGTACATATATTTTTCCGAAGTTCGATGCAGTTATTCGGTTTCGTCGTTCGACATGCCAAAGTTGAGAGTCGGCTTGATTTCTAGTTTCTTTTTCCAAATAATCTATGTTTATTATAAATGAATAATAAGTCAACATATACAAAAATTATATTTATTAATTTTATATAAAATATATTTTTGGAGTATAATTTATTGCAGTTATGGTTTGGTACACAAGCCTCCCCATTGTTGTTGATTCAAAACGGGGTATACGTACAATTCGTGCTTGTTAAAACATTTTTTTTTTATGTAAATGCTTACTTCGATCCACATCAGATAGACTCTTAATGAACGCATTTATTTTTATTTTTTATGCGATGTAAATGAAATTATGCTTGACCAGTATCTAAATAGGAATCCTGTCGTTGAACGTCATGTCTGAACGTCACCTGCGTAATCTGCATCGCTAAATATTTCTAATGACAATTGTGTATTATGATTAAAATACAAGCCATAATTAAATGTTCGTTTGACATATCGTGTAATCCGTTTTACCAAGTTCCAATGAGCTTTAGTTGGTTTTTCTAAGTAACAACTAGCAAAGTTTACTGCATATGCTATATCTGGTCTCGTTACCTGTGATAAAAACAGTAAGCTACCTACTGCCTGCCTATAAGGTATTTCTTCACTTAATATCTCCGATTTATATCTTCCTTTTTTTCAATAGTATGTGATTTGTCTATCGGAATTGAAAGTTCCTTGGCGTCCAGCATATTAAATTTATTAATTATGCTACATGCATAATTTTTCTGATGCACAAATAATGAACAATTTTTCATTAGGTTTACATGCATACCTAGAAAATATTCTAAGTTTCCCTTTTTAACCTCAAACTCTTTCTCCAAGTTAGTTAAAAGTTTCTCTATTATATCTTCATTATCTGCAGCGATTAAACCATCGTAAACAAATATTTTTTATTTTATTATACAATACGGGACGAACCCTTTAATACATGAATATAGTAGTATAATAATAATAGTAATAATAATTTGCTTTTAGAAACGAGGCTCAATTTAGAGTGAGAATGAAGGGTAAGTGTTGGCAATGCGCATAAGACGGATGATCGGAGAGTTAAGATAGTAGTTTGAGGAAGAGAAAGGAATATGAAATGGAACAGATGATCGTGTACGTCGGGAGGGGACATTAAATGAGACACAGGATAGTGATTCAGGACTGTCAATTTTAGAGGAAAGAAGATTAGAAAGAAATGTTAAGTTTGCTGAATGACGACGATCGGCGAGACTTTCTAAGGAAAAAAGGCGTTGGATTGGCGTGTAATCGTGAGGTGGGCAGAATATGTTTAGTTTTAAAGCAGCGTGACGGAGGAATTTTCTTTGAACCCTTTCTATCATGCTACGTGCAGAAGCGGTGGACGGGTCCCAGAGGATGGTACCATATTCAAGGATGAGACGGACTAAGGAACAGAAAAGAGTTTTTAGTGGGGTGAGCAAGTGATGATCTGTAGAGATACGGTTTATAAAACCTAGCAGCTTAAGAGCCTTACAATAGATTAACTGAATGTGCATATTAGGGCACAGGTTCCGAGTAAGAGTGAATCCTAAATCTTTTATATCATTATTACAAGTTGTTAAGGGGGTATTGTTTACGGAGTAAGTATGCTTAATTACGGCATTAATACGACAAAAAGTCATTACTGAGCATTTAGTAATATTAAGAGCTAGCCCCAAAGATTCGCCCCATGTGACTAATCGCTGAAGGTCGTTTTGAAGAAGATGACAGTCAGAGATGGATTTTATACGGAAAAATATTTTCATATCATCAGAAAATATAAGAAGTTTAGCATGCTGGAGAACGGAGGTGGCTGAGTTTACGAATATGACAAATAGAAGAGGAGAAAGAACAGCACCTTGTGGTACACCTGAGGAGGGGGTAAAATGGTCAGAAGAGGTGGAATCAACAGTAACCCATTGTATCCTATTTGTGATGTAAGAGTGAAGCCAGGATAGTAGAGGTTCGCCAATGCCTATAGAGTCTAGTGTTGACATAAGATGATTATGATTAACACGATCGAAAGCCTTGGAAAAATCTGTGTAGATTACATCTACTTGGCAGTTATCGCGAAAAGAATCATATATATATATATATATATGAATGAAGACTAAAGTTACAAGTAACAGTTGATCTACCAGGACGGAAGCCTCAATATTATTATGCATGGTCTACCCGAATCCACATCGAGCGATCTCCCTACTAAAATAAACGACGATAAGCTCACTGTATGCGATATATTTTCTAAACTCTCTGTCGATGTACACACTGATTTCAAATCGATTCGCCCTTCCTTGAATCATATCCTAATTGATGAGCAACATCAATTATTATATGATTCAAGGAAGGGCGAATCGAGTTAAGGACAAGCGTTTCAAATAATTTGGATAAATGTGGGAGGATAGTTATTGGACGATAGTTAGAAACATCAGTAGAATCACCAACCTTAAATATGGGTCTAATTGAGCCAAGTTTAAGAGCAGATGGAAAGATACCTGAGTCAATAGAACGCCTAAACAATAACCACAACGGCTCTACTAGAACAGATCGAAGTTTGTACAAGAAATCACCCTGGATACCATCTGGACCAACAGATTTTATATTGCGAAGGGAACATAAGCATTTGTAGACGTCACTAATCGAAAAATAGGCATTAGACGGGAGTGGAAAGTGGTAGGTAGGATGTAATGTTTGGGATGGAGTCGGTGAAGGCTGGGTGAACACAGAAGAAAAATATGCAGCAAAAAGGTTAGTTGTGTCGGAAAGAGATGTACTCCGTATACCATTGAGTGTGACACTTGGAGGTATAGATTGAGAAGAGCGCTTTTTTCTAATGAAACTCCAAAAGTATCGTGGGTTGCGTAATATGGAGGACTCGGTACGAGAGACAAAATATTACGGTAGCATTGTCTGGAGATGAATTTAAATTTCAGAAGAAGTGAAAAATGCTTGCAATCTCATAATAGCTGGGATGACTTAAATTTGCCACGAGCGCGAGTCTTAGCAAACACTAGTTCTTTGAGCTCCTTAGTGTACCATGATGGAAAAGTGGAAGGGCGAAAAGAGATTTTAGGAACAAAAGATAAAATTGAATAATGGAGAGCATCAAGGAAAACAGACATGGAATCATCAGGGGAGTATGATAGAAAGGTACGTTTCCAATTGAAATAGTTAAAGAATTTAGTGATCTGTATGTAGTCTGCCTTGCTAAAGTTATAAAATGATTTGAGGGGAGTAGATTGAGGAGCATGGATGGGGAGATTTATAGAGAGTGAGAGAGGTGGATGGTAAGTGTCGGCAAGCACGGCTGTGTCAAGAGCTTGTTTAACAGTTATGGATGCTAAGGTTAGAGAAATATGAGATCGAGAAGAGAGTGGTGAGAATTTAATATGTAATTATGTTAGAAGAATCCATGGATGGCAAGTCTTTCAGGAATGGAAGTATATTCCGAGATTGTTTGAGTTAGGAAACACAGACCATGTGTATCATTTGACCATGAAATAAATGGTAGATTGTAATCACCAGTGAGGATAAAACTATGGTTTGGGTATTTTTGAACAATAAAATCAATAGTAATTAGATGAGTAGTATAAAGCTCAATGAGCGATGAAGGTGGTATGTAAACACTGTCAATTATAAAATTTAAGGAGTTATGAGAGAAGCGGACAAATAATTGTTCAACATTATTATTAGGTATATTAAGGGGGGAAGAAGGAATGTATTTACGCATAGCTACTAACACACCACCACAGGAGCTGGTTTGAGGAGACCTGTCGCATCTAAATATATTGTAATTATTGAGACCGAGCTCAGAAAAGTAAAAACTATTAGTGAGCCAAGTTTCCGTAAGAGCAATAAAGACATAGTTAAAACAGGAAGTATTACAATTGAAATTAACAAGTTTAGTACGAAGGCCCCGACAATTCTAGTAGTATCCATTGATGTTGTTAGTGATGGGGGTGTTGGTGTTGATTATGCTTGAGGGCGATGAAGAACTCGGATGTCGTTTTTTGAACGGGAAATTACGCACGGAGAACCGTTTTTGAACGTGATGGTTAGGTTTTGTTCACCTGCAGCTACACGACGATCTAACTCAGGTGAAAGGTACGAAGTTGTTGACGTTCTAGTAAAGTTTTGTCACGTACAATGCTGGTGAGTGTTAGAAGGGACAATTTTTGGATTTTAGCTTGACTATAGGACGTAAGAACAGCAGAAGCAGCTTCACAGGAGCCAAAGATAACTTTTAGAGGTCGAGTTGAGGTTGAGGTAGGTTTACCAAGACGAAACGATTTGAAATCAGTGTGTACATCGACAGAGAGCTTAGAAAATATATCGCTTATCGTCGTTTATTTTAGTAGGGAGATCGCTCGATGTGGATTCGGGTAGACCATGCATAATAATATTGAACTTGCATCGATCCCGCTCGGTAAATTCCTGTAAGACATCTGAAATTTGGGTTGATGGGACAGTTGATGACTTTGGTGTGTTTGACTCTAGAGCTAGAACCTTAGATTCTAGGAGGTCGACTTTAGTACGGAGCTCAGAAATTTCGAGTGAGAGAGAATCAAATCGAGAAGTAAGAGCGTTGATACTCGTTTTGAGATCAGTACCTAAGGATTTGTGGCCAGCCAATAATTTATCTTGAGATGATTGGGTACGATCAATAGCTTTTAAGATGTCATCGTTCGAAGTGGATTTCTTAGAAGTAGTGGAAGTTGTAGAGCCCGAACGGGTGATGACTGGTGAAAGCTTGGACATAGTTTGAAGTAGACAAGTAGAAGTAGAAAGAGAATGAAGTTTTTGTTTAGTGGCAATTGGCGTGCACTATGACACGCTGTATAAGAGAAGTTTCGGCGCCCACACTGTATAAGATGGTGCAGGGTCGTATCTTGAATCGGTAAAATTAATTACTGGGCGGCGCGATAACGCAGTCCGTGTTGCAAGAATATTGCAAGAATAATTTGGCTGTTATCAACTCTGAATACACATGCATCCACTTAGGTACATTGTAAACCAAATGCATTCAAAAAGTTCTTAAAGCGTATTTCCAACATCTTGGACTTTGTTTTAAGCCATACAAACTTCACCGAAGCTTACATACTTGATTTTAGCCATCTTCGTAACCTGGTGGTTGTACCATGTATATTTCTTCCTGTAGTTCCCCGTACAGAAATGCTGTCTTGATGTCGAATTGTCGTAGTATTAATTTTTCCACACCTGCTACTGCGAATATCGCAATAATTGATTCGTATCTGACCACTGGCGAAAATGTTTCATGGTAATCTATACCGTATTTCTGTGAACAACCCTTAATGATCAATCTGGCCTTAAATTTATCTAAACTACCGTCAGTTTTATAATTGGTTTTGAACACCCATGCATTTCGTTATGCAACTTCATCCTATGGCAAATCGACTAGAGTCCAAGTCTGATTTTCGTGCAACGAATTAATTTCGTCGATCCAAATTCCAATGAGCTTTAGTTGGTTTTGCTAAGTGACGACTAGCAAAGTTTACTGCATATGCTATATCTGGTCTCGTTACCTGTGATAAAAACAGTAAGCTACCTACTGCCTGAATATAAGGTATTTCTTCGCTTAATATCTCCGATTCTTCCTTTTGTTCAATAGTGTGTGATATAGTATATAGTATAATAGTATACTAGAGTCCAAGTCTGATTTTCGTGTAATGAATTAATTTCGTCGTTCATAGCATTATTCCATTCATTTTTGTTTGACCCAGTAATTCCCTCATCATAATTCAATGGATTGACACAGTTAGCAATAAAAGTCTGAACATTATAGGTACCTGTCCGGTTTCTTAAGTGTATTTCTGTCATGTAGAACCATAACATTTCTATCATCGACTATGTTTTCGTCCTTCTCACACACGCCCGTTGAATTAATTGAGTGTCTGTAAACTCTAATGTGTCTGCAATTACATTTTCATAATTATTACATTCGTCTTCGAATATAATGTCTCTGCACACGGATATTTTATTTGTTTTCGAATACCATACACGATAACCTTTTGTGCTGTTCGAGTAGCCAACAAATATTCTTTTTTCACTCTTTGGATCCCATTTCTAACGTTTTTGCTTTGGTATGTGTGTATATACCGCAGTACCAAAAACTCGTAAGTGTTTAATAACTCTCACGACTTTATAATATAACTCGTAAGGTGGCTTACCATTCTGTGAACTCGTTCCGGTTAGATTAAGTGTATAAACCACTGTGTTCACAGCTTCTGCCCATAATGACACGTCAAGATTTTTCGTACAAATCATTGTCCTGGCAGCTTCTACGATTGTTCTGTTATCTCGCTCTACTTTCCCGTTCGGTTCCGGCATATATGCTACCGTAGTTGGGTGTCATATTTCATATTTCTGTAGAATACCTTTAATATCCTTGTTTGCGAATTCTAACCCATTATCTGTCCTTAATATTTTGACTTTAGATCCTGTTTCTGTTTTAACCCTTTTTTATAAATGATTCCATAATATTTATTCTTAATAAAATATACCGTTCTGTAACGTGAGTAGTCATCTCTAAATAGTAAAAAAGTATTTTGACATAACGATAGAGTTCCTCTGCATCGGTCCACATAAATCTGCATGTATTAAATATCCGACGTTAAAATATTCCTTTTCACTTTTACTGAACGATTGACGGTGTTGTTTCCCGATTATGCAGTCGCTGCATACAAATTGATCGTCCTTGGCGAATAATCAATATTATGTTTTGCCAAACAATTCCTCACGTATTGAATATTCTGGTGAGCTAAGTTGTGCCATACTTCTAATCGTTTTTCTACTGTAATGTTCGCATGACATTCAGCTTTCGACGGTGCTTCGACTTTGATATGTAATTCAAACAATCTACCGCATCTTGTGCCTATGCATACAGGAATCCCGTTTCTTTTGAACACACACGTTTTATTGTCTGACGTTAGTTCTAAACCTTTGTCTAACGCTGACCCGCACGAGAATAAATTAAATTTTAATCCCGACACGTGCAATACATTTGCCAAGTAATTTTTATTCCAATTACCGTTCACGTATGATAATATATTGATATTACCTTTTCCTGTTGCATACAGATTTGTTCCGTCACCTATTGTTACCTGTTGTGTATATTTCAATGGTTCATAACTTGTAAACACTTCTAGTTTCGCGCTCATATGATCCGACGCGCCTGAGTCTAAAACCCACTTATCGGTTGTAGTTTCATTTATCCTAGACTCGCTTACAAATGCATTTAAGCTTGTACCTGTAGTACCGGTTTTCCCACCTTTCATACTACTTAGGAAATTCTTACAGTCTCTTTTATAATGACCGATTTTACCACAGTAATAACATTTAACATTACTTTTATTAATATAATTGATTTTTACCTTTACCATAACTGCCGTTTTTTCCATCGGATCTGTTTTGAAATTTGGCTAGAAATGCACTCGATTTCTCTTGTTCACCAACTTCACCTTTGATCTGGATAACCTGTGATTCTTCGATCAACAACCGACTACTTAAATTATTTATATTTTTACTTCCCGTTGGGACTGAATCCCAAGCACCGTAAAAATGATTATATTCTTTTGGTAATGTCATTAGTATTTTTGTACCATGTTATCCGTAACTGGTTCACCCGCTACTCTCAGTTTCCTTCTTAAATTGACCAATTTAGAAATATGTCATCTGTCGGTTCCTTTGAATAACTGAAAAATTGTTGTTGAAGCAAATGTATACTTGCCTTAGACTTCTGCTCGTAAATACTCAGCAGTTTCTCCCACATTTCCAATGCAGTCTCGCAGTTAATCAAATATTGTAATGGACTATCGTCCACTGAGGTAACTATTATTTTCCAAGGCTGGGCATTAACGAGTTAATAAGTTAAAGTTAAGTTAAAAAGTTAAGTTACTTTTAACTAAGTTAAATAACGAGTTACTTTTTTTTTTTAAAGTAACTTCTAACTTAACGATTTACATTTTTCCCCATGTTATTCAGTAACTTAACGAGTTAATTAATTGTATTGGCACGTTAAGTTAATTTTTTCCCAAACCACATATTATTTAAAATTAATTCAATTTTGTAAAATTAATTACATAAAAAAAAACCCGAAATATTAAATATATTTTATTAAATAATAATTTATAATAATAGTAAGTTTTTATATTGCATATTCACAGAAAATATTTTATAACTATATTATAGAGGGAAATATCATAGGGGTAACCGCGTCAAAGAAAAATATAACAATTTACTCAGTACCTAACCTATACCTAATCATTATTAATATCATTACTTATTATTATATTTTTATTCATTCATAGAATTACGATGATAACTTGGCCCGTCGATGTAAATAATACCCGTAGTAGTGTGGTATTTACTATTTACCTAATTAAAGTATAATACACAAAATTAATATAAGTACCTACAGTAACTAATTTTATTACAAACATTTATTCAAATATTGTAAGACATTTTTTGATTTACTGAATTATTATGTTATTTGTTAGCTTTAAAAAGGTAGGTAGGTAGGTATAATTGTTAATTTTATTTAAAAAAAAAAAGTAACTTATTTTTAACTAAGTTAAGTTACTTTTATTTTCTAATTAACTTGTAACTTTTACAAGTTAAAAAAAAATGAAGTTAACTTTTAACTTTAAGCTTAACTTACATTTTTCTATATTAACTTAACTTAACGAGTTAAAAAAAATAGTTAACTTGCCCAGCCTTGTTATTTTCTGACATTTACGGTCCGCTTTTAGCCAAGCGTTTGTATGCCTTTGCCAGAGACGTATTCAGAAATTTGGCGCCCGGGTGCCAATGTTTTTCCGCCCCCCCCCTCCACAGAAAAAATTATTTGACTTTTTCAAACTACCGAGAGCGTTGGAGCTTACTTTCCGGTGACAACCCGTTATCGTATCCTTTTTAGAACAAAAGTTAGTAAAAAAAAAAAAAGTAGATTTCAAACTTTAAACATTATGTTATTTTTTTAAATTAATCACATTTAAATATTTAATATAAAATAGGTTTAGTTATTATCAACTATAATTACAAAACAATAAATATTTAAAATTTACATATTCATTTTTCGAGCTTTCAAGGAACTAAACTCATTGATTATATAATCATCAGTGGCGTCCGCAGGGGGAGGCTAATGGGATGAAGCCCCCCCCCCCCCCATTGCCCGTATAATTATTACTTTTTCAAAAAAATATTAATCAAGTTTAAACTCTCAACTATAGTAAATCTCATATATGTCTTACCAGAATGAATTCATTTTTGAAAAAACATTGTATTTGCATACCAATTTTCATAAATTATCTGTAATTTTTCTGTAAAAGTATGAACTATATGTATGAAAGACCTTGTATTAAATTGTCTAGCCTTAGATATACATATTTTATATTTTATGAGTTTTGAACTACAAATTAACCGTGGTTTTGACGAAATTTGAACTTAATAAATGCTTATAAAAAAAAAGCCATGATGCCTATGTATTGTTAATATTTTAGCTGTAATAAAAAAACTTACGTATTACATTTTTAAGCTTTTTGACCGGATAATTAATTTTTTATTGACATTCATAGAAGAAAAATTTTAATTAATCAAATACAATCCAATTTAAGACGGTATAACCAAAGCTTGTTACCAAACAATTTAAATAAATTTTCAATTTTTTTTCTCCAATTATTTATAAAAGCACCAAGAATTTTCAATTTCTACCTCCTAAAAGTACTAACTAGATCCAATTTGCTAACAAAAACATACACTGGGCATCGAAACTTATGATCAGAGCATTTTTTCTACCAGATCAGTTGAAAAGTTACAAACATTTTAAAATACCCCAAATAATCGTTTGCAATTATTAGACTGGTCAAAATAAAAATTAAATTGTGACTAATTTTCAAGCCCCCCTATTAAAAAATCCTGCGGAAGCCACTGATCATCATAATCTAAACCTTTTGTAATATCTGATTCGATGTTTAATATGGCGATACTGTTTAGTCGTTCATCAGTCATCCTCAATCGAAAATAACTTTTAATTCGTTTTAGTGCACTAAACGATCTCTCTGAAGAGCAGTTAGACACAGGACAACATTGATACATTCTTAGAGCAATATTTACGTACGGGTATATGTCGTATAAAAATTCAAAATTCATTGTTTTAATGTTTTCTATACTTTGATAAGTCACTAATAAGCGATAACTGTATAAACAGTGTTGTCATATTATTGATAAAAATTAATATTTTTTAATTATTATATTATTGATAAAAAAAAACTAATTTATATTATTTTTCATTTTCATTTTCATTAACAGAAGATGGGTTATGTAAAAATCTGATGCCGCCCCTATAAAAATGCCGCCCGGGGCGATCGCCCCCTCTAGCCCCCCCCCCTAAATACGTCACTGGCCTTTGCCAACTTGCTTTGGCATCCTCGTCGGTCTCTGTTGCCGACTTTTTTATAGGTAGACTTGGTTTCGTCCATTCACCTGAAACTATCTCACCTTCTTTCAAGGCATTTAGAATGACCATTTAAAATGACGCAGGTGTGTTTACATGATTTTAATACTAATATTAATTGTATATTTCAACATGTATTTATGTGAATAATAATAAGGTAAGGCACATTGTTAAAAAATATATGAAAATAAATAAAAAAAATAAATATTTAAGTAGTTATTTTGTTTTAAAATTACCTGGACTTGCATTGGTTATAGATTTATGAATTGTATGTACCTACCTAAATACGATTGTGAATTAAATGCAATAACAGCTGCCTCTACTCTGGTGTTATATGTGTTTTTTTGAGACAAATTCGTTCTTTTTCCACCAATAAATTTGTTAACCATACTATTAAATTGCTCACATATACTATTGTCAACATTTTTTAAAAGACTCTGGGCATTGTTGAATAAACGTCGATTAGCCATATTAATTTCCCTCATTATACCACAGTTTTCAGCGATGGAAACAAATTTTGATCTCCAGATTAAGATCCTTTACAAAAATATTTGTCACACTTTTTATGGTCTCATAATATGTGATAGAATACAATGAATACAATTATGCTGATCCTGTAAATAATAATATTTATAAAAATTAAAACCTGAAATTTTTTTGAGTTATAGACTTATTCTCCTTTATTCCATACTTTATAGCTGTTCCCATACCAGTTCTAAATCTCATTATATTTGATAATATAAATTAACGTACATTTATAGGATATACTTATTTTTTTGCAGCCGCAGTAACTTTTTGGCAATAATTTCTTAATACATGGTTTCTACATTCGATTTTCTGTGTTAAAAAATTAGGACCATACGACAAAACTTCGTTGACACGTGTGGTGACACTACTATCTCCATCGTCTAAATAATATATAAAGTTAAATAATAATGACATTCACGAATTTTTATACATATATAAACATAATTAGTTGTCCATAACCAATGCCTAAGGTAAAAATTTGTGAACAAAAAAAATATGTTGTAGGTACCTTGTACAAAACTTAACATTTTGATTGAAATTTAAAAAAAAAATACCAATTACAACAGAGCCATTTAAAACCGCTTTATTTATAGACAAATAATCGGCTTTTATATTTTCTGATGTAATATTTCTGATTGACATTTTGAGATGGATTTGGAATTTTTCGACTCCTCGTCCTCTTTATCATCGTCCGAGTCCGACTATGAATTTTTATTTGTTAGCGACGACGAAGTTTATTTTGAAGACAGAACAAGACCGAAAAATCAGAATTATTTTGAGACTGTAGCAAGGTAAGTAAGCTTTTTATAATTACATTTAAGTTAATATTTATACATTTTCCTTGTTGAATAATTAACACATGGTAAGCAAACATCCCCCTCTCGGGTTTAAATTGTAACTTTTTTATTTTTCTAAAACCTAGGGGTAGTTTTGGTAAATTTGTTGCTGAATATTTATTTGACAACATAAATTATTAGTTTTTTTTTTTAGATACAATGACTTAGAGTTTTTGGAACAGTTCCGTGTTACACGCCACATTTCAAACAATTTGACCATACACTTTGAGGTCAGTCCAGAATTTAATGACACAACTGGAGGACATGGAAAAATACCTGCCTACAACCAAGTAAGTCACTATCAAATTACTTATTTTCTCTAACCTAAAGTCCTAAGATAAGAGTTAAATTCTAATGTTGTAAATAGAATTAAAAAATTAATTTATAAAACTTATCTAAGATAGACCTTATCAATCTATTTGTTTAAATAAAGGTGTTAAATTATGTATTAAATTAAATATTAATTATTAAGTCTGTAAAATGAATTAATAAATTAAATTAAATTAGTATATATTATGATTATTATTATTTTGATTCTGAAACTTATCTTAAATTGTTTTTTAGATTTTAATTTTTCTTTGGTTTGCTGGACATCAGACTGCCTCTTTCTGTGATGTTGCTGACGGGTTTTGTATAACAATAAGCAGCCTGTTCAGAGTTGTGAGACCTCTGACACATGTTATAAGCCGTATGGCTAGTACCATAATAACTTGGCCGAATGAGGAAGAAAAACAGGAAACCAGGAACTTTTTCCAAATGAAAGGATTTTCTAATGTCATTGGGGCTATTGATGGAAATCATATACGTATTGACAAGCCTTCCTCAGACCCAGATTCCTATTATAATAGAAAAAAATATTTTTCCATTCATGTATGTATTTTTTTGTATGTATTATTTTTCTTACAGAATTTTAATTATAAGTATATTGTTTACAGATGCAAGCTGTTTGTGACCATAGAAATAAAATAAAAAGTATATTTATCGGGTTTCCTGGGTCAGTCCATGATGCCAGAGTTTTTAGGAGGTCACCATTAGCTACTAACTTGGAAATTCTATGTCAGGAGAATGTAATTCTTGGAGATAGTGCTTATCCTTGCTTACGCAATCTTACTACACCATTCAAGGATAATGGTAGATTGAGCCGTCAATAAATTAACTTCAACAAAACACTATCATCATGTCGGTACGTTATTGAACATTGTTTTAGTTTGCTCAAGCAGAAGTTTAGGCAACTTTACCACTGCAAGCTGCGCAAAATTGAGCATATAGTGCATTTCATCAGAGCTTGTTATGTATTGCATAATTTTTCAATTGACGATGAATTTCAAATAATAATTGAAAATGAGGATGAAATTAATAATGGCGATGACATTCAACTGGATGATGACAATGTTGAAGGAGACATCCTCGAAGGAACAACCTACAGAAACTATTTAATGCAAAGAATGTTTCCATAAAACAACAGTTTAATTTGTATGTTTTTTGTGTCTAGTTTTATTTATTGTATTAAGTAAAAGTCTAATTAATTTAGAATGTTTAATCAAAAATTAAGAAAATATTACATAACATTATATTTAAATTTGAGAATCTATATTTCTTTCCTTGATTGTGGTTACAAATATTTAAACAATTTCATTAAAATTTACCATACATTTTATATCATTTAAAAAAACAAATTCAGTCTGAATAATAATAAAATAAACCTCAAACACATTTCTCTGTATACAAAACAAACTTATTAGTTAGTCAGTTAATTTAAATCAGTTTACTATCAAATTGTATGTTAATAACCAATTTATCACGTTATCATATAATGATCTCCACCGGATAAAAGAATTACAAGAATGTATTGATTCGTATATTGTTGAAAAGCAGAAAAAGTTGGTTTCATATCAATCATTTTTTGATACAGTGTATTCATCAATTAAAGCAGACATTAATATTCTACCATTATCTTGTCAGCGAAATGATTTTACAAACCAGTATATACAAAATTTTGATTTTAGCAATTGTTTTGTACAGAACGATGATTTCAGTTTTATGTATGAAATACTTCAATTCCACAATAATTCTTTATCAGGTATAATATTAAATGATATTAAAATATAATGTTGCGATCAGACAGCAGTAGTATTATAGTATAATATATCAATTTGTTTTTACTCTTTAAACTGTATACCATTAATAATAAATAAAAATTATCAATATTATTGTAAAAATAGAAACAAGATTAGTTATTTTATTATAATGTTACTACTTTTATTAAACAATCATTAAATATAAATTTTTATAATTTGTAATATTAATAAAACAGATTATACATTTAAATTGTGATTATTTTATTCTTTAGTATTTTTGATAAGTTTTTTCTTAGGATCTGCTGAAACCGGTCCAATATTTCTCAAACAACGTCATTGATTTTGTTTGAAATTATTGAATCTTTTGTATCTCTACTTGATGTATGAATTTTAATACTAGCTTCCGCATGTTTCCATCTAGTATGAAAATTCACTATTTTATATTTTTTATTTTAAACATGTTATAGGTCATAATTTTTTTACTAACCTTTCATCTGATGGAATATCTTGGATTGTATTCATTTTATAGTGCTGAATGACATAGTAGTCTTCACACTTTCACAGTGAGGTACAACTGGACATTTAAATGTGTAGGAACTATTCCCTTCCTTCATTGTTAATGTATTTAATATATAATTTTCAATTTTTCCTTTCGATATCAAATCCATAAAAATATCCTTGTATGATTCCGATTGCCGATATATAAAAATATATAAAATAAAGTAACATTTCAATTAGTGTTAAAAATGGTGTGTGTGTGTGTGTGTGTGTAATATTTTAGAAATAATATTAATTATTACCTTTCCGATCTTGGTCTTTTTACTATTAGTACTAACTTTTGACTCAACAACATTTTTCCTTTTGCTAATTTTTATTTTTGGCTTGGCAGGTACTGAATATGAACTTTCCTGATATTATTTAATAAAATATCAATAATATAAATATAAAATTCTGTGTTGTAGGTACCTATTGGCTATTATATAATATATTATATGTACACACGCACAAACACAACCAAATGGAATACTTACATCTTCGTTTGACGAGCTTTCTCCAGTAACATTGGTATATGAAGACATATTTTTTTACCTTAAATTAAAATTTATAATTTAAAATTTTTAATATATTAGTTTTTAAAACTTATACCAGATCAAAGTATATTACTTGTTATGTAGTCTTGTAACGGTGTGAAGCAAAGACGCATCAAGTCCAATAGTTAATTTTGAGATTTAACACTGTCTATAATCAAATATCAATGTATTTCGACTGTTTATATACAATCTAATAAGGCTGTGTGAGTGTGTAAACTGTAAAGTGATCATCGGTTTATGTATTATTGTCAGATAATTAGGTATAAATAAAATAAATGCAGTGTACTCATTTTGTTTTAGGCTTTCCACATTAAATTGCACATAGAGGTTGCATGATCAGATTACCTATGCTAACTTTAAATAAATTTTTATATATAATGAAAAAAAAAATGCCCGTTTGCAGTTTATAATCAGTCTAATATTATGATGTGGTGTAATATCGCATAATTTTTTTTCATTTTTAGGTAAACTGGTCTGATTAGATATAAATAAAATAAATGCTGCATACTCATTTTGTTTTAGGCTTTCTACATTTAATTGAACATAAAGGTCGTTTGATCTGATTTTACCTATGATAATTTATAATTTTAAATCCTTTTATATTATAATGAAAAAAAAAAAAAATGACAGTTTGCAGTTTATAATCAGTCTAATATTATGATGCGGTGTAATATCGCATGATTATTTTATTTTCAGGTAAACTGGTAATTAGATAGGTATAAATAAAATAAATGCATTGCAGTAATTTTGTTTTTAGACTCGCTACAACAATTGTGTTACACTTTGTATCTAATCATTTAATCAGATTACCCACCTACTTTATTCGATAATTAGTAGGTACCTAATGATTTTTTATAACTGTAAACTTATGTATAATAACTGTGTCATCAGACCATCTAATATTAGTAATTTATTAATTAGTACTGACGTGGTTCAATGATGTTCTGTATATTTTCAATAAATATGATAGTACAAATAAATATAGATTCATTTTTCATTTAATTCTAGAGTTTGTTGAGTCTATGATTACAGTTATTTAACAAATTTTTAAACAATTTGTGTATGTACCAATTCATCTTCAACAATATCTATTCAACGTAAACGTGCCATTCAAGATTTGTTCAGCAAACAAGTAGATTAATAGTATTAATTTAATACCTACTATTACATGTAAGTTTTAATCAAATAAAAATAAATATGTCTAACACTTAATTTCCAAATTTCAGTAAAATGAAATCAAATTAATAATGAAATATTAAATATTAAATTAAATTGTGTTTATAATATATTTGTAATACTATGATTGTTAATATGTGTTATTTATTTACAGGTAAATATCATTAGTAAACTATTAAGTTATATAACTAATTCTCAAATAATTTGTGTATGTAACAATTTTTTTTTACTACCGCCTAATTGACGTCGACAAACTGAAAACATTGAAAATTGAAGATTTGTACAATAATCTGATGGATAATATGAACAATAACATGTAAGTTAAATGTTTATGATTAATGAAATATGAAATAACATAATATTTAATATCAAATTAATTCATATTATGTAAAATAAAATTGAATAGGTATTAAATATTTTCAAATAAAATAAAAATATGAATAATTTAGTTTAGTTTAATTTCAAATATAATTAGTATAACAGAAATAATTAAAAAATTAAATAAAAATAAACTTAAAAATTGTAAAAATTATTGTAAAAAAAAAATATTATTTTATTTTTAATAATATATTATAGGTTAACTACTGTAACTGGTATGATACCGTTCATAAAAATCAAGTATAAATTGAACTAAATTATTATAATGTATTTTAACCAATACAAATAAAAAATAAATACTATGTTTGTGTTTTTTATATTTTTTTTAAATATATAATATATTAAATAGATGAAAATAATACTAATGTTGTAAATAAATGTTTTATATTTACAGTCAAAAACCGAAAAATAAAATAATAATTATTGATTTTGAATTCACAAACTATCAACGTACTGATTTAATACTTATTTCTGTAGCATTATCACAGACTCATATGCTATATGCAATCAAAAATTGAACGTATATGAGGTCAACCTTTAATAATATCACCTGATGGAAGAATACAATTAATGAATAATTATACATAATTGAAAACCAGAGATTTGTTGCTAAATTTTTGAAAAGAAACCAGACCAGCTTCAAGTTATACTAAATTAATTAAATTTAGCTATGAAAACAAAAACTTCAAATTTAACCAAAAACTATTTAAAAAACTATCTTAATTTTAATAATCAAAATTCAATTATTTTACTATGGAATGGTAGTTCAGACAAAAATATTTTACTGAGATTAGGTTTTAATACCCATATAATGTTGAATATGACTGTATATGATACTGATAATAATAAAATATTTTATTTAAAATTAATTAATTTTAAAAGTAATGAAATTATATTAAACCATAAATTAGGTTATATAACTAAAAATGGTAGATTATTATCTTTGAAAGAAACTCATGACATAATTTGTAAACAAAACCATAAAATAATTTGTATACATGATGCAGTTAATGATGTAAAATTAACAAAATGTATTTTCAATTATTTATGTTTAAAAAACAATTATCATCATATATTAAGTAAAATAATTAATAATCATTAAAAATATATAATAACTTAGTATTAAAACATTTAAATAACATAACTTAACTATTTTAAATCATATTATAATTTGTAATTAGATTAAGACTTGTAATAATACTTCATATTATGCTGAAACATTTAATTTTGAATAAATAAAAAAAACCTTGATTTTTATTTTTTTTAATTACAGTAAAATGCAGCGAAATTTAGTAACAAAAAAAACACGCATGAACGTAATTGGAAGCGGACTCATTCAGTTAAATCGGTTTAAAAAATGTTCAAAAACGTATGTCCTAAAAAATTATTATAATTTTATAGACTTTATCAAATTTTTTGACTACAGTTTTGATATGATAGTTTGTAAATTAAAAAAAATGACACAGCAATCAAGTATTAAATTTAACTTGTATCTCGACTGTGTTTACGTGCATGTGTTAACACAGCAACGTCGAGATATTTCATTTAAAACCGAAAATATGTTGGCATTTACAAATTCAAATTTCGAAAATGTATTAAAAAAATGTTTAATAAACTTATTAAGGAAGAATCTGACTTTGTCACCAGAGGAAGTGCAGGCTGGAGTTTAGACTTAATTGATGTCTTACAGTTAAGGATTAATATTGTAAACCCGTTAACAGGATCTAGTTA
Organism: Macrosiphum euphorbiae; assembly: GCA_949089665.1. Classification (NCBI taxonomy): domain Eukaryota; kingdom Metazoa; phylum Arthropoda; class Insecta; order Hemiptera; family Aphididae; genus Macrosiphum; species Macrosiphum euphorbiae. The sequence goes on along the minus strand of CARXXK010000002.1, from coordinate 51,015,383 downwards.
TTTAATCTTACCTGACTCAATACGTAATAAGAAAGCTGTTATAAATGTAAAAAACTATGATGAAAAATGTTTTAAATATGCAATTTTATCTAAGTATAATAAATCAAATAAAAGTCGATTTAATAACAAACATATTAAAATGCTCGAAAAGAAAAGTGGTTTAAATTTTCACTGTATCGATTATCCGACACCTGTCAAACAAATTAAAATATTTGAACGTTTAAATAATGTGTCAGTTAATATTTTTAGTTTAGATGATACAAATGTTGTTTTCCCATTATATATGAATAATGTTGAAAGTAAAAATCATTTCGATCTGCTTTTGATTAATCGTGGTGAAACATCGCATTATTGTTTTATTAATAACTTTAGTAGACTTATTAGTAGACAAAAGACAAAACATGAATCTAAATTAATTATATGTAAAAGATGTTTTAAAGTTTTTAATAATACTCCTTGTAAATATAAATTGTGGGGTGTTAGTGGATTAAAAAAACATAAAAAAAATTGTGGGAAGCACAAACTAGGAAGACCTGTAATGTTTGAACTTTGAAGACGGTGATGACGATTTTATTTATTTTAAAAATTTTAAAAGAACTCAACGAATACCGATGGTAATTTATTCTGACTTTGAATGCTATTTAAAACCTAAATTCACCAAACAAAATTGTAAAATTAAAACACTGATAACTCATAAACATAAACCAATGAGTTATGCATATTACGTGAAAATATATTATAATATTATACCTAAATATTTAATAAAAAAATATAAAATTCAACGAAACTTCATGTTTACAGAAATCAAAATGCTGCAAAACATTTCATAAAGACTATGATAGATATAGGTACAAGGGTCTATAATCTTTACCAAGTCAATATACCTATGATTAAATTAACTAATGATGAAGAGCTTAAATTTCAAAATGCCAAAATATGTGAATGCTGTTTCAAATCATTTAAAAAAAATTAATTAACTAAAGTAAGAGATCATAATGATTTTAAAGGACGTTTTAGATTAGTTGTTTGTTTAAATTGTAACTTTGAATTGTGTAAAGTTTCGTTTCTACCGATATACTTTCATAACTTAGCCTATGACAGTCATTTCATTGTTCGTGAACTTGGTTGTAATAAAAATGATGTTCATGTAATACCTAATTCATCAGAAAAATATATATCGTTTAGTAAATCAATTCAAGATAAATTTAATATAAAATTTATTGATACATTTCGTTTTATGTCAGAGTCTCTTAGTTCATTAGCTGATAATTTATCTCATGACAAAACTAGATTTAGGGAAACCTTTAAAAATTTTTCTTTGTCGACTTTAAATTTAGTTACACGTAAAGGTGTATTTCCTTATGAATATATTGATCATCCTAATAATTTAAATGAAACATGTTTACCGTCAAAACAAACCTTTTATAATTCGTTAAAAGACGAAGAAATTAGTGACAAAGATTATACACATGCTCATAAGATTTGGAAAAGATTTAATTTAAAAACATTAGGGGAATATAGTGACTTATTATGTTTAGCAGTCGATGTATGTTTACTTGCTTACTTGTTTACTTGTTTACTTGTTTTTGAAAATTTTAGAGATCTTTGTTTCCAAACACTTAAATTAGATGCTTCACATTACATGACCGCTCCAGGATTTGCATTTTATTGCATGTTGAAACATACTAATGTCCGACTAGAACAGTCTCAACTTCCAGATATGGTATAAAGTATAAACGGTAAACCAAAAAACAACTTTAACCATTTACCAAGTTCGTCATTTTGATTATTATATGCTGTACGCAATTGCGAATCTCCGTTTATCTTTAAATATATAACTATTATTAGTACATTATTAATCCAAATGTAACTGTTTGATGTCAAAACTACGATTTGAAAGTTTCAAACTTATCTTCAAAAGAAACCTCCACATTTCAATGTATGTTTGTTTTGATTTATCAGAAAAAAAGAAATAAACGAGTGGTACGTAAAATCCATTTTTGTAGCAGTGAATAGTATATAATTGTAAAAAAAATCTAGGTGCATAATCAAACGTCCCATCTGCAAAGAACTCTGTGCTCTCCGCGAGTAAATTAATATTTGATGAAGTTGTTAAGCAAATAATATTTTTATCATCGTGAACATGGACAAATTGATTACCTTTAAATTGAAAAAAATCGTCTTCGTGCAAATTTTTTAGTTGATCAATTGCTTCATGTGAAATGTTGGGTAATGTTTTCGTCTCTTCTCATACATAGTTTTCCTCACAGTTTTTATGTCTTCTTTAACTATCTCTGTTACTGTATTATTTAATAGTTCTGTTCTTATTATTTTTAACGGCTTAGTAGATAAATCTTCTTCGCATTTTCTTTTACAATTTTCCCTTAATATCTGTCGCTCGATTTTTTGTACAGAGTTTTCAGCGCAGATATGCTCGCCGGAAAATTCACAGATCGATTTTTTTATCTGATGTCGTCAAAACACTTGCACTACAGACTTTGTTTGTACCTACATAACCATTTTAGAATTCCATCTTTCCGCTGCCGCCTGAATCGATATTTGTTTGTTTTGTGTAGAACTAACTCTTTACAACGTTCTGATAAAATAATTTGAAAGTCTTCCATAGTTTAAAAACACAATATACACTAGGTATATAGACTATATACAACGAGGTTGCAGCTATTACTGCAGTATTTAACAAAAATGAATTGTAACTGCATACTAAACTTAATACGCTCAGAATTTCCACATTTCCACATTATCGAAGTATTATTTATAAATTTGGCAACATGTGTCCGCAATAGTGTAATATTCGGGGGTCAGCTGATAAACTATTGGGGAAACAAATTAACAAAACGCGCTCTGGTGGAAACAATTTGTACCTTCCAATTCGGGATGTATAGATATAGTTTTATGTTGGTTATTTTACTTTTTATAATAAATTAATTTTGCTATGGAAACTTTATACGCTTTTATAGCTAACTGTATATTATGTTGGTAAATATAATTTCTACTAATATTATCAAATACGTTCAAATTCACTTCACTTAAAGCAAAATGTATTCGAAATGCCGCGGAAACCCGACTCGAGTCCCGACTGCATGTAGGGGGGAACCCCGCCCAACCATCAGTACGATAGGCGTCGACAGCGCTCCCAGTGTTAATTTGTTTTCCCAATAATCATTCGCAATCGTGTTATTAAAAAGGTCGCCGGGTAAAACATTTAACTTGTAGACAAAATAACAATTTTGTAAAATAAAACAATATAACTAGATAAACTTAAAATTATAAACACATTAAAATTAACTATCACAATGGTTTTCATTAGTCTTCTTCCTCATTATCGTCAAATCTTAAAACATTAAAAATATTGTCAGTGATACCTTTGTTGTCATCAGTCTTAGGATATAAAATGTTTTTTGTCATTCGACTAAACATTTCATAATTTGGTAGGAAGTTAATGCACGTTTTACCACTTTCCTTTCCACCTTTTATGTGCTGCTTTGCATGAAGGGCCCCGTTTATGGTATCTGTGTTTAATCTATTCCTTTGTTTGGTCTTAATGCAGTTAACTGTAGAAAACACCCTTTCACAGTCAGCATTGGCATGTGGTAAACTTAAAACCGAAAGTGAAAAATCAGCTAACTCGTCATAGTCAACAATATGTTTGACTGATGACCTAAAAATTCAGTTATTTGTTTAGTATGTTACATACCAATAGGAATTTCATATTGTTATGAAAACAAAATTTACCAAAAAAAATCAGGATACTTGATATCAATATCCTCTTTTAAACCAACTAATGTAAGAGGCAGTCTACGCCACTGGCTGTCAATGGATTGCATGAGTTGTGTGTTATCCTCTGGTACAATTCTTGGTACAGCAGTCATCAATGACATTAATGATGGTATTTCATCTCTGAAGCTTAGTGAAATAGCATTGATGGGTTTAAGCATTTTCAACTTTGACAATACAGGGTCGTTCATTTTGTATCGTTTTTTTATTTCTACAGTAGCTGACTGTAAAAACTGTCTACACCTTAAATAAAAAAATTATATAAAAGAAAATCTAATAATTAATAATAATAATAATAAAAAAAAATACTTTTCATAAAAATCTTTCAAACGAGATGGATCATTAACGATTTCTGCTTTATCTTTATTTCTTAATACATTTATGCCCAAGTATAGCTGGCTATTTAACAGTTGGTATTGGCCATTTTTAGGATTGATGTCATTTAATGGAGTTCTGAATACATAATCTTTTTTCAGAAAACATTGAAGAATTTCGGTATATAGTTCAACCACCATCTCGTGTAAGTCATTCACAACAACTTCCTTGGTTTGGAAAAAACTATTAAATCTAAAAATGAAATGCATTTAAAGATAAAAAATTAATCTTCAATACTTAAGTCACTGTTTATTTATACTAACTTATTGAACATCGGAAGAATCCAATCAAGGAAATAATAGAAAAGTTTCATAAACGGATCATTAAGATTGTGGTAAATTTGCTCCGTTGCTATTAACCGCTGTGCCAAATATGCATCAGCAAAATATAACTTTAGTGCTTCCCACTGCTCCAATAGTCTTGACACTACAGCACCAAGCGATAACCATCTAGTTTGAGATGGGTGAAGGATTTTGTGGGGTTCAATGTCCATGAATCTTTGAAATTGAACAAGTTCACTTTGACGCTTGGAACTACTTTTAAGGAAATTGTGAATGTTTCTTGCCAAGTCTTCGCACGACCTTGGCAAATATTTGCAGGCTTCACTCACACAGAGGTGTGCAGAGTGACATACACACTTCATTATAAATATGCCTGGGCAAGAGTCTCGTAGTCTAGAAGCAACTGAGTTATGCTCCCCCATCATAACATTACACCCATCAGCACCAAAACCAATTATATTTGTCAATGGTATATTAAAATCATGCAAAGTTTTTAATAACCCATCATATAATTGCTCAGCGTTTGCCGAAGATGGGTTATTTGAATTAAATACATTATGTAGTTCCCAAAACGTACTTTCAATACGCTTTGAATTTTTATCATAATACCTAAAAACAATAGAATACTCAATTAAGTACACACAGATATTATTATATTTTTTTTATTTTATTTTATTATTAAATATACGGGATAAAACCCTTTAACACAATTACACATTACATTCATAGACATTGTATACAGTTATAAAACTTAAGATTAAAAGTATTTAATTAAACAAAACAGCTATAAAGTAAGTAGACACGAAGGGTCAACATTGGCATTACTCATTATACGGGAAATCGGTTCATTTTTTAGATAGTTTGTGGAGGCAAAAGGGACATAAAAAGGAGCGATAGATCGATAAGGACGTTGAGGAACACGGAAACAGATTAAGGAAAGCAATTCAGGAGAGTCGATAATTCCATGTAATAAGTTTTTTAAAAATTTGATGTCCGCCAACCGCCTACGCTCAGCCAGGGAAACCAGTCCTAGCTGAGAAGCAACTGGTTCGTAGTTATGAGGTTCACATGGAATATTCAAACGAAATCCAGCATACTTCATGAATTTTGGTTGAACCCTTTCTAGCCTGACAGAGTCATTATTGTCGTGAGGATTCCAAATAACGGCACCATATTCTAAAATAGGGCTTACGAGAGTACAATAAAGAACCTTAAAGGATAAGCCTAATCGAAAGTCTCTACATAGTCTCAATACAAATCCCAAGGTTCTAAAAGCCTTGCAACAGATATGTTCAATGTGGGGACTCGGATCGAGATTACTAGTAAGAATAAACCCAAGATCAGTAACACTGCCATTAGAGCATGCGATAGCAGTTGGCCCAAGATGATATGCATATTTGACAGGGGTCCGAATTCTAGTATAAGTCATGGTCTTACACTTAGAAACATTAAGGGATAAGCCTAGAGTATTGGACCATTCAGTGAACCGATCAAAATCAATCTGTAACAACATACAGTCATCTAAGGAGGATACACTGGAGAAGAGTTTAATATCATCTGCAAAACACAAAATACGACTATTTGATAGAACACTTGACACACTATTGATAAATAAAGAGAAAAGGAGCGGAGAAAGGTGTCCACCTTGTGGAACACCAGATGTTGCTAGATAAGCGTTAGACCTCACTCCATACAGTTTAACCCATTGATAGCGGAAAGAAAGGTAAGACGAAAGCCAAGACAAGAGAGATTCACCAATTCCAGATGCTTTCAGGACCTGTACTAGGGCTTTGTGATTAACTGAATCAAATGCCTTATTGAAATCAGTGTAAATAGCATCTACCTGTGATTTCTGGGCGAACGAACGGTATACATAATTACTAAAGACTAAATTACAGGTAATGGTGGAACGACCAGGGCTAAAGCCATGCTGTTCCTCCATAAGTATTCTATTGATCGATGGTTGAATACATTGCATGACTAGTGATTCAAAAATTTTGGAGATATGTGATTGGATGGAGATTGGTCGATAGTTTGATACATTGGACAGTTCACCAGCTTTATGTACAGGAGTGACAGAGCTGAACTTTAACATAGAAGGAAAGATTCCTTCGTCAAGCGAACGCTTAAAAAGAGTCCATAGGGGGAAAGCTATAATATTTTTCAGTTGACATAAGTATTCACCGGATAAGCCATCCGGACTAGTAGTCCAATTACCATGTAGTTTAGATAACTTATTATAAACATCATCAACAGTAAAATTTACATTGTTAGGTAAGTCAAATGACTTGATTCCTAACGAGGTAGTATCGAGATCAAAAATATTTACAGAGAAAACTTATTATAATCAATAAGTTACACATACCGCACAACTACACACGATGTTTTGACTGTTGCGATGTCTGTTGATTCGTCAGTCAACAAACTGAAATGAACACCCTTTAGTATACTAGCAAGTTCATTCTTCTTTGTTCGCTTCATCGACATTGATTTAGCAATATCTGTTATACATAATAGAATATTAATACCTAATTTACAAAATGTCACTGCTGGGTAACATTTTTTTTTATACATAACATCATGTCTTATACATATAATGTTAGCAAATCCAATTATTAGAAAAATATGTATATGCTTTTAAAATATCATGACATTTATTTTCTTGAAATATTAATTTCTATATTATATCTAAAAGTTTATATTATATGTATAAGTTCAATTTCAAATATTTCAAATTCAAAACCTTAGGTAAGTTTAATGAAACAAATGCTTAAAAATATAATACCTGAATCGGGGAATATGTCTTTCAACAAATCCGTCAAATGATCCGAAGCTAGGAATGAAATATTATGTTCTGCAATGTAACCAGCCAATTTAATTTCCGCTTGTTGCACAGACTTATTGATTTTCTTTTCAACTGACGGGGTTTTCGATGTAAGACACATCATCGATTTTTGTTTTGACCTGTTACTTAAAATGCTCGAGTGTTTTTTTCCTTTCCCATGGTTTTTTATTACAGTTAATTCGGCAACCATAGAGACGTTGCAAAATTTACACCTTGCTTTAAGCTCGTCGGCATCTTGTTCAATCCAAGCACAATCAGTTAACCATTCCGAACGGAATTTTTGAGTTCGATGTTTGGGTTTTTCTTCTGGGGCCAAATCTCCACCTCTCTTCATCCTTTTTTTTTTGGCGTACTACACCCTGGTGTATTATCTTCATCACTCATTTTTTGATTTAAATGTTGAAGACTTGTGAAGACGTGAAGTGCAATTGTGCAAATGTGCTAATGTTAAATGTGCATTGTGCAATCACAATAATCACATATTCACATAGTGATAGTATATTCTTATCTATGTGCGCAATGTTCAAATTTTGTTTATTGTTATGACGGTGTTTCCCTCTCTATAACATTTCGAGCGTAGCGAATTTTTTATACGATAATTTTTACGCTGGATACGATAATTTTATAGATATTTTACGATATACTTATAAAATAGGATGGCAACACTGGTCGCCCCGATAAGAACCGTCCGCAGTCGTGTATCACCGGTCCTAATATTAAATTATTTAAACTATCTTTTAGTTGATATGTTATCGGATCTGTATTTAAAACTTTAGAAATAGTGAAAACTTCTGTTGTCCAATTTGGTGTATAGCCTTTACTAAAATTATGTTTATACTTTGATATTCTTAATTTATCATTAATTTTAAATTAAAATTTTTTTGATGTATTAATTTGTTTTATATTTCTTTTTATTGTAATCGGCTTGGTCCGAGCTTCGTGTGGTGTACATTTTATTGTCGAATGTTTTGTGTTATTATAATCATATACTAATTTTGAAATTGAATTGTACCAATTCCATGAACCTGTTGATGTAAAATGTTTGTACATTTTATTTTTTATAGTTTTAATTACTCTTTCAGCCATTCCAGCTTTTATACTACTGTATGTTGAATAATGTTTAATATTATATTTTTTCATAATACTTTGAAATTCGTTGTTATAAAACTCTGTACCATTATCTGTTTGTAATAATTTTGGTTGATTTTTTTTAGTATTTTTATCATTCTTTTTGTACATTCCTTTGCGGTTTTATTTTTCAGTGCTTCAAACCAAAGATATTTCGTATAATATGTGTCAATAACAATTAAAATGAACTTAAAACCATTATTCTTTCTAGCATGTGTCTGCATATCAATTAAATCAGATTGCCAAAGATCATCTTTAAATCGAGTTATTACACTACGTCTAGAAAATATTTTTCTCGCTGGTTGATGTAACTCGTCAGCTATATTTTCTAAAGTTGTCATTATACTATTATATTTCTCTCACGTAGTTCCTCTAAAATAGATATAATTTCATTATTAACACCAGTATTACCAGCACTTTGTGATGATGTTAAAAGATTTAATCTAGTTACTAGTTCATTCGGATTGTCATAATAAACTAATTGGGTTTGAGGTAAGACATCTTTATATAAACCAGAACCTGACTTATTAGTCTGTGATGTTGAAGTAAAACTAAACATATTTTGAGCTTCAGGTTCTATAACCATAGAACTGTTGGCTACGGGATCAAAATTAAATGGTTCATTTGTTACTGTTGTATTATTAACCACATTACTACGTTTATAGCTCGATAAATGTTTGTCAATTGGTGTTAAGTTAAATCGTGGAGTTTAAATTTTAGCTATTTCTTCGTTTAACTGTTTTTCCTTATTTTGCATTCGTTCGTACAGAGGTTTTACAATTTGTACCCATTTAAAGTATCTTGAGGTTTTAGGTTTTCCATCTGCTTTTAAATAAACACGTGATGCTTTCAAAATGTTATAATAAGATTCTGTATCTTCTAGAGTGTAATTTGTTGGTACTTTCTCACACAATAAAGTCCTTCAGTCCATTTATAGTATTTATTAATAGTAACTGTAAGTTACCATGGTTAAAAGTCACTGAGTTATCTCCTATTTTGTATAAGCCACTAGTTCTATCATAATACATGCCATAGGATTTATCGTAACGTTGTGATGTTGGTCTTTCATTATTTATAAAATTTTCAAATTATGAATTTAATTTATCATCATCTTCGTCACTAGTGCACGAGGTTTCCATATTTTTTTGATCAGCTTGTTGCGAGTTACATTAACTATTTTTTTCTATGCGTGTACTCAATGGATAAATTATTGGTTAAATTCTTCACGGAAATAGTTTTCAGAATCTATAACACCACGTTTCATTTCCATTATTTTTCGTTTAATATTTTTTTTTTATGTCATTAAATTGTTCAACAAAGCTTTTTCTTTGTTCATTGTAAATAAAAAGTGTAATATAACTGTATCGTATGACTACTGGTTACACTATGAAAATAATAACTGTGTTACGGTATATATATATATATATAGTATTTTATTAAAATAATATTAAGGATACATTTTTATATGGTTCTCTATTAAATGGTTTATAATATCAGAAAATTAATAATTAACAACAACTAATTTCAGTACAATCTTATACATGTATGTTGAAATAATACAATACTATTTTATTTTATTTTAATAAACGTATGAAAACCATATCTATATCTCCCTTCATTCATTTCCCGAGTTTCGTCGATAACCATAAAACCATAATCACAGTGATTCCAACATAAATGAGAAATTCTGAGAAATCCATATCTGCAGACGAATGATCGTTGAATATATGTCGTAAATTTGTATCATCTTGTTTCAGTATCATTAAAAAGTTTGCGTTATCTCTTATTAACTGTTTCGGTATTTTAAAATATGATTGTGCTAAATAAAATACAGATCTAGCACCTGAATGTCTACCAATGCTAAAGTATTCTCTGATTACAGATTGCGGACCACATATCACATCATCAAAAATTATAATAGAATTTTTCTTAGTCAAGTTTGGTTTTATAACCTTTTCAGCACTTGTAAATATGAAAAAATTAGCACCTTTTATATCATCAAGTCTTAGAGTATAAATAAATATTTTCAAATCTTAACCCATTTTCATGTGTGATCAGATTATACATTATATTTGTTTTTCCCGAACCGCTGGGACCAACTAGTATGGCACGTATAGTATCGGGTAATAACGAACCTTGTCTTGACAGTTTTTTTACTATCCGAGCATCTACATTTATAACATCTAATTTATCTTTCTGTTCAATCAAATCCATTTTTCTTATAAATACTCTATAATTTCCAATTTATAATCAGTTATAGATAACGCGTTCAACTCGTAAGTATAAATCAGTCAAGACTGATAAAGCATTTTATAAACTTCCCTATAAATACTAATGAAAGGTAAAAGAAAAATAGATATGGGTTGTAAAAGTAAACGGAACCGTACCATAAAAATAAATGATATACTAGCAGCGAAGAAAATAAGAACGTTAAAGAAAAAGAATGGCGGAAAGAGACTGATTTTAACACCAGGACAGTCAAGAGGTGTAATTCCCTTAGTACCTATATTTGCAGGATTGTCAGCACTTGGTAGTTTGATGACTGGAGGTGCTAGTGTGTATAATGCGGTTCAAAATTCAAAAAGAAAAAAAGGCAGTGATTTGAAATCAAACAAGAATAGGTTAAGAATAAAAAACTGATGATCACGCTACCTGACAGACCGCTTTCGTCCCAAGATATTATAAAATATGTTGAAAAGTTTAAAATCAATCATTTCCGTGGAGTCTTTTCACGTGATAACTTACCTAAAAAACCGCATACGATTGAATGTGGTATATTAAACTTGGATATATCTTCAGGTGACGGAAGTCATTGGGTAGCGTTTTATAAAAATAAGGACAAAGTTGTATATTTTGATAGCTTTGGTGATTTACCACCACCAATTGAATTACAACATTATTTCAGACGGTTCAAAATAGTATACAACTATTCTAACTATCAAGATTTCAATACGTTCAACCGTGGTCATTTATGCCTTGAATTTTTACAATGTATGAATCTATTACATTAAGTTTAACTGGGAATTGAACTATATTATCTACAAATTATTTTCCATCTCTAAACGTTTACGAGGATTCGGAAATAGCTTTGTTATCTTTGAAAACGTTCAATTCATTTCCAAATATTATAAATAGAACTAATAACTGGTTGAAATTAGAAACAATTCCTCCAAGGACAAACAAAAAAGACTTTCACGTTTTTGAATTTTGTTTGGAAGACGGATGCTATGAAATAGAAGATATTAACAATTATATGGCAAAAGAGTTATCCCAAGTTAATAACGACTACGGAACACAGCTAACATTCAGTATACGTATGGATCCTATCGATTTTAGAACGTATATAAAATGTAATGGAATACTTCGATTTAATACTTCATATAGTATAGCACCTGTTTTGGGGTTTAAAAAGATAGATTGTGGACCGTTTCATGAAGATCGTCAATCGGATAAAGCTGTAAATTTAAACACAATTAATTCTATAAAAGTAATGTGTAATATAGCACATGGGTCATTCAACAACCAACTTCAAAGTCATTCGATACATGAGTTTTTCCCGAGTGGGAAAACAGGAACAAAGGTTGTTCAATCTCCGGTAAACCTTATATATTACAGATTAAACAAAACAGATATTAATTCAATTACTGTTCAGTTAGTTGACCAAAACAATAATCCAATTGATAATTTTAACGAGACGTGAACAGTTGTTCTACATATTAAACGTCACGGATCTCATCATTAAATTTATATCTTAGATTCTGTAATGTACGAGTCAGTTACTTTTAGTTTAACTGGGAATGCTACCATATTATCTGTAAATTATTTTCCACCTATTAACCTTTACGAGGACTCAGAAATAGCTTTGTTATGTTTACAGTCATTTAATTCATTCTTATGTAAAATAGTACTCTTCTTGGAGTCTGGGTATTTATTGCGGTAGTCACACACAACTTGGAGCAAATATTGTTTTTGAGTTTCATCATTGGTAATTTTTGTATTGTATTCCTCTATAAGTTTAACTCCTCTTTCAGCAATATCATTGACTACATTTATGTTGGTGACAATTGCAGTAGATTTTTTAAAATGTTCATCATCGTTCCATTTTGATGGATCAGTCGTAAGAAAGTCAGTATTTATTTTGAAACGTTTAAAGAATTGCATTGACGAAAATATATACAAAAAATAAATACAAATAATAAATTTAATACATAATATTCACAGTTATGTAATTATTTTCCTGACCGTGGATCTCCGATTCTTCATAAGTTCTTTTTCGTCTTTCCTCAATAATTTTTAATCTTTCCTCGGCTCTTTTTTCTTTATTAATTATTTTTAGATCAATCCCCAACATGGATCCTGGACGACCTTTTTGCCTCTGTGATATTAGAAAATCTCTGTCTTCTTTTATTTTTATAACTTCAAGAGCATCAGCTTGAGCAATGTCAAATAAATCATCTAATATCATGCTAAATTCTTCATTTTTTTTAAGTTGTGTGTCTGTTTTTCTATACTGCAACTTTTATAAATTTCTCCATTCGTTATATAATTTTTGAAGTTTTATGGCACAATATTGTTCAGCACTAACCGGTATACGTGCCTTTTGCCAAAAAACACTTACCTCTTTTATTACTAATTTTGCACTTTCGTTTAAATTAAGGTGAACTTCACGCATGTTGTAAAAAAGAACCGATAACGCCTGTCTTATAGATGGTAATTTGCTACCGACAATTTGATTTGATGTATAGCCAATTAAAAATGTATAAGAATCTTTACGTAAACTCTTTTTTGAAGCCATTATAATAATTTAAACACAAAAAAATAACAAATGCTTTATTTAAATATAATTTAACAATAAACAGTTAATATGTGGTGGCAATCGGGTTTGTGATACACTGATATAGCACTGTAGACTGTAGAGTGTAGACTAGTGTTCAACTCTAATAGTTACTAACAGACGGTCACAATATTACTTATCGGTCTGTTCAATGTTCAAACTTTAGATTAGAAAATACCGTTGAAATAATAATCATATGAATATTGTCTCATTATCGGTGTCTTGGTATATTTAGCGTAATTTTATAACAACAAATATTTTACTAATAGTCTAATGTTAATATTTACTTATCGACAAAATAAATATTTTTTTTTTTTTTTTGCAAGATTTGTGTAATTATTATTTTTAAAATATAATTTTCGAGATAAATATTAAGTTTATGAAAAAATGTTTAAGATTATAAATAATATAAAATATTTTTCTTAACAAATTATGTATTATTGTTTTTTTGTATAGAATCATTATTTAATATACTATGTTTAAAATCTAAGAAAAATATGCTATTTTCATAAAAAAAAATAGGTATAGACAATTTCAACTCTTTTGTGGCACGGGTTTAACTTGTTCAATTCACATGCAACTTTTTGTACATCGTTTTTAAGTGTATTCAAATATTATTAAAAAGTATAATTTAAGAAAAGACATAATTAGAAATTCATACCTAATAGACTAGGAGCACCCTAATGCCTATAATAGTAAAAATTTAACCAATTTAACATTCGACATTACGGTTGATCCTAATGATTTCAGATCGTATATAAAATGTAATGGGATACTACACTTTGAGTATTCATATAGTATAGCACCTGTATTCGGTTTTGAAAAACGAGTATATAAGCCATACTTTGAAATTCTTCGATCGGAAAAAGCTGTAAATTTAAACACAATTAATTCTATAAAAGTAATGTGTAATATAACTCAAGGATCATTCAACAACAATCTTCAGAGTCATTCGATTTATGAGTTTTTCCCGAGTGAAAGGACAGGATCGAAAGTAATTCAGTCACCACCAAATTTAATATATTACAAATTGAATAAAACAAATATTGATATTTTATATATATATAACCGTTCAATTAGTTGATCAAGATCATAATCCGATTGATAATTTTGGTGAGGCATTGACAATCGTGTTACATATTAAACGTTACGGGTCTTGATATGGGGTTGAAATTCAATATAAACCCGCTACTTCGGATCAGCACAACTAGTCATAAGACTAAAGTGCTACCAGCAACATCAAATAAGATAAAAAAAATTTACAAGCTTCGGGTTATCAATTAAAGCAGAATGCCAGAAAGTGATATTTTGGATATAACTTCACAGTAAGAAACGGATTCTAAAATTACAAAAATTGAATATCATTCATACGCACCGTATACAACATCATTTAATAATAATGATGAAATACGTATATCAATCCAGCAAAAGGATGTCTATCCATATCTACACAAGCTTTATTTTTTTGTAAGGAATAATATTATTGATGCTACCAAAGTGAAACTATCTAATAACGGTTACTCTTACCTTTTTGAGCAAATACGGTTGGAAATCAATGGGATAGAAGTAGATAGCACACGTGTTCTTGGAATCACTAGCTCGTTGAAACGATACTTATCCGGTACACCAGACAACTACAATTGCTATGAAAATAATGGCTAAAATTTTAAAAACGCAACGCAATCGGAAAATGACAAAGGTGAATTTAGTGCTTGCATTCCATTAAAATATTGGTTAGGTTTGTTTGAAGACAATAAAAGAATATTGGTGAATTCTAGATTGGAATTAATATTAACTCGAAGTCATAGCGATTTAAATGCTATAAGTTGTAAAATTGGTTCAACTGCTACTGAAGGTAAAGTCGTTTTAAACAAAATAGTCTGGAAGGTCCCACATATCACTGTTGACGATGAAGAAAGGTTAAAAATATTGAAACTTATAGAAAAAGAAAAAAGTCTATTTATCCCTTTTAGATCTTTTGAAACTTTTGAATTCTATCCTGAACACGGAACCACTAAAAAAGTTGTATGGAATTTGAAAACTGCTTCAAAATTAGAAAAACCACGATTTATCATAATTCGATTACAAAAAGGACGCAAAAATTTGTTAACGAAAGATTGTAGTATATTTGACCATTGTAATTTAACAAACGTTTAAGTATTTCTGAACTCTATAGCTTATCCATACGATAATTTGAATTTAGATTTTACTAAAAATAATTTCACCTTATTATATAATATGTATACATCATTTCAAGAATCGTACTATGAAAAAAGTATTCGTAACCCGATATTGAGTCCTTCTACTTTTCTGACAAACGCTCCAATTATAGTCATCGATACTTCGAAACAGAACGATTCAGCCACAGCCTCGGCAGTGGATGTTCAATTGGAAATTGAAGCTTCAGATTCGCTTACAGGTGTAACTGCTTATTGTTTATTAATTCATGATCGTATTGTAGAATATGTACCTTTTACTAGAGAAGTAAGAAAATTAGTGTAAATAATAAATCAAAATTGTATAATATATTTAATATTTGTTGTAAAATACTATTAACTGATTAAAAAATAAATATATAATGATAAGAAAAAAAATATTTTTATTTATTTCAGAAAATTATATTAAAAACCGTTTTGAATTTTCTCTAGAAAATGTTAGGGAGATTGGTTACACTGTAAGGCATACATTCCTCCTTGAGCTATTTTCATCTCCCCGTAAAAAGTGTCCCAGAACCGCCAACCATACTTTTTAGAATTTTTACCTATACGGTGATCGAATGTGTTGCAAGGAGGACTTTCCTGCTTGAATTTTTTTCATCTCCCTGTAAAAAGTGTCCCAGAACCGCCAAATCTATACTACTCTGGTGCGTCCTACCCTACCGTTGAATAAGTCCAGATATTTGCGTACTACTTCGGCGAGTTTCGCACGTGTGCGGTGGTTTTTGTACGAGAAAGTCGTGAACTAGGAGCATGTCGAAGTATAAATTGTCCAGAATGGCTGCGTTGAAGGTGACCGTTAGGTCTCAGATTCTGGCTACGAATGTGGAGGTACCATTTGTCATTGTAGTGTGTCCATCCCCCATTCGTACCTGAGTTGGTTGTCCGTGTTAGGGTCTGCCAAATGTATGTGCAATATTCGGGCTTACATACGATTTTTGTGCTTGTGATTAGGGCTATTACGGGGCCTGACCTAAATTCAAGGTCGACCGTGGGGGGTCGGAATTTGGTCGGTGCATACTCGTTAAGCGTTATTCGACGTTGGTTGTGGTTTATAGCTGGGTAACTGGTTCTTAACCGCGTTATCGGTGTTCTGGGGAGCGGTTTGCACCACCATTACCAGAGCATTCGTTTCGGTTACCTCTGTGCTATGGGCAGTGCTCGAATTGGGGGGGGGACGCAGGGGGACGGAGCTCCCCTTCAAATTTTAATTTTTTTTAGCGTACCCCTTCTTATATTTTTAATTTTATTTTGTAAATTTATTATTATTGACAAACTTATAAAACGTTTATTTATAGATATTTATTATGTATTATCAATTTGAACAAAATATGCGATAAATTGTAAATTTCATTAATGATAAAAATCAAAATATATAAGATATAATAAGATAATTTATTATTATAATCACTGACCACAGACTATAAATCTTAGTCCGTGGTTATAATACAGGCTTACATATACTGATATACTAATAATGTGTATAAATAATGTATATTATATCGAGATTAAAATTAAAAATTCATGTTATCGGATGGTCGGTAACACTGTAAACAGTACCTATGTAGTTCAAAATATTGAAGAGAACCATTCATATGTAGAGCTATGGAATATATTAAAAATTTAAATAATGTATAAAATATCTTAAAATAAAATAAAAGATTTGTTTGTAATTTAATAATATTTATTTATTGTTGTAGTGTAACCTTTGTTTAATTTTAATGATTGTTTGATTTGTGTTGAAAATACTTCATGGGGGGTGTGGGGGGCGAAGCCCCCCACGGGTTAGTTTGGTTTAAATCATTGAGTGGAACGCTAAATTTTTAAAAGTCCTTTAGCACCCCTTCTATTATATTTCCAATTCGAGCACTGGCTATGGGTGTGTACCGTATGAGTACCTATTAATTTCGTAGTAGGGGTCGTTGTGTGTGGTGATGAGGACCTTCTCCTTAACGGAATTTTTGTTTTTTGGACGGGTGATATATCTGATGACGCCGAGTTTATCTATGCGCGTTTGATGGTTATATCGCCGTCTGTATTGCCGAACGTTGTGTGTGGTGGTGTGGCTGTGTGTGTGTGTGTGTGTGTGTGTGTGTGTGTGTGTGTGTGTGTGTGTGTGTGTGTGTGTGTGTGTGTGTGTGTGTGTGTGGTTGAGGCGGCTGCGTGGACAAATGTCCGACTACTCATTTCCCGTTTCCGGAACGCGGCGTGTTCCCTGGGCACTGGGCAGTCACTGTTCCAGTGAGGACCTCCACAGTACCTGCACGGGTTGGGCGGTTGCGGTTTGCCTGCCGTACCGTCCCATGTTCGCGGTTGGTGCGTCGGTTGGGGCGTGAGGGTTTGGGCAAATTTTTTGTATGCCGGTTTCAGCTGTGGTTGTGTGGCCATTTCGTCTGGTGTGTGTTCCAGAATTCCAGCGTGGAGATCTCCGAATGTCACTGGTCTTTGCAATCGTATATGCGTGCGGTATTCGTTGAGCGTTAGTCCGGCTATCGTACCGACTAGCTGTGTTTCCCATAGCTCGGTATTGACGTGGAGTGCGAGTTGATTTTTTTGTGTCACGAACTCTGTTAGCGATTGCGTGGTTGTTTGTCGGGCGGATACTATCTCGGCCCGCAGCCGTGATTGAATTTCCACGTTGTCGAATTTTTCTGAAAATTCGGCAAGGAACTCATCCCAGGTGAGGTCCAGTTGTCTGATGGTGTTCCACCACGTACTGGCTGCACCCTTCAGCTGCTGTGCGTTAATATTTGTCCAGGCCGACCTATCTATTCGCGTTTGGTACAATATCTATCCGCTTTATGTGTAAACCGTACCGGGTCGTCGCTTATTTTTCTGTGAAACTCCGGCAGCGAGTGTCTCGCTGCGCATACGTCGTCGTACGGTATCAGCGTCGATTGTTGTGCCATGTAGGTGTGTGTGGAGGACGGGGCATGGTATAAGTTTTGTGTGTCATCAAAACGTACAGAAAGGTCGGCGTGTTGAGCGCCCGTGGACGGCGGTTCGCGTGTCGCGGGGTAACTCGTTCCGTATTCCGTGTTGTCCGATAACACTTGGTGGTGGGAGCGGGTTGGTGGTGTTCCATCCATCCGGTTGTTGTTCCATTGCTTGGCGAGCCATACCCATTTCTAGACATCGCATTGTCTCTTTGTCGCCAAAGCGGACCATGCAGCTTTCGAGCATGGACAGTCGCGATTCCAGACTGTGCCCGTGCTGCGAGCTCTCCGCCGATTGCAGTACCTCCTTAATTAAGATAAGACCCGTTTGGATCATGTCCTCTGTCTGTGGGTGGTTTATTGGTGGTGTTGTTCGGACTTAGGGCGGGTGATGATTCGACCCGTTGTTGTCCGTTTGTCAGGCGTCGGGTACCTGATCTGTCGCCGGGTTATTTCCGGTCGGCCCAGTGGTTTCCATAGGTGGAAACTGGATCTCGTTGTCCTGTAGGTTCAGGTCCGCGAAATGCTGGGTTAACCAGATTTCAAGATCATCCTTCTCACCCGTGTCTGATAACCCGCGTTGCCTGCATTCGTAGCGTAATTCCGCTGCGGTCAATTCATTAATATATTTTCCCGGCATGACGTCCATTAGTTTTTCCGGTGTTGTTTACGGGAAAATATAAAATGTGGCTGGTGTCGCGTTCCTTTGATCAACTCTGTTATTGCTTATCCGTGTTTATGTACATACAGGAAAGTAGGTCAGAGGGTTGTTGTTGTTGTTTTGTTATTGCGCTTGCTGGGCTATCACAGTAACAGGTCTTCGCAGAGTGTTTTCGCGGATGCGTGTGTGTGCGTTATCCGGTGCACTACTGCGATTAGGGAAGGCGGCGGCTGTCGCTTTGAGCGGCGGGGGCGGCAGTCGGATTACGTGGTGTTTTTGTCCCGGGTAATTGCGTGATGACGTTGAGAGGGTGGTGGTGCTGGGCGGTGGTGTTGTGTCCTCGCGCTCTTGCGTTCCTACCTACCTAGTACCTACGTCGTGTGTGTTTGCAGCGTCGTGCGCGGTGTAGTCGGTGCGTCCGTAAAACGGACGGCGCGGCCGATCGTTCCGTCCTTTATCGTTATGTAATATGTTTTTTCCGCCGGTTTTTCCTTTATCGCCTGTTAACCATCGGATCGCGTTGGGGACTTTTTTCCAAATCACGCAACCGGGGGATTTATGATTTTTTTAGTAAGGGTTAAGTTAAAGGAAAAAGAAAATGTTCACTTACCGGTGATTCCTGTTCGGGGAGCCAGTTGATGCGGACCTGTGGGGTTCCGCGTGGATGGTGTGTAGAGGTAACCAATCAAAAACAATAGTGAGACAATAATGAACACAAGTGTGGTTGAATTATGGTTAACGTTTTATTCAAAGGTGTCTCCGACACTAACGAATTATGGGTGACAATAAGTTATCGTTATATTAATATTGACACTGATGAAAACAAAAATGGACAAACTTGGGCAAGAGACTTAGATGCTTCGCCTCTTCCGTCAAAAAGGAACTTTGAAGCCGTCCTCCTACCTGGATTAGACCGGAGGATTCTATGAAGGGAGCTAACTGAGCCAATGTAACGTCTCACCCGATGGCTTACCCGGATTCGGCGTTTAGCGTACGTTGACGAAAAACTTGAGTGGGAAGGTCGCCAACCCACAGCCGAGATTTGGAAATCGGAGTGTGTGGGATTCATAAAATAATAATGTAAATAGGGAAAAGCAATAAGAACATATACTTGATGGGTGAAGAAAAAAGTATATTTATTTTTGTAATATTATGGTAAAGAAATATTTAATTTATGACCAAGAAAAGCCCACACTGGCGTAAAAACTTGGCCGCAACAAAAAGGGTCACCTTAAAAAAACAACAAATACATAATAATAATAATTCAATTATTGCACTATTGCAGGGTACTAGTATGGCACCTATGTGGTTACCGTCGTACACAAATAATAATAATAATGGTACTGTTGAAGATTACGAATATCAACGAGCCGCCGCGGCCGTTTCGACCGGTTTCGCGTATTTGTGCACAAAGTCGTGATCACCCGAAGACTTTGGTCCCGACGGCCGTTCAAACCCGGCCGTTTTACCCGGTCTTGACGCAAGTTTCATATGGCCAAGGGACAATTAGTCTTTCATGAAGGAGCGGTATGCGTCGTATAGCTAGAAGTCCTCACTAAGACGTTGTTCTAGATTTTAAAACCGTTTTAAAGCTAATGACCTCAAGTTCCCAAACCCATGGGAAGGCACGTTATTATCGGCACGAACACTGTCTCGGAACGATAAAGCTACACAAAAGCGACATTCTGACTTCCTTGAAGTTGTTTGCACAAACCATCGTTCACAACTTTCATCTTCCGTCGTAGGCAAAGTCGGTGTTCCTGGCTCTTCAATAGACCAAAATCGACGCATCAGAGCGTCAATGGAAGGGTTCGAACTGGCTATCAACGATGTCAAAGGCGACGACTGCCGATCCTGTGCAGATACGGTCCCGATCAAGATCCAGTTAAGATGCGTGTCCATCGCTGACGGAAAGCCTTGAGTATGTTTGATCTCAGCTTCAGAGTGGATGAGATGAGGGAATAAATCTCCTCCGATAAGCATGTCGATTTTCGCAGGGCGATCAATTTGTGAATCTGCCAACGCCAAATGTTCATAACACGTTCGCACATTTGATGGTAACGGAGAGGAAGGCAGACCCAAGGTGATTCGATTAAGGACAATCAAATCAGGACAGTTGAAATGCGCACTTATGTATCCGCACAGGCAAATCCTAGGATACGCTGGACGGTATAGGATGATTGCCTAGTACGTGAGTGAGGGGCGGAAAAGATTTACAACGGCAATTTTTATGATAACTTAAGTGGACTGTATTTTGGTAGTACAATCACTGCCTGCTTGGCAGACAATATGAACCTTAACTAATAAGGGAAGGAGGGGAGACAATTGATATTTTGTATCAAATCCCGACATCGGGCTCACAATTAATTAAATTAATGATTTATTTTAATACATTTAATAACACTTGTATCATCTGACCTGATTCCTGGAGAGAGAAGGATAACGGGATGGTGCCAGTAGTGTGTAGACATAGTCGTTAATTAGACTGAAGTGTCTTCGAGACCGTTGACCGGTAATGTCACTTACACGACGGCGAATGAATGAAAAACGCATACACGCAGTTATAATAGCTTTAATGAACACGATGGTGCACAAAACACGCACTCGTAAATACTAATTACACAATGATGGTGTCAATGGCGAATAATACGCGCACTCGTCGCAAAAATACGCGGCGAAGAATAACACTCAAATATTAACATTTCTCTAAAGAAGAAAATAAAAAAAAAAGGAAAAAGACGAACACACATGTGTTAACGAACGTTTGAAAAACAAGCGATATTATGTTTTTATATCACGGAGAGATATTCTGACGGTGATAAAGTGCTGTCACGTGACGACAAACGGATCGTGAGACCATCCGGCGGACAGTGTCGTCTGGTGTGGCGTACCCGACGTTATCATGATTTTGTGAGTAGCGGCAACATAGTCCCCCCCCCCTTGGAAGACGTAGACTTCCAACAAGAATGGTGTCCAGGGGTTGAGGTGTGTAATGAAGAGTTAGTGTTCTGACGCTGATTTGCAGAGAAACTTATTTACTAAACTTAAAATTAATGTACCAATCTAATTACAAGTTTTTTTAAGGAGAAAGAGAGATGAAAATCGTAATTAGGGTCATATGGATGAGTTGTGAGTGTCTGATTCATCTTCAACAGGTAGGATTGATAATTGGACGACTAGCCGTTTGTATATCCCGTCCTGTGTTCGTACGGTCATCACTCTGACTACTCAATCGTCCCCTGGACAAGTATTCACGATCCGTCTCACCTTCCACATTGTGGGTGGGACATTCGGACGACGCAGTAATACTAGATCTCCGACCCTCAGATTCACTTGCTTGAATTTCAATAACTGCCATCGCGTTAGACGATTGATCTGCGTTGAAGTTACATCTGGGTCAGGTAGTGCAAATATGGGGCAACTGATGAGAAAATCGCCAAGAGTGAGACCACGCAAATCATTCGGATCTGTGGACATGGGGGTGATTGGTCTGGAATTCAGGACTGCTTCAATTCGGTGTGTCAAAGTGTTCAACTCTTCAAATGTAAGTAATTGACTTCCAATGACTCGCTTTAGGTGATACTTCACTGATTTAACAGATGCCTCCCACAACCCTCCAAAATGAGGGGCAGCTGGAGGATTGAAATGCCATTGACATGGTATGGCAGCTGAAAAAAGATCCCGAGCAGATGGGTCTTGTAGATGAGAATGTAAAACATTGCTAGCACCTCGAAAATTCGTTCCACAATCAGAATAAATGTTCATCGGAACATCACGGCGCGAAACGAACCTATGCAGTGCGGCAATGAACGCATAAGTGGATAGATCCAACACAACCTCTACATGGTTAGGTGCCTTCACTGCCATTCACACAAAAATTGCTAAGTAACACTTACTTGCTCGAGCATTTTGACGTTTTCCTTCCTTTATGACAAGAGGGCCATCATAATCAATGCCTACATTGCTAAAGGGTCGTACTGATTGAACTCGTGACTTAGGGAGGTCTCCCATGACGGGCGATGGGATGGATGCTCTGTTTGTTGCACATGGTACACACTTAAAGATTATATTTTTTATGACGGAGCTACTCGATATGATAAAAACCCGCGCACCTAAGATCAAGGAACCAGTTGAGGTCCGGCGTGAAGATAATTTATGTGGAAATGGCGAACGAGAAAAGTTGTGATAACTCAGAGTTTGGCAATAGGATAGGGTGATTGAAATCCTCGTTGGCATTAGCATGGGCATTCAAAATCGAAAATTATACGAAAAGTATACGAGTAACTTTTAACTTAATTTAACTTAGTTATTTTCAAAAAATAACTTAACATCACGAGTTAAATAAAATCGTTAACTTGCCCAGCCTTTCAAAGTTATTTCTAATATAATATTATGTTACAATAATATATATTTTGTTTTCGGAATGGCTACCTTGCATTTAATATTATGCAAAACCGTGTTTGTATTTATGCAACTTGTGGAATAGTTCTCCACCGAAGGAGATTTACCGGGCGGTTCGACAACGGTATTATTGGAAAGGTCAAAAGAACGACGTCAGGTTATTTATCGGTGCGTGCCACGTATGCGCGTGCACGAAACCACTCGCGTCCTAACGACCTAATGCAAACAAGAACTCCCCGGCAACCATGGGAAGTTACCAGTGTCGATCTAATGGGCCCATACCCACTTTCCGGTAAGGTAAAATCGTACATACTGGTAGCAACCGACTGTTTTAGTAGGTAGGTGGACCGAGGCTTACCCCTTAGGAACAGCAACCTCTAAAACAATAATCGAACGTTAGAAAACAAGTTCTTTTCGAGTTTCGGTTAAACCAGCGTGTGTCTCAGTGATAACGTCCCAGTTTGTGTAAAACGAAATGATAAATGCGTTAGAACGCTGAGAGCACAGGGTTGGACGGCTCCAGTCTACCACCCGGGCGCCAACCCAGTCGAACACCGTAATCAAGATTTTAAAAAAGGTTTACGCGCACAGCTTATCGACAGAAAACATAAATCTTGGGACACAAAATAACCCTCAATTCTATTTTCGATACGGAACATTTGCAACGAACAGACATGCTACCCATCCGCGGTCCTTGTCCTTGGCAGGGAATGCAAGAGACCCGAAGATTGGATACTGTCTAAGGCTGTGCCGGTTCACATCGGAAAATCACAGGAAGAGAGGGTAGAGCGGGAAAAACATATTTTAGGCAAAAAAGTAGTGGTAAAACCATACGGGAACACCGGCACACCGGTGAAGTTCAGCAAGGGCGACTTAGTCTACTATACAAAGCACACAATATATCGAAGGCACATAAAGATTTCATGCCGGGTTCCAGGACCGGTAAGGCTAGCAAAGCAGATCAAGATTTCTTACCGACCAGCAACCGCCGAGTAAAATACATATGTCTTGCCTAAAACGCGCACCCACAGGGAAAAATTAAATAAACGATTGTCTGTACTAACCGTAATTTACAGACAATTTGTACGGCCAACAACAACAGGAGAAGAGGCAGCAGGTGGCCAACCTGATCCAACGACTGGGACTGGTGTCCAGTGGCCAGGATGAGCAGCGAACAGCCACCCAGGTCGCAAGGATGACGACCCGCCACCTGCTACAGGACCCAGTGCAGGGGGCCATCTACAACTGGGGCTGGGCGGACCGTACGGCGGACATCCAGCGAAGGCTGTAGCCACAACGGACAGTATCCACACTCAGCAGCCGCATACCGTCAGTGACCAGGCCATTATCGCCGGTAACCGCACCTGCCCCAGTGACGCCCGAGGAGCCGACAACGGTATCCCTCCCACCGACGGTAAAGGTGAAAACAGAGGCACAGCTGGCGCGGAACCGAAAAAAGTGTCAGCAGCTGATGGAGATGGACTACGACCACCAGGTCCTCTCTCCGTTCGGGTCCCGGAAACACCCATAAACACACCCACGGGCGTGGGAAAGTCTACCACAAGCGGAAGCCAGAGGTACAAGCCACCCCGACCAGTAACGGCACGCCGACACTATTACAAGTGTACCCCGTGTGGCGGTTTGGAGGGGGAGTATGACACGGTAGACAGCGGCGACCAGTACAAAGTACAGGTATCGCAGTGACCGGCCTACATTTCTGTCAACCGCCACCATGGGCTAGGACAGAGCGACAACTCAAACTCTACCACCACGCCGCAAAAGCACAAGGCGGGATGGGAAGGCCAGTTGCGCAAAACGAGTACCGGCCGTCGGCGGCTCTCTCTCGTTCGACAACCGTCCGACTTACACCACCGTCGTACCGACAATTCGCCACATCATTTTATACGACGTCACTCATGGCAAATATTTATAAACAAAAATGTTCACCTGAAATCTCATAATTCCCGTTTGAGCAACTCCAGGGTTGGTCCCCTTCCTTTTTAAATTAGCCTATCTTATAAGTTCTGCCAAATTACACATATTGTAAAAATTTCATCAAGATCGGTCCAGCAGTTTCGGATTTTATCCCGGACAAAGACGTGACACGAGATTTTTATATATATAAGATTATTATATTATTATTATATTATTATCATATTATTATATTATTATGTTATTTTTATATTATTATTATTTATTACACAGACTTCTCAAAAGCTTTCAACTCGATTGATCATAATACACTGATATATGTCTTGGATCGGTTAGGAATTGGTGACCCACTCCTAACCTGGTTGAGATCTTATCTGTCTGATCGAGTTCAATTTGTTAAATTATTTGGTATGAAATCTAAATCATTTAAAGTTTTATCAGGTGTTCCCCAAAGTAGTCATCTAGGCCCCCTGCTATTTAATATATTTATTAACTATTTGCTCGGTCATTTCTCCAGCGAGGGTCCTGTTATTTGCAGATGATGCTAAGATATTCCACACAGTGTCGTCCACGGAAGACTGTCAAATACTTCAAAGAATTCTGGTAAAACTAACAATCTGGTGCGACATTGTTGGGCTCTCCCTAAATATTACCAAATGCAAAGTTATGTCATTCTATCGTACTAGAAATATAATAATGTTTGACTATCCTCTCAATGGATCGTGTTGACAAAATTATTGCCTTAGGTTTCCTTTTTGTCCCATCTTTAGATTTTCGTCCTCACATTGATCACATAGTAGGCAAAGCTGTGCTCATACTTGGTTTTATTAGACGACATTCTGCGAGTTTCAATTCTCCAAAATGCCTCTCAGTGCTCAATTGTGGGCTAATACGCTCGGTACTAGAGTATGGTTCTATTGTCTGGTATCCGTATACCGTTGGTGATATACTTAGACTTGATAGACCGCAGAAAAGGTTTTTGAATATTGCTGGGTACTGCCTAAACATTTCTCATCCACCCCATGACTATCAACCAATAAATGATATTTTATGTCTCGAGTCACTATCAGCTAGATGTCAGACACACAGTAACTGATTTTTTTTCTGGGCAATTAAATGGGAAAATTGATGCACCTCGATTATTAGAGAAACTTAATATCCATGTTCCTTGCAACACTCGATACCAGGGCACGTTCTACCTACAAACAGATCGGTCCAACTATGCTGCCAATGCACCCCTCCCTAGACTGATGCGTGTATACAATTTATAAAATTTGTGACAATTTCGTGTTGGGCCCTTTATTTTTGTTTCACCATATTATTGGTTTTTGGCGTCTTACTATTTTTAATACTGTTATT
This sequence comes from Macrosiphum euphorbiae, assembly GCA_949089665.1. Classification (NCBI taxonomy): domain Eukaryota; kingdom Metazoa; phylum Arthropoda; class Insecta; order Hemiptera; family Aphididae; genus Macrosiphum; species Macrosiphum euphorbiae. The sequence continues at coordinate 50,988,620 of CARXXK010000002.1, read as the reverse complement.
ATGTCTAACTATTTTAATATTGTTATTTAAATTTGTTATTATTTTGTATGTAATTACTTTGTATATAAGACGATTGGCGTTAATCATTATAAATAAATAATTATATTTTATTATATTATTATATTATTATTATATTTCCTTAGGTGGAATTAAGAAAAAACGACGAGCTCAGTATAACTTTGATACTTTAGAGTTTAGAGTTAAATTATACACTTAAGCACAAACATCACAGAGTCCGCGATACACCGCAAGTAAATTGTCTACCTGTTAATAGTATACTGCTGCGAATCTCAAGGACAACGCCGGTCGAGATATACGTTAAATTATAATATCATTTACACTTAAAAATAAATTGCTTTCACAGTTTGTTACACCCAAAAGGAGTTGAACAATAAGAATATTTTTCCCAGCAATGGAATATTTGAGACATGTTTTGAACACCATATATCGAATATTAAATAACGAATTTAACAAAGTTTGGGTCATATAGAGTTAGTACGTTTAACGGGCAACGAAGTGCACGGAATCAGCTAGATAATATATGCTTGAGTTATTATTTATAAAACCGTTAGTAATTTAATTAAATCAAATGTAAATATATTTTTTTATAAAGTTAAGAAGGAATCAGGTTGACGGCAGCAGCAGGTTCAAGTAAATATTAGGTGGCAGAATTTATAGGTTGAACGATGACATTTTAAAGTAATATATATAAACTAAAATAATTATAATACATACACTTATCTTATCTACAAGCTGGATAGTTTAGATATTGGTTATCCTTTTTTGTCATGGATCCACTCATACCTGGTAGATAGATGGAAATATGTTAGGTTGTTTGAATACATTATCAAATAAATTCAAGGTTTCTTCTGAAGTTCCACAAGGCGAACATTTATCCCCACTACTATTTAACCTCTTTGTTAATTCAATCTTCATCAAGTCTGTTCAACTACTTCTATTTGCCAATGATGCGAAACTGTTTTCTCTTGTATATCTTCCAATATTGATTGTGAAGTCATCATCAATAGTTTTGTTAACTAATGTCAAGCTATTAGCATTATTCTCAACTATGACAAGTGTAAAGTTATATAATTTTCTTCATTACATGTATGCCTATAATGATTACCCTTAAATCGATTCTCCTAGATAAAGGATCTTGGTATAATACAGTGTGATCACGCTAAGAGGTACCACTGAATAACTCAGATGGGTGTCTTTTTATTGAAATGGGGTTTTCGGGAGGTGATAAGGAGCACTTAAATACATATTTTCAGACCAGTTTCAAATATATCGGTACGCGCATGCGCAATACAACTTACTTTTTTTTAAAAGGCAACCCCAGTTTTTTTCTGCAGATTCGTGTAGAATATTTTTTTAAAAACATTTATTGTATAAAAAGTATTTTTCTATTTTCAAAACTGACCAAGTTAGAGCAAGTCAAAAATTGGATTTATGCATAATTCGTGTTTAATGTTATTTTCATATTTTATAACCACTGGAAATAATAAAACAAGTGTGAAATAATTAAACATTATTTTTAGTGTATGATATTTTGTCAACTGTATAAATTAAATGTACAACAAAATAGTTATAACTTATAATGATAATAGTAATAATAATATTATAATAAAAAATAAAATCTATTAAATACGGTTATCGAATGAATTGTTCGAAGTTTTCGCCATCATGTTCTAAACATGATTCCAGTCGTTTCAAAAATTCCGTTGAAGTTGTCACCTTGATTTAGTCCTCACTTAAAATATAACATGCTGTTTGTATTTTGTGTCTTAAGTCTCGAAGATTGACAGGTGGATCTGCATAAACCGCAGTCTTCAAATATCCCCATAAAAAAAAAATTCTAATGGCGTTAAATCTGGGGATCGTGCAGGCCAAGGAACAACGCCATTAGTACCAATCCAGCGATTTGGAAATATTTTATTTAAATGTTGTCTAACAATAATTGCATTGTGGGCTGGTGCTCCATCTTGCTGGAAAAACATACGTTCTCGTGAGTCTAATGAAACATCATCCAACAGTCTTGGAAGTTCGTTGGTTAAAAACTTAAGATATCGTATGCCATTAAGAGTACCATCATAAAAGAACGGTCCTATTAGCTTTCCACCAACCAACCCACACCACACATTAATTCCCCAGACCGTTTGGAAATTAGTTTCACGTGACCAGTGTGGGTTTGTGTCATCCCAGTATCGATGATTCTGTTTATTCATAATTCCATTGTTAGTGAATTTTGATTCATCACTCCAAAGAATTTGACAATTAAAGGGTTATCATACAATTTAGAATTGAACCAAGCTATAAATTCCAACCTACGAATAGAATCTCCTGCACGCAAATGTTGGACCAAATCGATTTTATATGGGTGCATTTTGTGCTTTTTTAGAATTTTTTGGACTTCGCGAGCAACATGCCTAATTGACGAACGTGGATAACCCCTTATGTATGCTAGTACCTGTAATTCTTCATCGTCACCAAAAATATTTGCTCTACGCCTTTGTTGGTTTATTTGTGTGCCAGGAAATCTTCCTTCTTGATTTAACCCTTGTAAAAGTCGTAAGACATAATTAGAAGGTGGATGGTATCTTTCTGGGTATCGTTCGGCATACGTTAAAGCAGTCAGGCGTTCATTACCTTGACATTCGCCATAAATTAAAACCAACTCAACTTTTTCAACGTTATTCATATTTAAAAATTATAATTTATAGAAGCACTTAATAACCAGACATACACGGATATCGCACACACTTTGTACGAGTCTAGTTACAGAATAAAAGTAAAATGATATTTTTCATCAAACTAATGAATACCTTTATTTAAATATGTAAATGATTACATTACCTGCTTATCTTATTGTAATTAGGGCTACTTTAAAATAAAATTAAATTAAACTATAAAAATAATTAAAATTGTAATCCAGTTATAGCAGTTTACTAAACAAAAATTATCACATACCTACTAGAGATATTCAATCTAGTGACTAATACAGTATTATTAAATAATTATTATACACAAATCCAAGTATTGCTTAACATCAGATTGAGTAATATTTTCATTACGTTTATTTATTTCATATTACATGCGGTCTTTACCCCCGTCTTCAATACAAATACTAATTTCATGTAAATAATCAAAAATTTCTTCAATCATAACATATAATTTAACATTTTCATTTTGACTACTCACTGGTAGTATTAATATTTATTTTTACAATATCGCAATGTTTTTCTAACCAATAGTCATGAGAAGACTCCTTTTTTATTTTTATTTTTTTCACGTTTATCATCAACTTACATATTTTTCTTTTGTTAAAACAGCACTATTTGGTTTTCATTAAATAGATTTTTAACACTATAATATAAAACCTTTCTTTCATTAAATCGAATTCATTCGAATTCATTGTGAACTATATTAATACTTAAAATAATATAGTGTAGAGACAGACGAACCAACAGTAAACACGTGAAAACTTAAAACTATTATTAAACTTTAAACCTTACCAATATTATTGACAATCTTAATAATATTATAATTTATAATACATATACCAATAACGATTATCTTATAATAACACGATAAACTTACATGAATTTGCGGTCACCGACAACAAGGACGTCTGTCTTATCTGATTTATTATTATATTGGATAGTAAAATAATGATATTGTACATGATATTTTGTACAATTTGACACATTAACGAAGTGATGCTAGGGAATGTATAAAATAACTAGTTACAATATGTCAATATAAATTATATACATTACCTACATGTTTTAGTTATTTTATAAACTATCTAGTTATTTCATAAACTAACCGATTCAACACTTTAACTGTAACATATGAATGTCTTATTAATTTCATTATTTTCAGACTCACAAGTAATATCTGCCTCTTTCAATATGTCACTGACAAAAACAGTACTTGAATCAATGAGGCATTCTTCAGATTGACTTTCTTCTGTATTCCTATTCGATGTAAAAACAGCATTACTATGTTTCCCCAAAATGTACCACCGTAGCCTGGAAATATGTTAAACAAGTAAAAAAGCAAATTTTTTTTAACATTGCTTTTATACTTACTTGTATACTTACCATTTAAAACAGTAAATTAGGAATATTACAATTGGTTTAGATTATTTACATACATTTTTTTATTATAAGATTACTATTAATTAATTTAACCTGTATCGAAAATTTAAAGGTGTTGAGTGTGTATTGGCTGCACCCATTAATCGCAAAAAACTAAAACAATTTTCCAATACATCTTGATTAAGACGCCTGGTAATAATGTATTTTATGTTATACATTTCTTTCATGTCTGCAAATAAATTCCTTAAGGAGTTATTGCTCATAAGAATTCCTTTTTGAAAGGGCATTAAAGTTTTCCTTGGAGATTTAGACTGATAAACACGCATAGTTAACATAAGTTTGTCCATTTTCTGTAATATGTCATCCTGATTGTCTTTGTCCAGCCCATATGCAAGACACTTAGTTGTTCTTGGTACTTGAGTATTGAATAAATCAAACCACTGGTCAATGGTTTAAAATGTTTCAGATACCTAAAAACAAAAAAATGTAAATATAATTATAATCAAATATTTAGTACTATAGAAGTGAACTTTCATTTTTCAAATTTGAATTTTATATAGCTCCCTTTTGTCCTACATATGCAACAGCTGTTGCTACAGTGTTTGAAAACAATTGTGATGCTAATTTCACTTTCTGTCTCATTGGTCCAGTACAATTTAAATGGTTGTGAGATAACTTATATGGTAATTTTAAATCCTGTGTGCTAATTTCCATTAGTTCATTTAGTGTATTAATACCAATAAATGTTTCATTTTCATTGTCTTTCAGAATGAAACTATGGTCAAGGTAATTATTTCTGCATAATTTTATGAGATATGGTATGTCAGCAAAAACATGTACCCTTTGACCTGTAATTGGGTGTTTAAAGTTTGGTTGTTCATACGAAACTGAAATTGATTTTAATAATCCTTGGTTAGTTGGCCCCATGTCACTGACGACACCGACAACATTGAATCCAACCTCGTGTAATTTCTCAATTATGTCAAATAAGATTTCTGATGTCAATGGTGTATCGTATTTATAAAAAATAGGCTGTTTCCATTTTGATATCAGTCCTCTGGCCATAACAACTTGAACTGATTTATGTGGCCCTATTACTTGTTCCTTCTTTCGGTCGAAATCAATCTGGTGAGATAGATACATTTCATCAAATGATAAAATAGTAAGTTTCTCTTCAGTTGTCATGTCTATTCCTAATATATTTTTAAATAAAATACAATCAATTAATCAAGGCAATATTATGTATATTTAATCAATGGTAATTGTTGGCGCTACTAGCGTTCAATGTTAATATGAATAGTAAAAATATATAACACCGAGTGCGCTTTCACACTATGAAGTATAAATAATAAATAAAAAACAACTAATAAACGTATGTGCGTGATTTGACTATAATATAAATTTATGAATATAATATAAAATATAAATATGTATCATTTGCTTGATTAGCGCATGTGAATATAATACAAAAAGATAATTTTTAAAGTGCTTGATTAGCGCATGAATATAATACAAAAATATAATTTTTAAAGTGCTTGATTAAAACATGTGAATATAATACAAAAAGATAATTTTTAAAGTGCTTGATTAGCACATGAATATAATTTTAAGTGCAATTTTTTATAAGGTGCTTGATTAGCACAATTAATATAAGTATGCCTCAGTCGGCCAAAGTATACAAATGAATATAAATTATAATGAATATGAATATAAACTGACTATTACTGTTTTACAGTGGCACGAAATATAATAAAAATGTATCAACAAAAAAACATACTCACAGCCACAACACAGGTGGTTACCTTAGGCGGTGGATTTTATCCCACGCGACAGCTTTGAGGTAACCACTTACGAATATAACACAGGAAAAGCACCACAAACAGAATGTAGACCAAATATGACCACCCTGCTGAGAAAAGTATAATATAATAGTTGTGCATATAATGCTTTTAGGAACAATACGTTACCAACAATAAAACTTGAATACAATGAAAAACCAACGAAGTGAACGAACCGACTTGGCACATGTGCTTTGACTAATGCATAGAATAATGTTACAAAAAAACGAAACAAATGTCTTTGGACCGAAGAATAATGAATAAAAGGCGATCAGAGCTGGTGCGTCCAGCCTTTTATAACCTTTGCTGTGGACAGTGTCGTCAAGATACAAAAAAATAATAAATTTAACACAATAATTGATGACACTGACGCACAACAGAGATTATACAGAAAGAAATAATTAATAAAAATAGAAAATCAGCGGACAAAACCATAATAAAATAAAAACTACGAATAATATAAAAAATTCAAGAAATAATAACGGACTGACGCAGTCACAGGCCGTCCACTATCAGCTTGATAAGAAAAACACTATCTCAAGCTGAAATATTGCTGACAGTGGGACAACATTCGCAGTCTTGCCAAACTATCGCCCTGCACTTGGCGCGAAGAGTAATATTATTAATATTTATTTTGTTGTTATTTAAAATCTTTATAAATGTATATATACATTTTTTTTACATTGTAGTCGTTAACACTTCAACAAACCTTTATGCCCGGTTGCACAAACGACCAATAACTAGTTATCGAACCATTAACTAGGTTATCGAATCAATAACATTTTGGCAGGTTACACAAAGGATCTATAAGTTTTATTAATCCAATAAATATTGTGTTATTTATTTATTTATTTATTTATTGGAATATACGGGCTAGGTCCTTTTTTTACATAGAAAAAACTGATAATAATATGGTTTACAAAGAAAGAAAAGTTAATAGAAGATGGAAGAGAAAAAAAAAATAAATAACAAAAAATAATAATATTAATAACAATAATATTAAAAATATACATATGCATTTCAATAATAATAAATATGACAGAGCTAACTAAAAGAGAAAGTGGGGTCCAGATTGGCATTATGCATCATACGCCTTAAAGGCTCATTTAGTAAGTAGTTGGTGGAACAAAAAGGGACATGAAATGGAGTAATGGAGCTGGTGGAGCGTTGGGGTACTTTAAAATTAATTAAGGATAGTAAAGTTGGGGAATCAACACTACCATCTAACAGTCCATTCAAGAACTTGCTACCCATAATGCGCCTGCGCTCTGCCAGTGAGGCTAGATTAAGCTGAATAGCAACTGGGGAATAATCATGAGGTGGAGATTTGATGCCTAACAGGAAGCTTGTAAATCGCAAGAACCTGCGCTATACCCTTTCGACCTGGCAAGCATTGTCGGCAGTATGGGGATCCCAAACAATGGCACCATATTCAATAATTGGCCGGACTAACGAACAGTATAAAACTTTCAATGACGAAGTTAGGTTAAGGTCCTTTGACAATCTCATTATTATACCCAAAATTCTTAGAGCTTTGCAACAAGCCATTTCAATATGAAGGCCCGGGTCAAGGTTACTGGAGAGTTTGAACCCAAGATCCATCGTAAATCCATCACAGCGAGAAATTATTGATTCATTAATATGGTAGGAGAACGTTAATGGAGAGCGGGTTCTAGTAAACGTCATGGCTTTACACTTACCTAGGTTCAGTGACAAACCTAATTTATCAAAAAGAGCAACAAATCTATCTAAATCACTTTGTAGATTAAGACTGTCTTCAATGCAGTTTATTTTCATAAAAAGCTTGATGTCGTCCGCGAAACATAAAACTTGACAGTGTTTTAGTGTTTTACTAAGGCTGTTGATGAAGATGGAAAAGAGCAAAGGGGACAGGTATCCACCTTTGGGAACACCGGAGGGGTAAAGAACACATTAGATTTAACATTGGGTAGTTTAACCCATTGGTATCTGTTATCTAGGTAGGATTTAAGCCAAGACAATAGCGGATCACCAGTGCCACAATCTTTTAGAATTTTCACTAAGACAGCATGGTTCACGGTATCAAAGGCCTTATTAAAATCCGTGTAAATAACGTCCACCTGTGAATGATGTTGGAAAGCGTTGAAACAATAATTATGAAAAATTAGGCTGTTAGTGATAGTAGAACGACCAGGGCGGAAACCGTGTTGCTCTTCCATAATATTATTGAATGATCTAAGAATATCCTTTTGGACCAATGTTATCGGTTCGATAAGTTATAGGCCCGATTTTGGTTCGATAAATTTGTTAAAGAGTCCTATAACTTTATTGGTTTGATATGATAACTTATTGTGATAACAATATTACGATAGTGTATCGACAAAGTGAACCACGGCACCACGCCTAATTCACATTTCACACATCGGAATCCGCGTCAATCTTATAAAATTAAATTCAATTATAACTAAAGAAAAATGGCAGTGTATTCGACATCATCAAATTCTGACAGTTCTGATGAAGAATATGTTTTGGAAGTTGTTTTAAATCTACCGAGGCCAAGAAGATATCGTGACCGTTTCAATCCACTCGAAGAATATGATGAATATGATTTCCAAAACAGATTTAGGTAGGTACTTTTGATTCTTTTAAGTGGTTCATAATTTTAACTTATTTATTATGTATAAAATATTTTCAACTATAAAGTAACATTTCTTATTGAAAACTTAATTTTTAGGTTAAATAAAAACACATTCATGATGTTACTTAATACAATAGGCAATGATTTAAAACGGTCTACCAATAGAAGTTTTGCAATTACCCCAGAAATACAACTATTAATTGCTCTACGATATTATGCAACTGGAGCATTTCAAGTAAGCTGTTCTTTAACATTATTTACAAAGGAAGTAGATAAAAAATTCTTTTAATTTTTAATTTGTGTTTTAGTTTGTTCTAGGTGACCATATTAATGTACACAAGTCCACAGTATGTAGAATAATAAAACGCGTATCAAAACGTATAGCAAGTCTTCGTCCTCTATT